>CAUJNA010000104.1:0-265000 GCA_963377175.1 Effrenium voratum
TAGCATATATATATATATATATATGGTCACCCCCCCCCCAGGGCCTACCTTTGCCCTCTTCTAGTTGAAGGTGTCAACTCTACTCTGTGTGCCTCTTTCTTGCAGATGCCTGAAAACACTGTAAAATACAGTGTTTTTATTGTTTTGTTTACCTTCTATGTGACAGCAAATGTCTGATTATTTGAGGCTTGAAAGGCAGCAAAGCGAAAACGGATTCCGTTTTCAGATTCGAGCCTGGCTTTGATTGAATCACTGGTTTTTACAGTGGTTTTGAGTACACCAGGGAAAAACATTGAAAAAATGATGTTTTTGGCAGCTTTGAGCTCTGCAACCTGCACAGACCCAAAAGCAAAAAATCTCCTGAAAATGAAAGCTCTGAGACCTGCACATGCCAAACACATCTCCAGACCAAGTTTGGGAGTCTGGGGATATGTGCCCTTTATTTGTTTAGCCACATTTAAGCTAAATCATATTTGGGAATGAGTTACTATTAGAATTTTGATTGCAAAGGCCAAGTGATTTCTTTCCAGAATAAGCTATATTCCAATTCAAGCTGTATTTGGGGATGAATTCTTGATTAAATTATTATGTTCAAAAGCTAATTGAATTCTGTCTGCATTAAAGTATATTTGGATTCTACTGCAATCATATTTTCCTTTTTTGGAAAGGTATTCCTGTTCAAATTCTGATCTAATATAGACATTATGGTGAATTATGAATGGTGGTGAACTATGTGCTTACTAAATTCTATTCAATAAGCAAATTCAATTCGGATCAAAATCGTATTTGGAAAGGAATGTGTACTTGGATATGTTGGACTCCAGGCTCCAAATTATGAGGCTTGGAGAATCCAACATTAGACATTTAGAGGATTCTGATCTCCAGATTCCAGGTTTCAGGTGCTTCACCATGGACATTTCAAGGGATTGCAGGTCCAACAAAATGCTGTAAAACACAGTGTTTTGAAGAACCTGCTCAGATTGTGTTCCCTTGGGCCGAAGATGGTTCATTTCCCAAACAACATTTTGCCGCTTTCAACATTCCAATTGAATTCGTGTTGGACTCCAGGCTCCAAATTATGAGGCTTGGAGAATCCAACATTTTCCAGATTCTAGGTTTCAGGTGTTTCAAATTGGACATTTCAAGGGATTAGAGATCCAACAAAATGCTGTAAAAACAGTGTTTTGCAGCAGTTGCTCAGATTGTGTTCCCTTGGACCGAATGGACAGCCTTTGATATAACAGTGCAGCAGTGATGACACACCCACACACAACCATCAACCTTTTAGGACCACATGCCCAAACCACATCAAACAAGGCCTCAAATGAGTGTCCTCTTTTTCCCAAACAACAGTCTCCACTTGCTACGCAATAAGCCTACAGAAGGTTTATAAACTTTCAGGCAAGTTTATAAACCTTATTGAGTGTTGACGAGTTTCCCGCGTCAAGGCAACAACACCCTACGAAGTGTTCATGGTATCGTTGAAGGATGGGGGGGGGGGTTGGTTGGAAGTCTTGGGGGGGAGGGGGGGGTGGGGTGGCTGGATAGTCTCTTAGCAGTTCGGGGTGTGACTCAGCCACTTTTGTAAGACTTCTCAGGTACCCCCCCCCCCCCCCCCCCCCCCCCCCCCCCCCCCCCCCCCCCCGTAAAGAGTTCTGACCCTTTGCAGGGAAACCGTCAAACCCTTGACATGGTTTATAAACTGTCTTGAAAGTTTATAAACTCTTTGCTGTTGTTAACAGCACACTTCTTGCGTATATATGCTCACACCCCTTGTCTTTAAAAATAAGAGGGTTTTGTACATTTTGAAGTGGAAAGGTAGGCCCTGGGGGGGGGGGGGGTGAGCATATATGTATATATATATATATTAGGGGGTTTTAACAAAAACCTGAAAAGAACAAGGAGTTTGAAGAAATCCAACTTCCAGCTGCTTAGCCCGAACACCAAGTTTTCCGCTTGGTTTGAACAGCGAAAAAGCCGCGGTGTCCATTTTTATCGGTTTTGCAGTTTTGTGGGTATAGGTGCTTGGCGGTTGCTGGACCAGAATGGAACCTGAGTTTGTTTGGCAAGCAAGCGCTGAGGTTTTTTGGTGCGACCCACATAATTTGGGGGACGTTCCGCGAGGAAATAAAAGCGCTCGCGGGGAAATAAAAAATGACGAAAGCAAAAATAAGCAAATGCGTGCGCAGAAAGCAAATTGCGTAGGAAAATAAAACTCACGTATAACAAACTAAACAAGCCCGCGCAACCCCCAAGCCTCGTTTTGCGTAACAACCTCTACCTTATTTAGTTCTTGGCTTGCAAAGCCCATGAACAAGTATCAGGGCAAGAATCGCGCAAGACAATTAAACACACAGATAAAAAAATAAAACACGCCTCCGCAATCGCTCAATGCCTATGGCGCCACAATCCTTCCTGCATGTGTTTTTGTTTTAACTTCTCGGTTCAGTTTCCCACCCCAACCCCCCCCCCCCCCCCGCGCCCCCCACCCCTCCCCCCCCTGCGTTTTCATATATATTTTTTTGGGGGGGCGGCCCTGTTTCAATCATAGCTTTTTTGGATCACCGCCCCCCCCGCCCCGCTACTTTTTTTTTGTGCCTGAATTGAACCATCATATTTCCTCCTCCTGCTACTTTTTTAACAGCTTTTTGGCCCCTGTTTGAATCATCACTTTAACAATCATCATGATGGTTTTTGGCCCTAATTGAGTCATCCCTTTCTTGATCATCATGGGGGGCTGCCCCCAACCCGCCAAACCCCCCCCCCTCCCCGCTACTGCGGCCCTCTTCCCCCCAACCCCCCTCCCTGCTACTTTTTAGACTTTTCTTTGGAGGGGTATTTATTTTATGATTTTTCACGTTTTTTTTTTTTTTTTTTTGCTTTTGGCTTCTTGGCTTCTTGGCTTCTTGGCTTTTTGGCTTCTCCTTCTTGGCTTCTTGGCTTTTCGGCTTCTTGGCTTCTTGGCTTCTCAGCTTCTTGGTTTCTTGGCTTTTCGGCTTCTTGGCTTCTCGGCTTCTGGGCTTCTGGGCTTCTTGGCTTTTTGGTTTCTTGGCTTCTTGGCTTCTTGGCTTCTTGGCTTTTCGGTTCTCGGCTTCTGGGCTTCTAGGCTTTTTGGTTTTTTGCTGGTTTATGCGGCTTTTGGTGGCTTTTGGGCTTTTCGCATCCTCTGCATTCCCAATGCCTCTTCGGAGCGTTTTTGCTTTTTTGCATCGCATCTTCGGGCTTTTTGGCTATTGGTTTTTGGATTTGGCTTTCCGCATCATCAGCATCACCACCACCCTATTTGAATCATCACTTTTTCGAGCGTCATGGGGGGGGAACCCCGCTACTGTTTAGATTGTTTGCAGAGTAATTGCACCCCTATTTGAATCAACTCTTCTTCAAACATCATGGGGGGGGTTGCCGCCTTCCCCCCCCCCCTACTTTTTAGATTTCTTGTAGAGATTGAATCACCCCTGTTTGAACCATCACTTTTTCGAGCGTCCAATTTCGCGAGAACATGCTGCAAAATACGACACTTTAGGTAATCTGTGTAGTCCATGTATGTCCGTATGTATGCAGTTCTTCGAACATCATAGGGGAAGCTTCTATCACACCCTTTTTTGAATCATTGCACATCATTGGGGGGGGGCTGCCGCCCCCCCCCAACCCCCCCGCTACTTTTTAGACTTTTTGCAGACATTGAATTGCACCGCTATTCAAATCATCACTTCTGCAAAAAGCATCATGGGGGGGGCTGCCGCCCCCCGCCCCAACCCCCCCGCTACTTTTAATTTTATTTTTTTAATAGGAATTGAAATGCCCATCATTTCTTTCACCCCGTCACACGATTTGTTGGTGATGTTAGGGATGTTGGTCGGACATGCGGGGGATGTTGAACACGATGCTAGGGATGTTGACGGGCTAGCGTAAAATGCGTCAATTTCGCGAGAAAATGCTGTAAAATACGACACTTTGCTGGCCCGGCAGAGATTGAATTGCACCCCTGTTTGAATCATCACTTTTTCGAGTACCAATTTCGCGAGAACATATTGCAAAATACGACATTTTAGGTAATCTGTGCAGTCCATGTCTGTCTGTATGTATGGATTTTTTGACTTTTAAATTCTATCACACCCTTTCTTGAATCATTGCACCCCTACTTGAATCACCACTTCTTCCGACATCGCGGGGCGGCAGCCCAAAACCCCCCGCTACGTTTTAGATTTTCTACAGAGATTAAATGAATTGCACCCCTAGTTGAATCATCAATTCTTCGAACATCATGGGGGGGGCTGCCGCCCCCCAACCCCCCCCCCCCCCGCTACTTTTTAGATGTTTTTTTTGCAGAGACCGAATTACACCCCTATTCTAAGCATCAGACCATCATGGGGGGTGGCAGCCCCGCTCTGTTTTATTTTTTTCTGGCTGGGATTGAGATGCCCTCCTGTTTGAAGCATTATTTTTTTTTCACCCCGTTAGCCCGCCAGCTACATTTTTGGATTTGGTTTCCCACGATTTGTTGGTGATGCTAGGGATGTTGGTCGGACATGCGGGGGATGTTGAACACGATGCTGGGGATGTTGACGGGCTAGCGTAAAATGCGTCAATTTCGCGAGAAAATGCTGTGATGGATCGGATGCAGGTGTCAAGGTCATGAAGGTAGAACATGTATGTCAAGGTCATGAGGCAGGCAATTGAGGCCAAGGAAACGTGCACGAACCTAGCTGGGGCAGGGGCGGCGGGCGCAATGAGCTCCTGGTCAGGACATGGCACAGTTTCCTCATCACACATGCCACGTTTTTGCATCGCAGGCGAGAACTGGCAGTACTGGCAGGGGGAGGAGAGTGGGGGGTGGGTGGGGCTGTGGAACGTCACATGTGTTTGTTGTGAGGACACTGGTTGGCAAGGCTATTGGAAGAAGCCTCACAGGCCTGTCGTTGTTGGGTTTTTTTCAAGGGTTGTGTCATCTCGCACCGCTCGCAGGCCGCCCTCCAAGATCAAGCGCGAGGCGGACTACAATTCCTGGAAGGAGATGCGGGGTGTTGTCATTGGGTTTGGATAGAGCGTGCATTCCTTGCTGGGCCGTAGGACGAGGTGCGTCAAGAGCTGGCTAAGAAGGCAAGACTTTTGTAGAGCGGGGTTAAGGGGTTGCTTGCACTTGACCGCAGGATGCAATGATCGAGAGGATGCAGGAGCAGCTGGACGAGCTGAAGGCCGTGAAGGCTGAGAAGGAGCTGCGGTCGGGTTGCTTGCTCTCTTGTTCTTGCTCTGCTACGGCAGGATGCCCTTGAGAAGCAATTCTACGAGAAGGTCAGGGGGGGCTTCTTTTTTTTGTATGCACTTCCTTTTTTGCCAGGTTCGGGAGAACACCAGGATTTGCACGGAGCTGGAGGCGGAGCGGAGGTGGACGGCTTCATACCAGGAGCGCGTAGGTGCTGAGTCTTCTTGTTTTTTTCATGCGTGACCTGGGCAGGCTGATCACGGGCCGTTGCATCGGGACAACATGCAGCTCAGGGCCCAGGTCGCGAATCTCGAGGTTGGGAGAGATGCTGGGCCTTGAGCATGTTGATCTTGTTTCCTGACAGGCTTTGATCCCAGCCAGCAAACGCCCCAAGGCCCTATGGATTACGTGCCAAAATGCAAACACTGTGTCATGACATGAGCGGCCTTGCTGTAGATCGGGGGCTCGTGCTTCGGCTTTGGAGCCGGCTCCACCTGTCAATCAAAGTGAGCAATTGCGGAGTCCTACAACAAACCAGTAAAATACGACACTTTACTGGCCCAGCAGAGATTGAATTGCACCCCTGTTTGAATCATCACTTTTTCGAGTACGAATTTCGCGAGAAAATGTTGCCAAATACGACATTTTGGGTATGTATGCATTTCTTCGAACAACCCTCCCGCTGCCTTTTAAATTCTATCACACCCTTTCTTGAATCATTGCACCCCTACTTGAATCACCACTTCTTCCGACACCATGGGGCGGCAGCCCCAAACCCCCCGCTTACGTTTTAGATTTTCTACAGAGATTAAATGAATTGCGCCCCTAGTTGAATCATCAATTCTTCGAACATCATGGGGGGGGCTGCCGCCCCCCCAACCCCCCCCCCCCGCTACTTTTTAGTTTTTTTTTGCAGAGACCGAATTACACCCCTATGGTGATGCTAGGGATGTTGGTCGGACATGCGGGGGATGTTGAAAACGATGCTGGGGATGTTGACGAGCTAGTGCAAAATGCGTCAATTTCGCGAGAAAATGCTGTAAAATACGACATTTTATGTGCCCGGACGAAAAACCAAAAAAACGAAAAACGAAGAAAAAACCCAAAATAAATCCGCACCCCTTTTCTGTTTGCCCCTAATTGAAACATCACTTTTTCGATCGTCGTCGGCATTGTTCGATCATCGTGGGGGGGGGGGCGCTGCAGGCCCCCCCCCATCCCCCCGCTCTGGTCCGTCCGGTCCGTCCGGTCCGTCCGGTCCGTCCGGTGCGTCCGGTCCGGTCCGGTCCGGTCCGGTCCGTCGGTCCGCGGTCCGTCCGGTCCGTTGTCCGCTCCGTCCGCGGTCCGTCCGGTCCGTTGTCCGCTCCGTCCGCGGTCCGTCCGGTCCGTTGTCCGCTCCGTCCGCGGTCCGTCCGGTCCGTCCAGTCCGCGGTCCGTCCGGTCCGTCCAGTCCGCCCGGCTCATGCGGCTCAGCCACTCCATCCGTCCAGTCCGTCCGGTCCGTCGTATCTTTTTATTTCTCATGTTTGTTTTTTATTTTCTTGCTGGATCTGCCTATATCCTTAATGCCTTTTTATGGTGCCGGCTGGTGCTCGGTTTTATTTCCCGTGAAGCGGTTTTATTTCCTTACTATGGTTACCCCCCACATAATTTCGGAACAACAAAATGAAGGATGAGGGGGTTGGAACTCTGTGAGCCCTCCACTCACTCTCTGAGTTCATGCGCTTTGAGCTTTTTGGAAAGACCATTTTAGTGGCAAACAGCAAGTTTGGTTACTTCTCTGGCCAACCTTTTGGGGGAAGGTCCAATTCTGAGGGTCCCGCTTCCCCCCCAAAGAAAAGCGAATGCATGGGCAAAGCTTGACACGCGCGCGACACGGCGACTCGGCTGAGGGCGTCCTGCTTCAACGTAGTTGTTGCATCCTGGCAAGAAGAGAGGCGTCGGGTGTTTTCCTCACTGTTATTGGCATGTTGTTTGGTTTCTTAGTCTGTTGGGTCTGTTCATTTTTAGACTTGGGGGCTGCAAAAGAAAAAGTCAGCTTCTTCCAAGGCCATAGCAAAGGTTGTGAAGTTTGTGGGAGGTTCAGATGCCGGCAGGGCGTAAGCCCATCAGAGGCCAGCTAACGTCTAATTGTGTTGTTGGTATCAAGGCCTAAAATCAATACCCTCCCACCAGCTAACATGGAAGTGCACAGACCCCTGTAGAAAGACTACTTTCCTCTTGGAAAGGTCTTTTTGCACTTCCATGTTAGTTGGTGGGAGGGTACACTTTGTTGGCCAGTCAACTGAACAGGTCAGTTCTCACAGAAACAAAGGAGCAGGGAGTTCCGAAGGCGTGCAGGAGTCCTAATTTGTTGGGGGCAACGAGTGCTGATGACCAAGCTGACTAGACTAGGTCCCCCAGCTGGGTGCCCTTCTCTCCCCTTTTTGGGGGAGGCTTCCCCTACTAAAATAGACTACAGAAACAAGGGTACCCTTATTCTAACCTGTCTCCTGGACCTAGTAGAGCATGATTTGTTTGGGATGGATTTGGCGATGTGCGCTCAGCTGACAGCTGACACGAACGGGGAAAGGCACGTAGAGGGTAGTTCGGCTATTTGAAGTGGTGCTCGGACTGGTCGCATTGCACGGAGACCAAACTTAATCAAGAAACGGAACGTACACTTCTTCAAGACTGGCGCCCAAGTTCCATCATGTTCTGTCATGAGCGATGGGCGAAAGAAGGAATGGCAATTAGTTTGTGCCTTTTGTCGATCTGACATTTGATCCGGATGATTTTCACCTGTAGTTTTGAGACACATGCACAGTTGTGCACCTGAGTCCACCAAGGAGGTTTGACAAAGTTTGCAGGAGTGCAAGTTGGGAGGTTCCAGCAGAATCTAGGCGCGTTTTGGTTTACTGACTGAAAATTGAAGTAACACCAACTCCAGTGATGTTGACGTGCGCTGCAAGGAACAAGAACCACGTACGAGGAACTGTGCCTTTTTGGGCTCCCATCTCTTTGGGCAGTGTTCTTGTTTGGGCTGTTTTAATACTTCCATTTGCTGAAATGAACATTTTGAGTCTTCCCTTGTTGGTTTAAAGGGAATTCATCACTATACTGGAAATTATGTGTCTGTTTTTGTTGCTAAGTAAATACAGGGGGCCTATGCAAATGGAAGAATATGAGAATCACAAAGGCACCCCAGGCCTCATGTTGGGCATGTTGGGTTTTGGAAGCGTTCACCCGGCAGCATTTGAGAAAAGCCCCCAACCCAAAGCTTGACTATCATGGGTCCGGATTGTTGTTTCGGGACCCGACCTGGTGGACATGATTTAGGTGGGCATGAATCGTCCACCAACCACTTTGGAGGGGGCTCCCTACTACAGTTCCCAGCCTTAAATGGCGGTCTTATGGGAGTTTTAACCAACCTCCGTGGGGCAAGTGGCTCAGGTGCTGTTGCTCTCGGTGCAAGCTGGGGCCAGTGTAGGCAGGGCTTTGCTACCGGGGCTTGAATGGTCAGGATGATGCATAAGCATTGCTCCATGTTTCTGAGCAGGTAAGCAAGTCCCCTTTAAACTGTGGGGAGCCATCCTCCTTCAAAACCAAGATCTGGGCTATGGCAGGGGGTACTTGCCTCCCGGTGTTCATATCTTACAGGGGAGCCAAACTGGGCAATTGTATAGGTTCTATGAAACAAAATGCCATGGATGTTCTTTGAACCGCAAACCGGAATGCTGCTAAAGATCATTGCGCAGCTCGCCAGTTTCTGTTGCCAGCTGGCCTTTTTTTTCTCTGAAGCATCCAGGAAAGCTGCCATGGATCCCGGCGCAAGAAAAGAGATCGTCGTTTTTGTGGTGTGTCTGTATTGAGCGAGCCTTTTCTTATAAGGGCTGGTGAACAAAAGGACCATTCCATAGGAAACAACCATTCATAATGCCCCGCAGGAATACCCTCATAGGAAAACCCCATAGGAATATGGCCATGGGTTGCATAACTTATCTATGGCTCCATTTCGGGGGGGAGGAACATCCATTTAAGCCACCTATTTTGATGCTTGCTATGGGGTTTTGACCCACAGCCATGTAGATTATTTGGGTATGGATCAAAATTAAACCACCGGGATATGGAAAACCCCATAGGAATACCCCCCGGTATCATCGGGTTCTCTCATGAGCCGGACCCATTGTCGAGAGGCCTTTCCTTCGTTCGATTTGCCGCAGGCCGGACAGGCGACACCCCACTCACCGAGAAGAGTCAGGCACTGAAGAAGGCGACGGAGGGGGAAGGTGGTCGTTTTTGAACGCGTGTTTTGGCTCGTTTTTGAACGCGTGTGTTGGCTCGTTTTTGAACGCGGTTTTGCTCAAGTGTATGTGATTTACAGCAGCACGGCCATTTTCCAAGTGTCCATGCACACCACGATGAGGCGCACGAACACGCACCACGATGCACGTGTAGCACATGGATGGCGCCGTGCTTTTGGGAGACAATCGTCAACTATAGATCCAGGAACACAAAGCACAAGGAACGCAAAGCGACATCATCATCATCATCATCATCATCATCATCATCATCGTCATCGTCGTCGTCGTCGTCGTCGTCAACATCATCATCACCATCATCATCATCATCATCATCACCATCATCATTACCATCATCATCAACATCGCCATCATCAGTACCAACAACATCACCATCATCAACATCAACACCAACATCATCATCACCATCATCAACATCACCACCAACATCTATATCATCATCATCAACAACACCGTCAACATCACCATCATCACCATCATCATCATCATCATCATCATCATCACCATTATCATCATCATCATCATCAACATCACCATCGTCAAAATTATCATCAACATCGTCAACATGAACATCATCACCATCATCATCATCATTAACAACATCATCACCATTATCAACATCAACGTCGACATCACCATCATCATCGACATCATCAAAGTCATCGCCATCGACATCCTCATCGGCAACATCAATATCATCATCATTAACTTCATCACCATCATCATCAACATCATCACCGTCATCATCATCATCATCATCACATCATCATCATCATCATCAACATGGTCAACATAATCATCATCATCATCATCATCATCATCATGACCATCATCATCAACATCGTCATCATCGCTACCAACAACACCGCCATCACCACCAGCGCGCAGTCGCACGGTCACGCAGTAAGAGGCGAACGTAACTGCCCCACCCCATCCCCCCCCCCCCCTCAGGACGCAGTCGCACGGTCACGCAGCAAGAAGCGAACGTAACTGCCCCACCCCACCCCCCCCCCAGCCCCAATACGCAGTTGCGCCGCCACGCAGTAAGCGGCGATCGCAATTCCAGGAGGCTCCGATTCGCAAGTTACTTAGGCCGTATGAGCTAAGGAGGTTTTTTGTGTCGCGAGGACAAGATAACTCAGAGCTTGAAATTTCACGAGTTTTCACGGCTTTTTCACGGAGTAGTAGCGGCCTTTCAGTTTCCCGCGCGAGTTATTACGGCCGTTAGACCGAGCTTTCACCGCTTTACGGGGGCCAACGAGCGCAAGTCGCCGAGGACATCTTAGCTCAAAAAGCCAAGGTAACTTGGGACTCGGAGCCTCCTGGTTGCCCCCTTCCCCCAGCCCCAGGGCGCAGTTGCACGGGCACGCAGTAAGAGGCGAACGCAACTGCCCCACCCCACCCCCCCCACCACCCCACGGGTGCCGCAGAATAGCCCCCCCATGTGTTCGAAAATGACCCACTCTGTGTTCGAAAATGATCCAGGACATCGGTGTTCAAAAATGATCCAATATCGGTGTTCGAAAATGATCCCCCTCCCCGACGGAGGGAGGACTCGGATGAGCCCAGTGGGTGTTCTAACCCATTGGGATCTGGGTGAATTGTAACGACCTCACACGAGTGTGGTGAATAACCCAAAAGACAACCTTATTTCAGGTTGGTGAAATTTTATAATTCACCTAGATTGTGATGCTTGTCGGGTAAATTCTAAATGCTACTCGAAGGACTTAGGATTCCTAATGGCCCATGTTTGGTCATCCAATGAATTCGTGAGGTTCATGTTGACTCTAAGCTTTCACTTGGGCTTCCTATCGAAGGGACAGCCCCCCTGCACGAGACAAAGTAGTCACGATGGGAGTTTCACTTATATTTTGGTTGCTGCCGATGTCCCACAAATGTTGAGAGTAGGAAGCTCGGGACCTGTGTAGTTCACAATTGGGTGCCGGGTGCTCGGAGATATGATTGACCCCACTGGGCGAGTTCTCAGAGGGCGAAGAGCCTCCGCACTCTTTGTGCGTGCTTTGTTCCCAGTCGTATTTGGGTCCGCCTGGCTTCCCGGCAACCTGACGTTCCAGGCTTTTGTTTCCGAGCATCGCATCGTCCACAGAATCTAGGTCCCCCAGTAGTGCCCTTTTACCGTTTTCTGGGGGAGGCATCCTTCACTAGAATAGACTACAAAAAAAAGTTGGTGCCCTTATTCTAAAACCTACTGGTGGACCAAGGAATTTGTCCCTACTCAACACCCGGCCATGGGATACTCCCGCCATGCCTTGCGGCCATTTCTGCCCATTTGATCGCGAGCGGCTCGAGCCACTGGATCGGGTCCTTTAGGAGATCCGACCTTTTTTTTATGTGGAGTTTTAGTAAGATTTGCTTGGAGATCCAAGGTCCTTGGGGACTCATCGTAAATTGTGCTTTTGAATGCGTGACTTGCGTGACTTGCCAGGTCGCTCAGCTCCTGCAAGAGCTCAAGGACCAGCTGGTGGACGATGCAAAGGTCGGCTCCGCGCGCGTCAGCCGAGCTCCGAAACCGGGTGCTCACTCTGAGCATCTGGAGGATATATATATATAATTATAAATATTAAATTATATTTTTGTTTGTTAAAGTAGAGCTGACTGTGTAATCTCCCTAACTACCTGAATGTGTAAGCCTGTGATGTGAACGACTCGGCACAGTTGTAGTCTTTTCCTATCTGGGGCAACGTACTGTGGGCTCAAGGCCTTGTACCAAACAGCGGAGAGGGATGTGCATGTATTTGTACAGTGGCTTGTACTTAACACCCCTTCTACGATTGTACAATCTTAACTGTACACTCCGAAAGCACTGGTAACCTAATGTTTCAGGATGATGTAAGCCAGTGACTGATTCTCATGTCAGTATCTGACTGTACAACGGTGTCCCTCAGGTGTCGGCTGCTGTACCATCAACATGCTGTAACTGCACATTCCCAAATGTCCGCTGTGCCTCTGTAGCCAAGTACATGATGTACACCTCAAATGCCTTCGCCCATGATCTTCTTCTTGTTCAACAACTTGTATCCTTGCCGTTGCGAAAGGATCACTGTACTGCCCACTTCTTGGAGTCGCTGATCATTTGTCCAGGTATCAAAGCCATGTTGTTGCCACCCAACTGTATGCCATGCTGCACGATGTAGTCAATGACTCGTGTCTTCAATGGCTCGCTGATAGCCTGTACCGCAGGGTAGGTGTGGTAGCTCAAAGCCATCGAAAATCCAGCATGTATGCTGTCAAGCGCATCCTCTGTATCCAAAATCTTCTGAATTGGAATAATGATGTGCTGGAGGACCATGAAATCCTTTGTCAGATTGTTATTCTTGTAAAGGTTTGTGATGTGACCTTTCACCTTTGTCTTGTTCGTACTTGGACAGTTGGAACTCCCAAGTTGTGAAGCTCTAGAGCTTCTGTTCATCAAATTGTGGTTTTAGTAGCCGTGTAAGGTATCCAATGCTCGTTGTTCCAAGTGGTATAGAATACCTTGAATGCATCAGCCGCCATGTTTCAAAGCCGTTGCCTTGTGTGTTTTGTCTGCAGATTGTAGATGCTGGTCCATCGCATGTGCTCACTAAGATGTAGTGTAAGTTGTTGCTTAGCTGTATCCATTGCTCTGCCACTTGTTGTGAAAGTGCTGCATTCTCCAGTTGGTCGTTTGTAACTTGTCCTACTGATTGCTCTGACTGTCTGAGCAGTCTGTTGTATGCTGGGTCTTGTAGTCCCAAGAATGCTGTCATCTTGTATTTCCATTAGTCGAAGGTGTTGTATTCTCCTGTGAACCGTGGTGGTGATATCTTGCACTTGTGGATTCCTTCCAGCTGCTGCTCCTGTTGCTGTTGTTGTTGTTGTGCCGCCATGTTGCTCACTACTGTGTACTGTACCTGAACCTGCGTGTTGGAGCTCACCCTGGGTAGCGGTCGAGACCAGGGATCACTGCTCCGCTACCATGTTAAAGTAGAACTGACTGTGTAATCTCCTAACTGCCGGAATGTGTAAACCTGTATAGCTGTAGGCTCAAGGCCTTGCACCAAACAACGCAGAGAGATGTGCATGTATTTGCACACAGTGGCTTGTACTTAACAGTTTGTTTATTTATTTATTTGTTTGTTTATGTAGTTTTTTTTTTGGGGGGGGGGAGGTACCGCTTTAGTCAATTTTAGTGGTAAAAGAAGTGAAGACTGAAAACTGACCAGTCTACTTAAGTGAGGATGGCAGGTGTTTCACTTTGGTTCTCGTGATTTATCGGGACCCATCGCGCTTTTCCGAAAGGATTCAGCCAGTGGTGCCTCCCTTTCGGCAAACAACCCCTGGAAAACCAGCAGGACGCTCACGCAAGGCCTGGCAGATCATTAATTTGGTCCTTGTTCTTGATTGCTCGTGGTGGGTGGTTTTTCTACGGGAAGCGTTATTCTTTCCAGGGAATCTTCTTTTCAGGAAACCACAAAAACCTAGAAAACGAAGAAAACAACGACTTTTGTGAAAAGAACAATCCTAGACAACCAAGTTGCCGTTTTGTTTCAGTCACCGTTGCTGTTTTTTGGGGCAAAGTGGATGGAAAGAAACGATCGCAACTGGCGATCCAGGATGGTTGAAAAGAATTGGTTGAATGAAAGCCTAGAGGCCTTGGGACTCACCGTTGAAGTTGTAGGAAGTCTAGCTCCAGACCACCAGCCGTGATCCGCCAGGGGACCTCTCCTGCAAAGCATCGCATGGAACCCGATTTCGGGGGCGTGGGGGGTGCATGTTCATTTAGGGGAAAATATAGTTTGTTTCTTGGCGGCGGCTCGATCCTGACTTCGGAACACTCGACCAAACAAACAATTTGGACGTCAGGCGGATGCCAAGCAATTCGGGGAGTTCACGAACATGACCCAGGCCGGGCAAGCAAAGGACCCGGCGTCACAAGCATTCAGTGGGATAAAAACACGCCACACGTGTTTTGGGTGTGTGTGTCTAATTGGACGGGTGTGCAACTCATAAATGAAGTAGCAGCATTCGAGGGCAACCCCTGCCGACGTCCCACATTCAACTATGCATTGATGGTAACGGATCTATCGAGGTCCGAGAAACTTTAGATAGTGTTGCTGTGCCATGATCAGGGATAGGCCCCGCTGAAGAAGATGTATGATTGATGAGAGTCACCAAATGCGTGGGAAAATGGTTGGAAAAGGACATTCTGGTGAGTTCCGCGCGAGTGGACTCTACACCGAACATGAATATGTGAGGGAGCGCTGGAACTACTCACAGATTACAAGTCTGTAGCAAAGTTGCCCCCATTCGGCTAGCACGACTCTATCTTCAAATCCACGTGACTTTCAAGCGGCCCTAAGGATCAAACATGCAAAAGCGGCCACCCAGGAGCGAGTTCACGCGGTCAGCCGACAACACATGCACGCTTACACATTGACCACACACACGCACCAAGCCCATAGCCCCTGTGGCAAGGCAGGACAATAGGGGGTAGCAAGCCCCAAACCCAGGTGCTTCTTATGCGGCTTTCCAAGCGCATAGGTTGGGGCACTCCGGTCCTTGGCAACGTTCAGGTCATTCGCACCAGGGTTCGAAGAAGACTCTGAGACAGCAACAGCTGCCTCCCACCCTCAAGGGCTCTTACATATTAGCACAATTATAAATATAAACCTGTACCCTGAACCTAAACCTAAACCCTAAACCCAAATCAAAGTCCTGGATTCGGGGGTGACGGCAACCCTCGCAAACTGTGGGTATACATTATTTATGCAAAGGCAGGTGCTGTCTTTTTGCCTTGGCGTTGCTTGTCCTTGCATTTCATGAAATACCAGCCAAAACCATATATACATATATATATATATATATATGTACACACATATATCTTATGAGATACCAGCGATAAATCTCTACATGTGTATATATATGTATATATCCTGTATATATATCTATATATATATATATATTTATACACGTACATGCGTATACATATATATATATATATATATGTATACATGTGAGAGTAGTTCCCCTTTGCCCGACGGCTCGGCTTCGTCGGCTCCGTGGCTCTCCCTCGAGGGGAGCATCGCGACGGCCTCGGCGGCGGCGGCTCAGAGCGCCTCGCGGGCGGCGGAGCTCACGGCGGTGCTGGACACCGCGAAGGCCTTCCAGGCGCGAAGCGAAGTTGAAAAAGGCGATCTACTGTTGGTTTTTCCCCTGTTGGTTTTGAAGGGAATCTATCACTACTGGAATTATTTACACATTTTTTCCAGGGATCTACTGGAATCTATCACTACTGTAACCAGGGGATCTACTGGATCTACTGAAACCAGGTTTTCCCCTGGTTTTAAAGAGAATCTATCACTGGAAATACTTTCTTTTCCTGGGGACTTAAGCAAATGAAGGCATACTAGCCCAATTTCGTCCATGATCATGACCTGGGTTTGGGGCTTGCTACTGTGGATGGTTGCAAAATCTGCTCGCACCACTTTGACACCATAGTTGAAACCATGACGTTTGTTGGTATTACAGGGGAATCATCCTTCTAGGGTTTTCTAGGTGGTGAATGAAGATGTGTTTCTTGAGGGCTTCCTGGCTTTAAGCGGGTGCCCTTTTAGGGTTTGTTGAAGGGTAGCCACATGGTGCGCGAGGAATCGAACTCTGAGAGACGGCAATACGGACTCATAGGGCCTTCCTAGCATAGAACATGCGAAAAGGCTGGGTAGGCGTCTTGTAACTAGCTTACCCACAGCTGAAATACGGGTGTGAGTTTTTGGAGGGCACCCTTTTTACGGTTTGTTCAAGGGAACCCACATGGTGCGCAAGGAATCGAAGTTGAGAGAACGTCAATATCCTGCCAATTGTTTTTGTCAAATGGATTGCATAGTTTGTCAACAAGGGATGGGTGCCAGGGTTTCAACCAGCGCGAGGAATCGAATTTGCCCCAGGAATTGGCCAATGAAGATGTGTTTTTTGAGGGTGGGCTTAACGGGAAGCCAAGGAATCGAATTTGAAAGAACGTCAGTACGGACTCTTCCATTTGCTTGAGAAGATTTGTAACTAGCTTACCCAGTGCTGAAATACGGGTGTGTTGTTGGAGGGTACCCTTTTTAGGGTTTGTTTTAAGGAAAGCCAAATGGTGCGGCTTTGACACATACCCAAAGCTGGGTCGCGCGATCGATCGACCGGTGCGATCGAGAGACGGGCCGCGGGATTCTGGCGATCGATGGGAAACCACCAGTTGGATGGTTGAAAAAGGGGTTCCCCCATTCCGAAACCACAAGGGATGGTTTATCCTATGATTCCCATTCTTCTAAATCCTGAATGATAATTCCCATTCCCTCATTATAATTTCATTGCCTGCTCATTCCCTTTCTGGGATTTGGACCCGAAAGGATCTTCCAACACTTGCGAGTGCGAGAGATGCGATCGGGAATGAGAAATGGAATGAAGCGTTTTGGGATTCCAAAAACCAGAAAGAAATGAAATGAAGTGAAGTGAAATGAAGTGAAGTGAAATGAAATGAAGTGAAGTGAAATGAAGTGAAGTGAAATGAAGTGAAGTGAAATGAAATGAAGTGAAGTGAAATGAAGTGAAGTGAAGTGAAATGAAGTGAAGTGAAGTGAAATGAAGTGAAGTGAAATGAAATGAAGTGAAGTGAAATGAAGTGAAGTGACATGAAATGAGGTGAAGTGAAATGAAGTGAAGTGAAGTGAAATGAAGTGAAATGAAGTGAAGTGAACTGAAGTGAAGTGAAGTGAATTCAAGTGAAGTGAAGTGAAATGACATGAAATGAAGTGAAGTGAAATGAAGTGAAGTGAAGTGAAATGAAATGAAGTGAAGTGAAATGAAGTGAAGTGAAGTGCAATGAAGTGAAGTGAAGTGAAGTGAAATGAAGTGAAGTGAAGTGGAGTGGAATGAAATGAAATCAAGTGAAATCAAATGAAGTGAAGTGAAATGAAATGAAGTGAAATGAAGTGAAGTGAAGTGAAATGAAGTGAAATGAAGTGAAGTGACATGAAGTGAAGGGAAGTGAAGTGAAGTGAAATGAAGTGAAGTGAAGGGAAGTGAAAAGAAGTGAAGTGAAGTGAAATTCAATGAAGTGAAGTGAAGTGAAGTGAAGTGAAATGAAGTGAAATGAAGTGAAGTGAACTGAAGTGAAGTGAAATCAAGTGAAGTGAAGTGAAATGACATGAAATGAAGTGAAGTGAAATGAAGTGAAGTGAAGTGAAATGAAATTAAGTGAAGTGAAATGAAGTGAAGTGAAGTGGAATGAAGTGAAGTGAAATGAAATGAAATGAAGTGAAATGAAATGAAGTGAAATGAAATGAAGTGAAATGAAGTGAAGTGAAGTGAAATGAAATGAAGTGAAGTGAAGTGAAATGAAGTGAAGTGAAATGAAGTGAAGTGAAGTGAAATGAAATGAAGTGAAGTGAAATGAAGTGAAGTGGAATGAAGTGAATTGAAGTGAAATGAAATGAAGTGAAATGAAGTGGAATGAAATGAAATGAAGTGAAATCAAATGAAGTGAAGTGAAATGAAATGAAGTGAAATGAAGTGAAGTGAAATGAAATGAAGTGAAATGAAGTGAAATGAAATGAAGTGAAGGGAAGTGAAATGAAGTGAAATGAAGTGAAGTGAAGTGAATTGAAGTGAAATGAAATGAAATGAAGTGAAATGAAGTGAAGTGAAGTGAAATGAAGTGAAGTGAAATGAAGTGAAGTGAAGTGAAATGAAGTGAAGTGAAGTGAAGTGAAATGAAGTGAAGTGAAGTGAAATGACATGAAGTGAAATGAAGTGAAGTGAAGTGGAATGAAGTGAAGTGAAGTGAAATGAAGTGAATTGAATTGAAGTGAAGTGAAATGAAATGAAATGAGGTGAAGTGAAATGAAGTGAAATGAAATGAAGTGAAGTGAAATGAAGTGAAGTGAAATGAAATGAAGTGAAGTGAAATGAAGTGAAGTGAAATGAAATGAAGTGAAATGAAATGAAGTGAAGTGAAATGAAGTGAAGGGAAGTGAAATGAAGTGAAGTGAAATGAAGTGAAGTGAAGTGAAGTGAAGTGAAATGAAGTGAAGTGAAGTGAAGTGAAATGAAATGAAGGGAAGTGAAATGAAGTGAAGTAAAGTGGAATGAAGTGAAGTGAAGTGAAGTGAAATGAAGTGAAGTGAAGTGAAGTGGAATGAAATGAAATGAAGTGAAATCAAATGAAGTGAAGTGAAATGAAATGAAGTGAAATGAAGTGAAGTGAAGTGAAATGAAATGAAGTGAAATGAAGTGAAATGAAATGAAGTGAAATGAAATGAAGTGAAGGGAAATGAAGTGAAGTGAAATGAAATGAAGTGAAATGAAGTGAAGTGAAATGAAATGAAGTGAAGTGAAGGGAAGTGAAATGAAGTGAAATGAAGTGAAGTGAAATGAAGTGAAGTGAAGTGAAATGAAGTGAAGTGAAATGAAATGAAGTGAAATGAAGTGAAGTGAAGTGGAATGAAGTGAAGTGAAGTGAAATGAAGTGAAGTGAAGTGAAGTGGAATGAAATGAAATGAAGTGAAATGAAGTGAAGTGAAATGAAATGAAGTGAATTGAAGTGAAGTGAAAAGAAATGAATTGAAATGAAGTGAAGTGAAATGAAATGAAGTCAAATGAAGTGAAGTGAAATGAAATGAAGTGAAGGGAAGTGAAATGAACTGAAATGAAGTGAAGTGACATGAAGTGAAGGGAAGTGAAGTGAAGTGAAATGAAGTGAAGTGAAGGGAAGTGAAAAGAAGTGAAGTGAAGTGAAATTCAATGAAGTGAAGTGAAGTGAAGTGAAATGAAGTGAAATGAAATGAAGTGAAATGAAGTGAAGTGAAATGAAATGAAGTGAAATGAAGTGAAGTGAAGTGAAATGAAGTGAAGTGAAATGAAGTGAAATGAAATGAAGTGAAGGGAAGTGAAATGAAGTGAAATGAAGTGAAGTGAAGTGAATTGAAGTGAAATGAAATGAAATGAAGTGAAATGAAGTGAAGTGAAGTGAAATGAAGTGAAATGAAGTGAAGTGAAATGAAATGAAGTGAAATGAAGTGAAGTGAAATGAAATGAAGTGAAATGAAGTGAAGTGAAATGAAGTGAAGTGAAGGGAAGTGAAATGAAGTGAAATGAAGTGAAGTGAAATGAAATGAAGTGAAATGAAATGAAGTGAAGTGACATGAAGTGAAGTGAAATGAAATGAAGTGAAATGAAATGAAGTGAAGTGAAATGAAGTGAAGTGAAGGGAAGTGAAATGAAGTGAAATGAAGTGAAGTGAAATGAAATGAAGTGAAGTGAAATGAAGTGAAGTGAAATGAAATGAAGTGAAATGAAGTGAAGTGAAGGGAAGTGAAATGAAGTGAAATGAAGTGAAGTGAAATGAAATGAAGTGAAGTGAAATGAAGTGAAGTGAAATGAAATGAATTGAAGTGAAATTTGAAATTTTGGAAATCAGGGAACCCAGAGAGAGCGGCCTGTGGGAGTGCCATATCGCGCATCTGCGCGATATGGTTTTGGGGATGAGTTCCCAGGCTTTGCGGCCCAGAAAAGTGAAACCCCTACTGTCTCAAGCTGGGGGAGGTCACTAAAAATTGGGGAACCAAGTTGCGTTCTTTATTATTATTGTTATTTATTATTATTATTATTTATTATTATGTATTCTTTTTTATGGTTATTTATCATTGTTTATTAATTGTTATGTCTTTATTTCTGTTTTTTTATTATTTAATTATTTGATTATTTATTTGTTGTTTATTTATTTATTTAGTTGATTAATTATTTCATTATGTATTTATTTATTTGTTTTATTATTATCATTGTTTCGGGGAGATCCCTCTGTTTTTTTGAGGGGTGGGGGTCCTTTTTTTGTTTTTGTTTTTGGGGGGGGGAGCTTTTGCTCTCTCAACGAAGAGTGCTAGGGTTTGGTTGCAGCTGTCCAATGGATCGATATGGGTGCGGCTCGTGATTTTTGCAGGCGCGGTACCATTTTCGGGGTAAAGGAAAACCAAAAGAGAACCACCCATTTTGCAGGGCTTTTTCTACTTTCAGACGCACCCATAGAGGAGTCTCACTGGTGGTTCTGGTTGAACAACGCCCGAAAGGCACGGTAATCCGGAAGCCTCCAAGAGCAAACCATGTCCATAAACGAACTCACCGATCCTCACAAGTGACGGTTGCTGGGTCTTTCTTACTGCTGACTTGTTCATACTCAGACATGGAGAGTCGAAGCTTCCATGCCTTGTGCGCATGAATTAAAAGACCTTCGAGCTTCCTCGATTTGCTGGCTTGTGTGTTATGGACGTGTGCCCAGAAGTTTCTCTCAACAACGGTGAGTGTCCGTACTGTAACAACCTGGTCAACCATTTGCGACAAGCGTCTGTGTTGCGAATTCAAAGTGAGAAGAACCCCCCATGCAGATCCGTGAGGTGTGCTGGAACCCGGGGTCGACATGACTTGCCCCCCGCCCCCCCTTGCCCAATTTGATTCTTGAAGAGGCGTGTGGTCATTTCAAGGCTGGCTGAGCGGCATGTTTTTCAGTTTCATGGGTTTTGGTTCTTTTGATCCCCAGGGGGGCCCGTACGGGGTGGTGCCCACGAGCCCTGCCAGGCAGAGAAGAAGGGCCAACTCGCGACAGCAGCTGACAGCCTACTCGAGGCACAGCAGGACGGGAGCGGTCCCGAGGTCTCGTGGGAAACCACCCCGTCTGGGTTTTCTCTAGCCTTGGGCTGGCATTGTTCTAGGGGTTGATTCCCCCTTCCATTCTTTTCAACCATCGTTCTTTCCAAAAAACCGGATCCGTTTTCTGTGGGTTTCCGCGGATTTTCTAGAAAGCAGGATCCCTGGGTTCAGAATGGGGGAAGGTACTAGAGAACTGGGCAGGGGTAGCCAACAGAACTGGAGTAACTAAAAGGGGGCCTTCCCTGTTGCTGAAATGAATATGTGTTCTATTTCTACCTCGTTTTAAATGGAATCTATCACGACTGGAAATCTTATCGCATTTTTCCAGGGGACTTAAGCAAATGGATGTGAGGGATCGCCAAAATAGTCCGCCTCAACAGTGGTTTGCCCTCAACACAATGGCTCCGGCGCGTTTGTTTCTGGAATCACATGTTTTGAAATCACGTCTGGGGGTCCGGGTGTTTTCCCTTTTTCCCGAAAACATTCCGAAGGGTTCTTCAGGAAAGACTTGGAGCGGATTACACCAGCAAGAATCTGTTTTCTTCCATTGGCTGAAATGACCATGTGTTTTTCTATTTTCCTGTGGTTGGTGTTAAAGTGGATCTAAAAGGGGATCTATCACTCTTTTTTTATATGTAATCATTTTTTCCCAGAGGGCTTAAGCAAATGGAGGATGGGAAGCCCCAGAAAAATGTGGATTGGGGTTTGATCAAAAGGTGCATGGGGTGACCATGAGGGAAGGCACCCAAAAAGATTGCTTTCGCACTAAACGCGAGCCAGGAATATTGATCAACCCCATGTGTCAGTTTTCGGGGTACCCTTGGTGGGGTTGGTTGAAAGGAAAACCCAAGCGAGAACCCACGAATCTGCGGCCCTACCATACCAGCTCGAGGTGCTAGAAACTTGGTGGCTCCCAGCCATCCGGTTCCTTAGCTTTTTCGCCTTTTAGTGGTTAGTGGTAGTTTCCGAATTTCACCCACTAAAAGTTAAACTCACTTTTAGCGGGGGATCTAAAAACGGGCAGCTCAGGAAATCGGTGCTACCATCCGCTCAACAGATAGTGATAGCCAGATAGGTTGAGACATTGATTAGTAGAAAGACAGAGATCTCGATAGAGAGAGAGAAAGAGAATTGGAGAAAGAAGAAGATGGATATGGCTAGGATAGCTAGATAGAAGAGAGTTGAGAGGCCGATGGGTGGATAGATGGATAGCCCAGCTAGAGGTGATGCTACCCGTTGGAGGACCTGTTCTTTTCTTCATTGGGCTCTGGAAGGGCATGTTTGAGGGCATGAGCTGGGTCCCCCAGCTAGGTGCCCTTCTTAACCGTTCTTTTTTGGTTGGGAGGCTTCCCCTACTAAAATAGACAGACTACTGAAAACATTCGTACCCTTATTCGAACCTCTCAACTGGAGGACCTAGTGATTGTTTCGACTCGGTTAGCAAAGCTAAGTTGGTGGTTTGGCTCTTCTGGGTCTTGGCGGTGGCCGTCGCAGTGCGCACCACATTTGGGTTCCCGTCAGGAGTGAGTTGACAGCCCCGCCACCCAAACACCAACTTATCCGCCTACCTTTCCATCCACCCACAAGCAGGCAGCAGGCAAGCAAGCAAGCGCGCCCCCGAGCCCAGACCCCAGCTGTCGAATGGCTTGGCAGGGGCTCCATTCGAGCATTGCTTCGTGGGTTGGGTTCCTTCCATATCTGAACCTACCTGGGTTTGTTTTTTGTGGTGTACTCAGTGTACTCCTTTGAGGGTTGGTTTTGTAGGGAAACTAGTGGTGTCAAGCACAAACCCACGTAAACCTGGGGTCCTTTCTACGGGATCACCATTGGAAAACACCGCAAAAAAAAAACCAGATGCAATTACATGGGACAATTTGGATCAACGAACGCACGGCCGCTTCTCCTTGCGTCAGGAGCTGCAGCTGGCGAAGCAGCAGCGGGGCTCGGAGAAGGAGAGCGCGGCGGAGCAGAGCGACCGAGCGCGGTGAAGTGGGGGATTGATCAAACCATATAGGTGTGGCTCAAAATTAAACAGGGGGGTCAAACCGCGGGTTTTAGTCTTTGGTTCCATTTGCCAGGGTTCCATTTTGGAATTCCGGTTTTTTGAGCCACAGCCATATGTTGTTGAACCCAGGACCCAGGAAATCGAAGATGGAATCAAAAGCACGACACGGTCTTTTTGTTTTTGAGGGAAATGAAAGCTAGGTCCCCCAGCAATTGGGGCCCTTTTTAACCGTTTCTTTTTTGGTTGGGAGGAGAACCCCCTACTAAAATAGACTACAAAAAAAAGATCGGGTAGCCTTATTCTAACCTCTCTACTGGGGGAGCAAAGTTCCTGCATTTTGTCGGTTTATCAGGTGTGCCTTTGCAGGACTGGGGCCATTTGTTTGTTTGCCTTCGGTTTCCTCAAAACACCACCCAGAACAGGCCTTCCAGACCCAAAACTCCTGGCTTACGTGGGAGTTGATAAAAAGTTCGACCTACATTGGACATCCATTTGCTGAATTGCATATGGTTTGTTCTTCCCCCCGTGGTTTGAAAGGGAATCTATCACTACTAGATGGTTTTGTTTCTTCTCCCGGGCTTAAGCCAATGTGGGGGGGGCGTTGATCGAAAACAGGGGGGTTGATCGGAATTCCGGGCCCCAAACGACCAGGAAGACAGTAACTGTTCAACGTGGGTTTTCTCAATCCCAATCCAATCTAAAATAGACTAAACTGGGTGCACCTACCCCAAAATGGTACCATTGGTTTTGACCCTCCGCCAAATGACCATGGGTAACTTGGACCATGTACATCTCATCTTTTTGTGCAGCTTTCTCCAGTGGTCCCATGTGAAGGACCTTTTGATCCACCCCCATGTGCGCAGTGTTCCGTTTAAAAATGGCCCACGTGCGAGTGTAACTGGACAGGGTTTCATGCAAGGTGTTTGTCAGGGGAGGCGGAGGAGTATGCTTCCGAGGGCTGCTGTTCTCAGAGACCAGAGGGAAAGCCGGACTGAAACCCAGGAGCTTTTGATTTCCTAAGGAACTCATGGGTTTCCGCCCGTGGTATATACTCAGAAAGGTAACCCCTGAAATAGCTGTCCCTGAAATACCCACCGAGAAACTGTCCACCATTCTGAGACGCCCTCATTTGAGCAGCGACACTTAGCCCTTGCTATGCTTAGTTTGGTCACCTCAAACATACGGGGGGAATGGCTAGGATGCACCAGGAAGGGCCAGCTGACGACATGTTTGTACACACTTCTGGCAGCTTTGCTACCAGTTTAGGATTGTTTCAAAATGGAACCAAGAGCAAACCGCAGCGATTGTCAAGCCAATTCACAGGGTTTGTCAGGAAGGAAAACCAAAGGGGCTCTCATTTCCTGGCACCCGCGCCCCTCAGCCCGCAGGAGACATTTGTCAAGAATTCTCAGAAGCTGCGTCGCGGCGGCATTACTTGGTGCGATAGCTAGGAAATGACCGAGCCCGGGTGCTGAGAATGAACTAGGCTTTGAAGGAAAGCAGAGGAGTTGGTGTATAGGGACTGAGCACCAGCAAGATGAGCACTCCGAATGGATATACAGTCATCTGCAAGTTTTAGGACAAGCTCAACGATAGGTGCTTTTGGGGAGCCAATTCTTATTAGGGTGCGTCGTTTTTTGAAGGTAGTGGTTTTGAAGGGAAACTAAAGAGAAACCAGCCTTTTGCGGGGTCCCCGAAAAAATAACGCCCATTTTAGGTGTTGGAATGATCGTCAAGATTGACAATATTGTAGATTGGTAGTGTAACGTTGGTTGTGAAAGTCGGATGCGTGGCCTGCACAAGTTTGCCAACAATGTTTGTCCGGGGCTCAGATGGGATTTGGGGCTTACACTAGTGCAGAGCTTCCTTTTGGTTTCAAACAACCAAAAGAGTGGTCACTTATTTTTGTGCCGCATATGGAAGTCCTAGAACACGTTCTTTGAACACACCCCCAAAAATGGTACCAACCTACAACGGGCAATCTATGCAAGGGTCCCTCATCCGACCTGGGACCTACAAGATGTCTCATTCTTTTGGACCCCCGCGCTTGACAGGGGGCCACGTGCGAAGTTGTGTTGATCCCATGCCATGTCCTATCAAACCCGCCACGATGTGAATTTGAGACTGGGAAGCAAGCATGCTGCATTTGTCCGTGAAGGAACAAACAAGCAACTAGGGACGCTTCGACACACAAGTCAGATAGTTTGATAGTCTTTTTTTTCACGGGTTGCTTGGCTTTGCCAGTGGGAACTTGCTGTTGGCCTCTGATTGGTTGACCGAATCACACCGCCCAAAGCATCTACCTTGCCATTGGAGCATGCGGCTGCGTGGCCCCTGATTTAACACCACATCATCCATTAGCAGCGTACCCCAAAAGCGTGAACCCTCGACATGGCTTCGTCCTCCTTTTGGCGGTCTCCTCCAAAATGATTCTACGTTTTAGGGTAGCACTAAACATGGACTAGACTCTGATCCTATTTGGGTGTGGCTCAAGATTAGACAGGAGGGGTTACGCGGGTTTCGGTTCATGTTTCCACTTAGCAGGGTTCCATTTTGGTACCGGTTTTTTGAGCCACAGCCATTTGTGTTGATGTGCCGCATTTCTTGGAGCTCCGCCATTTTGGAAAAAAGATGATACTCAGGCAGGAGAGTACTGACAACCTCAATCTGGCCCTCACCACTGTGAAGAGCGCGGGTCTCGTGGGTCACTGTCCGTGCTTCTCGATTCGACACCTTGGGGTGCCAAATGGCTGTGGGTCAAAACCAATGGTACCATTTTGGGGTAGGTGCACCCAGTTTAGTCTGTTTTAGTGGGGATTGGGATGTTTATGATTTGGATTTGGACCCATGGCCAAGTAGCCCTGAAGAGCGTTGTGTTTGCGTTAAACTCCAGCTTGTTTGAGGGCTGAAGGGAAATGATTTCGGTGAACCAGCCATGGGGCTTCTTGGAGACCCCAAGTTGCGCGAGAAAGGCCTTTGGCCCGTAGGTTGAACCCAGGACGCAGGAAATCAATCAAAAGCAGCCATACATGTTTCAAGTTTTTGCTGAAGGGAAATGAAAGCTGGGTCCCCCAGCTAGGTGCCTTTTCTCGCCAACTTTTTGGGGGGAGGAGAACCCCACAGAAGAAAATCGGGTACCAACTTCTTCTAACCTCCAAAACTGGGGGACCTAGAAAGGGAAGCCACCCTGGATTGGCACCCGTTTGGTGAGACTTCGGTTCATAGGCTGGATTGAAAACCATTTCCGCGGATCTTCCAAAAAAGGCCGCTTTCTGGGCACAGTCTTCTGACTAACTAGGCAGAATTCCCGGCTAGATCTATTGGATGGACAAGCTTTTTTTGCGCTATAAGCTAAACCTCGGCCCCGGTACGGTCTGCCAGTTCAGCAGGGCTTTTCAGCTGCTTGGACAGAGAACACCCAGAGGGCGGTTCAGTTCCCAAGGCCTCTTCACAGGCACCGGACCTGCTGGGCTGGGCTGGGCTGGGGCCGGAAGGGATTCTTTCAAGGTCTAGTGAGCTTTGTGTACCACTCCTTAGGAGTGAACACATGTCTAGAGTGTACCACTCTTTTGTGTTTGTTTCCCCTGAAGCGGTGGAGCCCTGTGGTTTTGGGGGGGAGAGGGGATTCTTGGTTTCCCTTTAAGTGGTGGCCTGGATTGGTTTGGGATGTAAACCAAATGGATTCCTTTCGAAACAAAAAGCAAAAAAAAAGCCAACGTCCAAACCACCCGCCTTGGAATCCACCTTTTATCGGGGGCTGAGGGCTGGGAAGATTCGGGCAAAGGGCTTGGATTGGGGACCCGTTCATTGGCCCAGCACAAACCACGGGTTGTTTTCGACCTGCATGTTACCTGTTGGTTTCTGGGTCCAAAAATCGGGTCGGAGTCAAAGAAACAGGGTCCCTGGTTTTTCTGGTAGAGGGTGGGAATCGGTGGGAAGCCTCCCCAGAACACCACCATGATTCGGTTCACCCACGAGGGTTTGTTTGTGAAAGGCTGCTATGTTGTTAGCTGTTTTGTTTGTTGCTTTTTCTTTGTTTATTTTTTATTGGGCTCATGTGCAAGAAACAAGCCGAGTTAGGAGAACCAGACGTATTAATTGCTATGAGATGCAGCTTAGACCACGCTTGTCATGCAGGTTCACGGGCAAAGATATGGGCACGTCGTAAAGTTGGGGACCCACAAGATAGCTGGTGTCCCTTCTAGTTTCTGTTTTCTTGGAGTTGGAACCCCAAATAGCTGCCTGGTTTCTGTTAGTTTTGCATTTGGACGTCCCGAACAAATCGGTGGTTTTCCCTTTGGCCACGGCCACTTGAAGGTACGGATCTCGCGGCCGTTTCTTGGATTTGTTTTTGTTGTTGTTTTAATCATCATCAGGGACTTGGGTCCAACTGTCCAACTTAAGATACGCAGCGCGGGAGGATCGGTTTTCCCCTCGAAAGCGATGTTCCGCCTCTGGGTGGTTTGAGAGATCACCCTTTGGGCCAATTTAAAGTGTGTGTGTGTGTGGGTCGTTGCGGTGGGGTGATGCGCAAAGGGGAGATGCCCAGGGAGCTCTGTTAAGAGGCCTCACAAAAGGGGCCGCCTGTGCCCAACAATTACTCTGTTAAGCACCTTTTTGGGAACCCATTTTGAAGCAAGTTTCCCGAGGGGGGCGTTGTTTATAGGTTAAGCACAAATGGAGGCCCTTTTAGGATTCGACTGAGCAAGTTCTTTTCGGAACGGGCCTTCCGTTTGCCATGGTCCAAGATTGTCCGTTTGGGAGGGTCCATTCCTCTGCACATGCTCAGTTGCCAAAGCGAATCGATTCTGGTTGTTCAATGTTGGCCCATTGGTGAAGTCTTGTATTCCTAGGCCCGCCTAGGCCCCTAAGGGACAAGCGAGCATTTCGGGACTAGGTCCCCCAGTAGTGCCCTTCTCTCCCCTTTTTTGGGGGAGGGTTCCAACCATTTGGGGGAGGGTTCCAACCAACTAAAATAGACCACAGAGAAAAATAAACACCGGAAAAAAAGGGTACCAACTTATTCTAACCTCTCTACTGGAGGACCTAGGGAAAATCCAGGTAGCTCAATCTTGGACTTCGCCAGGCTCGCTGGTGCAGACGGAAAGTGAGCGGCCGTCCCCTCCACGAGAAGTTGGACTCCTGCAGGCGACCAAGAAGATCAGGCAAGGGGGTTCACCGGCGTGGGTATGAGCCCATGGAACCATAGGTGTCCGTCCCTTTTGGAGGTTTTGCTCTAGAAAAATTGATGGTGATTCCTGGTTTACCTGGTGGTTTAAACCTCCACCAGGGCCATCTGTTTCCCCTAAAAGACACTTATGCATGGAAAGTGTTGCATCTTGCTAAGGGATGTTGGGATTTTCATTTGTTGTTAAATAATGGGTGTTCCATTAAACCACTAAAAGTTGTTCACTTTTAGCAGGGCTTCGCAGAATTCGCAACCGAGGAAATGTCGTATGAGCCAAAAAGTGATGGGCAACTCCGGCTCCTGCTCCAACTCCGGATTTTTGCCATTCCAGCCCATGGAAACTGGGGTCTGCTCCAAGTGATGGACTGATCCACTGGTTCGTGCTTGATGGGTTTCGCAAATGGAATTGGGACCCACTTTGCGGTCGGTTGGGCGCAAAGTCGAAGACAAAAATGGGGGAGATCAAAGGAAAGCCACATTTGAGCTGTCTTTTGCTAAGAGACCCCAAAAAGTTGTGGTTGTCCTCTTGGTTTCTCTTGAAACCTAGGCGTACCCACAAAAATGGTGGGTTGTCCTCTTGGTTTCCCTTCAGCCAGCAAAAGGACAGGTACTCTGTTGCCCAGTGGTGCCCTCTTTTCCTTGCTTGGGTAAGGGTTCCCCTTTAAACTCAAGCAACAACAAAAAAGGATTCCCCTTTTTTCCCATGGAAATCCACTGGGCAGCTGAAGGCACCAACTCCCAAAAGTTGACAGGCCTATTTGGCTGTGGCTCAAAAAACCGGTACCAAAATGGGTTGCCCTGTGGAAACATGGACCAAAACCCGCGGTTTGCCCCTCCGGTTTCACACCCGTTTGGCTGGGCACCCATTCTCCATTTTTCGGTGTTCCCCTACTAAAATAGACTACAGAAGAGAGAAAAAGAAAGAAGAACAACAAAAATCCGGAGGCAAACAAAGAAAAACGGGTACCCTTATTCTAACCTGTTTGCTGGAGGCCCTCGTCCAAAAACCAATTCCCGGCCCATGGGTTTGATAGTCGAGCTGCAGCTCGCAGGCAAGCGCTCAACGCCGGTGCGGACCAGCTCCTGACGTCCAGCCAGTCCCGGCGCCCAATCGGCTCGGCTTTTTTGGGTCGAAACGCGGAGGCGTGGATTCCGCAACCCGTTTTCTCCACCTTGTTTTGGGACGGGGTCCCCTCTAAACCCTAAACCAAGCCAAAAAAGGATGCCCTAGTGGTGCCCTTTTTTCAACCATAGGTGTCCTTTTTAGGTTAGTGTGCTCAAAAATAGAAGGCCCTGGTTCAGGTTGGTTTTATTGCTTATACCAGGGCCATTTAGTGTCTTCCATTTGCTGAAACAAATATGTTTTTCAATTGTCCCCTTGTTAGTTTTAAAAGGGAATCTATCTTCCAGGGGGCTTAAGCAAATGGAAGTTGCTCAACCTTTTCTGGCACGGGTTCCCCTTTAAAGTCAACCCCCAAAAACGGATGCCCATTTTCCCCACGGTTGCAGGGCATCTGACGAAAAGCATGGCACATGCCAGCAAGTGACACCAGACTGCAGTAAAAAAAAGCAAGTGATGTTCGCGTATCAAACATTGGCGAAATCCCGCAAGTGCCAGCTCTCAACTATGAACTTGCTTGTTTGCTTGGGTTTTTCGTTTGATCGTCTTCCCTTGCAAGTTGTTGTTGCTTTGTTCGGAGTCTTCTTGCCCGTCTTGTTGCTTGTCTTAGTCGTTGCGAATCATAATCAGTATGTGTTAGCCTAAAACGAACTTGTCTCATTGCTGTGTTGTTCCGCTTTGCTCAAGGAGTTAGTACTCTCCATAGCCGTATCTAGGTTCCCCAATAGTGCCCTTTTACCATTTTTGGGGGGAGGGTTCCCGGACTAAAATAGACTCCAGAAAAAGGGTACCCTTATTCTAACCTCTCTACTGGAGGACCTAGGGAGTATTGTGTTGTGTTCTTCTTCCTCCTCCGTCTGTCTCCGTCTCCGCGTGTTGTTTGAAGGCTTGGGCTTGTCCAGGCAGCGATTCCTCACGCGACTCTTGGACTCTGCGAGGACTTGGGGAGCGGGGGTCCGTGGTGGACTTCGGGAGAAGAAGCTGGGGTACCTTTCCAAAAACGGAGCAGGTCTACGGAAAGTGGCACTCTGAACAGTCTGAACAGGGCCCATTTTTCAAAGAGGGTAAAGACGTCTCGGGGAACAACAAAAAATGGATCATGGGTGCCCAGCCAAATGTGGCAAAGCTCGGCTTTTTTTCCGCTAGAAGCAAAGATCTGGGTGAATTATAACAACCTCACATGACCGAATTCACCCCAAATGGTGGTTTATGTGGGGAATAGCCCCCCAAGCACCTTATTCCAGGTTGGTGAAACATTATAATTCACCCAGAAAGATGGCTGTGAGCCCGCGCAAGAAGATGTCCGCAGGCTGAAGTCCGTGAGTCTACCAACACATGGCCAACTCGGCATGGTCATCCTTGGACACCCAGCATCCTTACAATGTTGCGAAACAATTTACATGTTTGCTTATTGCGGCGGCTTATTGTGGTTTAGTGGGAAATCTCCAGTTGACTGCTAAAATTCAAATTCTTTGCTCCCCCTTCCAACGTCAACCAAACCAGTGGGTTACTTCCTTGTTCCTTGTTTGTGTTTTCCATGGCCACTGTAAGTGTCCTGGAACATGAAGAAAAAGTGACTTGAAGCCTTTTCAACGGAACCAAGATGCAAGTCCCGCCAGAAGATAGGAACAAGACTGTGCCCTCAACAGTCCGGAGTTTCGGCTGAAGTACAAAGCAAAAGATCGCTTGCGTGGCTTTGATCCTGGTGGGCTTGTGTCAAAATAGATGAACCTCCAACATGTTTTTTCCTTTGGTGTTCCTATCAAACAACCAAAAGAAGCAAACTAGACGCGCCCAAATGTTATCCTTGCCAGGGAGTCACTTCACTGCCTTGATAATTTTCTGGGGCTGAATGAATCCACACCCACACGTAATTCTCTTGTGCTCCTGCTCATGACTAAATCTGGTTTTAACATCCCCCACAACTTATGAGTGTTATAGACAACCTGGTGTTTGGACCGATTTCCACCATACCAAGGGAATGACAAAGGATTCATGGGTATTCCACAAAAGGTTATCCCTGATATGATATAACCATGCCCCGCCTCCATTGTAGTTATTCGGAGTGTTCTTTCTTGAGGGTACCATTTCGCCGGGTGGTTTATATACAGAAGAAGAAAAAAAGGAGCACCGAAGCCATTTTCGGGGTACCCCTGTTTACAGGTTCTTTGGACCGGTCCGATGCAATAAATTCCCTCGCGGGAAGCAAAAACCGGCTGTGCCTCAGGACGCGCTCCCAGGTGCGCGCGCTTTTGTGTCCTCACGGCTCATGTTCGATGAGGGGGGGGGGGGCTTTTCTAACCCACTTCCGTCGTCTTCAGAACATGATTGATTTTCTATTGTTGTTTTTTGGAGGGAATCTATCACTACTGGATATAGCAGCACATTCTGGTGCATGTCCACTGGACCTTAGTCCCGCCGCATATTGACATTTCCCCATCCGCACACCGCACATGGCCATGGTTCAAAACCAATGGTACCATGTTGGGATAGGTGCACCACCCATTTTAGTCTATTCTAGTGGGGATTGGGATGTTCACTGGGGGTACGGGGTTTTGACCCATGGCCACATCGTTTTCAGAGCATCTCCTTTTGGGAAATCGTCCCCTGTCATAGTAGGAATCAGAGGTGGAATGATGAGGCTAGCTTGGATTCTAACTAAGACGACGCATGACGGTGAACATCCCAATCCAACCACTAAAATAGGTTCCAAAATGGGCGGTGAATTCACCTACCCCAAAATGGGATCCCATTGGTTTTGACCCACAGCCAAATGGCTGTTCAAGAGGAAGTTGATCTTCCAAGTACCTCCCCACAGCTGCCTTCTTGTGGAAGGAAGGGTGGCTTGTGCACGGTAATGGCATGGAACACTTGGAAGCCATGGATGGAAATGGCCTCGCCTTGCATCAAAGATTTGGGTATGGGTCAAATTAAGCCACCAGGGGACCGCAGGTTTTAGTCCATGTGTCCTTTCTGCCAGGGTTCCATTTTGGGTACCGATTTTTGACCCACGGATTTGTAGAGTCTGAACAATGTCAAAAGCCGAGAGGCTGAATACCGAGATGAGTTTTCCAGGCGTTGCGGCCACCCCTTGAGTTCTTGTTAGCACGTGGAGATCGAAGAAGAGTGGTAGCCTCCCACCAGCTAACAAAGTGCACAGACCCCGGTAGAAAGACTACTTTCCTCTTGGAAAGGGCCTTGCACTTCCATGGTAGTTGGTGGGAGGGTACACGGACAGACGTGGCTTGAACTGTTGCTCTGCCCGCCTTGACCTGCCACGCATACGTGTGCACAGGTGTCCTTTTTGGTTGTTTTGCTTGAACAATAGATGGGTTTCCCTGGTTTACCTGGTTCCAAGGTCCAGGTTCCAAGGTTCCACGTGTTCCAAGTCCCAAGTTGCAGGGATCTTCGCCGAACAGCCAGTCTTGGGAGCCGAATATGGCTTGGACAGTTCGCCGTACGGGTGACTCTAGAGCAAAGTGTGGTGCTTGGTATGGTACCCAGAATCTTTGAGACTCTGGTTGTAGGTATTGTATTGTGAACAGTTGCTGTGGGGGGGGGGGGGGAAAATGAGGGTTGTAAGTATTTTTTGGGGATCTCCTACCCAGTGGATCCATTTCCCTGTATAGTAGGTAACCAAGGGAACCACCCTTTAAAATCCAATAGCAGAATACTTTGGTACATTTTGCTTGGATGTTAGGACTTTAACTGTTTGCCAACTAATGGGTTTCCGTTAAACCACTAAAAGTTGTTCACTTTTAGCAGGGCTTCGCAGATTTCGCCAACGAGAGCTGGTTCCCTACTTCAGTGGTACCTGGGATCCACTGGGCTATCGCCCCGTCAAGCGCTTCGCTCCCCGCCTCTCGGCCCGCCCCTCGACTCGCAGGGCAGGTCGCGGGCGGTGGGATTCCTGCAGGCTCGCCTTGAGCCGAGCTCACGGTCTACAGGTCCCCCAAGCAACCCCCTCGCGTTCGCCAAGCGGACCTATACCCAAATTTGTCATCCGCCGCATGCGAGTCTCTTCAGGTGCAAGGCAAGATACTCTTTGAGGCTCAAAGTGGCAAGAAAGGCGCTTGGGTTGCTAGCTGCAAAACAGTTGGAACTAACATGTTCCTTTCCCAGCCCCCTCTCCAACGGAAAGGTCAAAGGCAAGTTGTTAAGGACAAAACCTCAGGTTCGACAATCGAGGCATGTGTGGTTAGTTGCAACCAAATCTTTTCGGGTGCGATGGGGGTGTCTGTTTGGAGACTGCGGGATGGATCTGGAGACTGCGGGGTCAATGAAAGTCTCTTGCTTCCATAAATCGATGTCTGAAGCAGAAAGGGTAAAGGGGCTATACAGGGTACATACCTGCACAAACTTGCCTTGTGTATGGCATCTGGGTGGGGTGTGCTCATTTCAGGTATGGAATGGAAGTAAGAGATTAACATGTTTTGAGTCTGCGCGTGCAGCAAGAAGGGCTGGTGAATGGGTGGCTGCTCAATTTCACTTGAAAGTTCAAATCAAGCCGCACACAGCGCGGTGCAGGCGAGCACAGCATAGCACTGTGGCCAACAACACATCCTCTGTGTCATGACATAGTCACGGGTTCCTTTCTAGGATTCCTGTTCCAAAAGCAAGCCTAACTTCAGAGATATCTGAAGATCCCAACCCAAAGGAAGCTCCGAGAGAGAGCGACAGCGCGACTTTTTGGTCAGATCAAGCCAGTGGTTTGGGCCGTAGACCGCTTCAAGGATATAGTGCCACGAAAGAGAGCTATCTGAAGGAGTCCCTTAGCTTCGCTTCTTTTCCTTTGTTGGTTGGTTGAGAGGAGGTCGGGTGTCCATTCCTTATGAGGTGTTTGTTTTTGGGGGTGGTTTTTAGTTGGTTTAGTGGCCGGGTTTCCAGGTTACTCACCAAAGTTAGTTATTCAGTTTTTTTTCTGGGATCGGACAGCCCAGCTACATAAAAGGTACAAGCACCAATTTACCCCCTGCGAGTGGTTTGGGGAGGAAAGATCTTAGAGAGAGTGATCACTACGGCAAAGGCCTCCTGTGGTTTCCTTTCAATGCCAACCAAAAGTGGAGGTTCACCATTTTGAGAAGCACCCGTGTGCTGAATCTCGATCTGGATTTGATAGAGCACACACGCGCAAGCGTAATGATACCTCCCACAAGTAGAACAGGGCACAGAGACTAGCAGGAAGGAAACTGCACAAGGCTTCTTTTCTACAGTGGTGTGAACATTGCCAGAGACTCTGCCAGCCATTTCAGCCAACCATTCTACATCCTTGGGGCCGCTTGGGTTTCCCTGCTGCTCCCTTACCAGCAAAAAGGTTCACGTTTTGGGCGACGGATCGGTTCGGCTCCGCGCGCTCCGCGCGCCAGGTCAGCAGTGACAACAAAGCGGAAGGCACTGACTTCTCACGCTCAGCGGCCGTTGTTTTTTTCCCGCTTCGGGCGGCTTCGACGCCCGTCAATCCTTGTGGCGTCAACCTTTTCCACGGTTTCCCCACCCAACAAAAAACATGAATCCTAAAGGCGGCCCCCTTGTTTTTTGCCAGGGTCACTCAAAAACTGGGCTTGGGATTGCGCAAAACATGCTCTTCAGCAAAAAAGACCGTAGCTCCCTTCCTTTTCGAACCTAAGAGACGTTGTGTAACAACGAAGTGATTAACTTGACCCCAGATTAATAAACACCTGTTTATGAACATGGGGGTGGGGGCCCCTCCAAAAGTGATAAATCCCCACTAAAACCGGGGACGCCGGGACCCCATACTAAAAAGCAGGGGTTTATCAATCCGGGGTCACCATTTTTTTGGCTTGGCCCCACCCTGATACCAAGGCAAGGGTGCTTTGTCCTGTCGTGCGGCAGGCGAAGCGGCGGGCGCTTCCGACTTTGCCGCTGGGATGCACAAAACACAACACGAACCCTGGCCGCTCCGCTCCGCACTAAAATAGACTACAGCTTAAGAATCGGTGGTACCAACTTATTCTAACCTATCAAATCTGGAGGACCTAGTTGGGTCCCCCCACTAAAGTGGGTCAACCCCGAAAAGGGTGTGCCTTTGTTTTTAGGGGACCCGCAAAATGGGCCTCTGTGTTCCTTTTGGTTCGCCTTTGTAAACCGTTAAAAAGAGGGTACCGACTCAAAAGACACCCAAGAAGGCTTTCCTTGTACGAGGGCACGGAACCGGAGAGTCGTTACCGCACAATCATCAAAGCTGACGGTTTGAGGGAAGCCCCATGTCCACTTCCATGGTAAACTCACGCCCCGAGTTTATGGACTTTACACTTTTGGGGAAGACCACTTATAGTGGTACGCAAAAGGTTTGACGCTTTTCTGGCCAATCCACTTAGGAAGCAAAGATACTAATGTCTCAGAATCTTGGTTGAACACCCTCCAAAATGGCTGGACACAATTCTAACCATGTATTTTTCTAGCGTCTATTCACGCAAGAATCCATGTCCACTTCTTCACCCATTTTCTGGGGGGCGCAATTCGCCCATCAGCTCAGCGGTGAAAAACGTATCGAGAACTTTAGAAAAGGGAGCGAAATTCCCAACCGAACATGGAGAGCCACAAATCGGTTCAACGACACATCGTGGGTGCGGGTTTTTTTTTTGCGGCCCGTGTGTTTTTTGGGTTCCGTTTCTCGCTTTCCTTGGCCCGGAAAAAGACGGTTGGGCTGCTCCCTTGGCTCAGTTTTCGTTCCGTGCCTGGGCTTGATAACTTTTGCGAAGCTCGGGTTGGGAGAAGATCTCGGTCCCCCAGCTAGGTGCCCTTTCTTACCATCCTTTTTTGGTTGGGAGGGGTCTAACCTACTAGAGTAGGCTACGGAAAAAGAAGGGGACCCTTGTTCTAACCTCTCTAGTGGAGGACCTAGAAATAAAAAGCTTTGGACAATTGGTGGCCCATCCACGGAAGTGAGACTTAGGTCCCTGGTTTCAACTTTCAACGTGGAGCCAAGCCCTTGTCAGGCTTGGTTCAGAAAAGGGAGCTTTTCAGTTACATGGCTCCCTCTACCTTTCTCATTACTTGGTAGCTCCATCCCGTAATCTTTTTATGTGTTTAGTTGGTTTAGTGGTAGTTTCCATTCAACCCACTCAAAGTTTCTCACTTTTAGCAGGGGATGAGAAAACGGACAGCCCAGATTAGTTCTTTGGCTTCCCCTAAACCATCTCCGAACACCAAGCGAACCACTCTTTAAAACGTGAAAGCCAAAAAGCTGGTTAGTTACTCGCTGGGATCTTGGATCCCCATTTACTGGTTTTGGAGGCTACCTTTTTTGGATAAACTCTGAGGCAACCACCCATGTGGCCATGGTTCAAAACCAATGGTACCATGTTGAGATAGGTGCACCACCCATGTTAGTCTCTTTTAGTGGGAATTGGGATGTTCACTGGGGGCTAACCGGGCTTTTGACCCATGGCCATGTTACAGGTTCCGGAGACGCCAATCCCCGTCCCAAATCCCAAAGAAAGGTAGCGACCGCTCCGTCGCTCGCTCCTCGAGGCTGACCTGGATGAGCCTGATGGCGCTGGGGATTTGACCGCGACTCTGAAGGAGGCGACGGTGTCTTCCTTCGTGGGCGTGATAAGCTTCCATCCCTGTAGCTAAGTTCATACATGTACATAATCTAATATGTATTTATATATAGATACATATATGTGGAGTTCATTGATTATTGTTATGACTAGTTGTTTTACCATTGCTATTACTATGTTTATTGCTAGTGGTGTCAGTATTGTGATTATTACTGTAAATATTGTTATTGTTAAAAATATTATCATTGTCATTGTGTAGTATGTTGTTTTTTTACTATTGTTATTAGTATTAGTGTTATCATTAGTATAATTATTATGATTATTGATTATGTTTCATTATTGTTACTATTATCAATATTATTATGTTCAGTAGTGTTATTGTCAGATGTATTATTGTTGTTACCATTATCATTTGCATTACATTCATTATTATATTTTCATATAGTCATATGTGTACGCATATATTTACATTTGCACCAGCATTTGATCTGGTAAATGTGGATTTAGAGTCGGTTCGCGATGCTTCTTGGGCCCTCGTTATTTCTGTTGGTTGTGATGAAGAGAAGCAGAGGGTTGTGATTCCCACTTCTGTTTAAGCGGGGAACCTCCGTGTGAACCGAACATCACTCGGCTCTGGATCATATTCATTCCTTTTCCGCTTTGGAACTATTCGGATGTAGAGGCGTTTGCCATTTGGGTCTGTCATATTTTTGGAGGACTCCCCCAAAATGGTGTGTGTCCTTTCGGTTTCCTTTTTCAGAAGCCAAGCAAACAGGAATCCCGACAAGAAAGACACACCCATCGACCAGGCAAATTCGCAGATGGAAGAACATGCGTGGCCTATGACGGATCTGTGGGGAGTAGTGCAACTCCTCGTGTTTTGCTCGGTTGGCTCTTGCGTTTTGCGCGCGCTCCTCCTGAATCTGGAACCCCGCGTCCAAACAGTGCTACCAATAGTGGACAAACATAATAATGACAATAACATGCGATGTAGGGGCTGCAGTCGGGTATCTTCTTGGATACGAACATTACCAATATGCAGCCGACCAACGAATGCTGCAAGCATTTGCCCAAAAGTGCTCATTTTTGTTCTTGGTACTCGATTTGAGCAGGGAGCAGACAAAGCATTCCAGGCAGGAGATACGTGGCAAGCTAGATTCCTTTCATAAGCGGTCATCAGAAGGGCGAGGTGAAGTTCCACTGAATGCAACTGGCGCACCATATTGGACTGGTTTGCTTCCATGGTTCAATGCTTCCACTGGGTTCCACATAGCCCATGCTCAGTTCCTGAAACCAAGCCCAAAAGGGATGGATACACGCTTTTCCCAGACCCCCAATTTAGGATGTGCGAAAATAGGAGGATCCAAAAACCAAGTGAAAAGAGTACCCTCAGAAACACGCACACACACACACACACACACACAGACAGACACACCCAACACCTCGTCTGCCTGCCTGCACGCACGCACGCGCCCACAAATATTTTCATATGTATATATATGTATATATATATATATATACATACATACATACATACATACATACATACATACATACATACATACATAGGTATTACAGACATTATAGATATTATATATATAGGTATTATATATATATATATTACATATGTATAGTATGTATATGCGGATACTTTCAGTTTTGACCCCAAATAGATTTACCCTGCGGCCTTTGGTGCCAGGTAAAGGCGCAGACTGAGAAAGAGCTGACGGCCACGCAACTGGCAGAGCAGAAGTGCCGCACTCGGTTCGCCCACATTCGCCTGGCAATATTGAGAGAATGGCACTGTACCGAACCTAGCTTTCGCAGGTAGAGCAAGCCAGGGCATTTCATGTTCTTTGGAGTGCCGTTTGTCGTTGAGCCATCCACGGGTTTCTTTTAGAGCGCCCAGGACCTTTTTTGTTCTCCTGTGGATGCTAGGTCCCCCAGTAGTGCCCTCTCTCACCCCTTTTTGGTTGGGAGGGTTCCCCTACTAAAATGGACTACAAAAAGAAGTTGGTACCAAGTTATTCCAACCTCTCAAATCTGGAGGAGCTAGGATAGGTTCGAGGCGACGGAAAAGATCGGCTGCCCGAAACGCGGTTCGCCTCGAAGGTCTGCCAAAGCCTTTGCCGCGCTGACCAAGTCACTGGAGGAGGAGTCCGGAGTCCCCCTCGGCATGGCTTGGAAGACTCGTGGACTCGAAGCCGTTGCGGTCAGGCGACTCGTTTCTTGGGCTCGACTTGTTTGGACCAGGGTCTTTTCTTTTTGCCGCCTGACAGGTGGACAAATTTTTGATCGACCCCCTTGTAGTGAAGGATTCCTTTTTGAGGGGGTCGCCCATTCTTTCTCGCAAAAGGTGGCAAAAAGACCCCCCTGGTTTGGACTCTCAACTGGTTTGGCCCGCGTCCTTTTCACGTGCCGTGAGGCGTTTGGGCCACTCCTCATGCTGAGAATTTTCTGATATTCTTCCATCCGCCAATTGCTTAAGAATATGTTGGTATGTTCCCCTGTGGGTGTTAAAGGGAATCTATCACTGCTGGACATATGATCTTCCCTTTTTTCAGGGTCTTGTCAGCAACTTGTTCCCGGGCCACGTTTTCGGTGAAGTGAAAGTAGAACGTGGGATTACAAACTCCAATTGGGTTTTATCACCTTGACTCACCGACAGACGGGGAATGGAATGGATCCCACTGTACTTGTCTCTCTTTTCCAGCTTGGACTGTTCAAAAAGACCAATCCTCAGCCCTTACCAACGGATTTGGCCCCCGTTGCAGTGGTTTCCGACTATGTTCAGGTTATTTCCCCTCATGTGTTGCAAGTAGGGAACAAGGGATACCCTTTGTTCCTTTGCATGGTCTACTTGCAATATGTAGGGAAAAGCAGCCATGCTCCTTCTAGGGTGCTCAGTCAGTCTGAGTTTCAAGAGAAACGCTGCTGCCCACTACTCAGGTCCAGCTTCCTTCTGTTGTTTTGGTGCTAGACTTCTCTCTCCTCTTTCTATTGATTTCTGCTCTCTTGCTTCTTCTTTGTTACTTGCCTCCTGCCTTCAAGCTAACAAGCGACACGGGCAGGCGGGGTTTGGGGGGCGGGGGCAGGGGCGGTGCTTCGCAGGAGGTCACCGCGCGGCAAGCCGCGTTGAACGAGCTGAAGTCCGCCATCTCCTCCTCAGAGGAGGCGGGGTTCATCCGCGGGCCGATCATTTCTGGGTCTGGGGTCCAGCTAGGTGCCCGACCTCTCACCCAAGCTTTTTGGGTGGGAAAAGAATCCAACCTACTCAAACAGACAAAAACATTTTTCTTGAAAAAAAAGTTGCGACCAACTTAGTCTAAGCTCTCCACTCATTCTTTGTTATATATGTTCACGTCAACCTGTTTGTAAATATCCCTCTTGTTTGGGCTTGAAGGTGTTGAAACCAGATTTATTGGCCTCTTTGTGAGGTGGATATGGGTGTGTCTTTTTGTAGGGGACCCCCAAAATGGCAGGTTTGTTTTTTTCCTATGGTGTTCCCTCACCAACCCAAAAAGGGTGCCGCAAAAGAGGCAGACCCACAAAACCTGTTTACACCACATTTGTTCAACTAACCACCTGTTGCCTTCTCTTTTGCGGGCACTCAGGTTGAATGTTGAAACACATTTTGCCCGCCGGGATGGTCAAGACAAATGTCAGGTGCCCCCGGGCAGCACTTTAGCCTTGCATACGAGCCGTAGGTTGTCATAGACAAGGAACAGCTACGATTTAGAAAGCTGCGTTTGGTTTTGCCAAACAAGTTACTTACGTGGTGCCTTTGGTTCGAACCAGAAAGAGGTCTCTAAACCAGAGGCATCAGATTTCCATTTCGAAAAGGGTTCAGGATGTCAAGAACCATCGGAACTTCACTTCGGTGTGTAGAACGCATTTCCCAATGGTCAGGGGAAGCCGCCCGAGAAAAAGGGCTCGAGCATGGTCTCTCCGCATGGCTTACGCGTGAATCTGCTGAACATTTGTGGCAACCCAATTTGGGATCGAGCTCGCGAAGATTGCAATTTAGGTGTGTCCAACAATACAGACTGTTAAATGTTTGCTTTTGGTATCCATTTGCGTGTGTCTTTTTTTGAGGGCAACCCCATTCTTGTTGGTTTCTTCAGAAGGGGTCCCCCCAAATAGAAGACGAGTGGCCCATGTGAATAAGCCATCCAAGCGGTCCCGCAGTTGTGTGGCCAATGTGAGCCAGGCCGCGGGCAAAGCCAAGAGCGACCTGCTGTCCACTAAGAGGCCAGCGCGGCTTTTTTTTGCGGCCCATTGTCTTGGTGGCTCTCAGCCATGCTTTTTTTGTGTTTTTTTTTCTCCCCAGCAGCTGAAAGCTTTGGGGTCTCAGCCCAGATAGGCTCCGGGGTGGTCTGGGGCGGCCCTGAGGTAAGGTTCCACCAGGGCTCCACCAGGGTTCCATGCGAGGGCTGCGGGGTGGTGCGAGCACTAAAAAGAGCACCGCATGCTGTTGGGGATGTCACCTTAGCTGTTTTTTTTCCCCCGGGAGTGGTAGTGTTTCCACTAAACTACTAGAAGTTAAACGTTTAGCGGGGGATCGAAGGTAAGCCCAGATTCCTTGTGGCCCAATGTTGGTGTCGATCTGTTTGACAACTTTGGGATTCGGGCTATATAATCATTAGGGCCCGACCAGAATGTGGTTTTAAAGGGAACCTATCATCATATTTTCTCCGTTTGCCCAGGAGGCGCATTCGCGTCAATGCTGATCTGAGAACTCGCATCATCGTCTCGTGTGTAGTTGTTGGGGCTAGAGAAGGCGACAGGCCAGCTCCATGGCAGGTGCTTTTCCAGAGCTTCAACATGAGTCACTTGCTCAAAACCCGCGGGTAGTTGGAGGGTAGTCAGGGACAATGCCAGCCATAAGTGGGTGCGGAATTCTTGCAGCATGGTTCTGGGTTCCGGCCATTTTAATACCAATCGGTTTTGATTATGACTTTGTTGAGTGTTATCCATTAAATCATACCAGGTTGAATATCATGTTTGGCAGGGTTCAGTGCATCAACCAAATGCTCAAAGTCCTTGTTCTTTCAAACAAAGCAGGGGAGGCCACCCATCACCCGGCCCAGCTGGGATATGCTGGGCCGAGGACGTTTGTGTACAGGGTAACTGGGGAACCACCCCCCAAGCTCCACACCACCTGTTAGAGGGGAGGTGAAATCCAGCTTTTTGCGCAGGGCCAAGAAGCAGTTGCCTTTTTTGAGGCGCAGGGTAGATCTTGTATCAGTTCGGATGGATCTGAAAACTCCGTGCAAGACTGGAATACATGGCTGTGGCTCAAAAAACCGGTACCAAAATGGATCCCTGGCAAGTGGAAACATGGACCAAAACCTGCGTAACCCCTCCTGTTTAATTTGAGCCACACCCACATTCCTATCCATGGAAGCCTTAGAGACTCCCTTTCAAAGGAACATAAAGGATCCCAAAACGGCAGAGTCGTGGAAAGGAGGGTGAGCGCCGATTTCGCCGATCAACGTCCACGAGAGCTCTGCATGGTTTCGTTGTTGGGACACATTTTCACATTTTGCTTATTGTGGTTTAGTGGTTGAAATCTCCACTTAGCTGCTAAGATTTACATTTTGCTCCCCTTCCAACGTCAACCAAGTAGTCGATCTTTTGGCGGGAGGCGCTTGGCGGTGACAAACCAGCAGCTCGTGCAGCTCCAAGTGGATCTTAAGGACAAGACCAAGGACGGAGCGCTTTGGTTTTGGCGAAGACCCACGTTTTGGTCGGAGGGTTCCACTTTTGGACTGCCAGGGTCTGTCTCAGAAACCCAGACATGGTTCTCACCTTCCCCAAAAAGGAGAACTGGGTATAAGTGCAAAAAATGGAACCCTGGTTGGGTCTGTCTCAGAAGACGTGCCCTTGGCCTAGGGTTTGCCTGTCCTTGCAGGAAATCCATCGATTTTTCAACAAGGACACCTGTGCTTGGCTGTTACAATTCAATCCTTAATCCTTGCCTTGGGTCTCCCCTTTGCAGTAGTTTTTCAACAGGGATTCGGATTATGGATTATTGATTGGCCCACCCTCTATTTTGAACAGCCCAGCTATGGGGAATTACCAGGGAACCCATCGATTTGTTTACCATCAGGACGCCTAACTCACTTCCTGATTTCCTGGACTTTCGTCACTTTTTGCGTTTGGACCATTTCAGTGATGCCTGGGCGTGTCATGTTTGGGGTAACGCCTCCTTTTTGGTGGCGTTCGAAGCAAACCAAGAGGAAAAACAATCCACTTGGGCCCCCTAAAGTCCAGGAACTTTTTTGGGGCCATCTAGTCACTTGTTGGCGTTGTTTCAGAGGTAAATACAAAGTTTGGATTTGTTTGGAGTTTCTCAGGAAGCTGTAGGGTAGGTGGCAAAAGTTTTCGGGGAGTCCCAAGAAAGAAGTTTGGGAGCTTTTTTTGGTGCCATCCCTAGATCCCCAGTAGTGCCCTTTCTCACCCTTTTTTGGGGAAGGGTTCCCCTACTAAAATAGATAACGGAAAGGAAAAAACAAAAAGCAAAGCGGGTACCAACTGATTCCAAGCTCAGATCCACTGGATGGGGTGTTTGAGGCGGTGAACCGTGCGCGTCTTCAGGACTTCAGCTTGCGGAAGAAGTCCCGCAGCGAGGAGGCCTTCGTGGTGAAGGAGGCACCATGCGACGGATCGATCCGCATGTGAAAATGGGTATGGCTCAAAATTAAAGAGCTACGGGTACGCAGGTTTTAGTCTTTGGTTCCATTTACCAAGGTGCCATTTTGGTACCACTTTTTTGAGCCACAGCTAAATGGGAAAACGCGAACGCGTGGGGTGAACTCCCAGCAGGAGAAAAACACGGCTTGCCCAGAGTGGGGTGCATGGACTCCAGCGGCAGGAGAAAAGCACAACCGGCTTCTGTGTCTTGGACGGAGTTGAACATGGGAAAAGCCATGCCCGGAGCGGATTCCAGCGGGAAAGGAGCCTTTCGACCGGGTTGAAATGGGGAGCATTGGGAAGCCCAGAGTGGATTCCAGCGGCAGAAGAAGAAAGAACCAAGCCAAAACGGGGTGGTTGGCGCATGTGAATGTCGTTCCTGTTGGGGCCCGATTTGCAAGGTGGCTGTCCGTTTTCCTCTTTTTTGCTCTTAAATAACTTGCTGGATCTCAGCAGGGAACGAGAAATGGAATGACCCCCAAATATGCCATCCCCGATTTGGTTTCCTTTGTTCGGGAATCCCCGGCTCCGGTTCATCCCCAACACCCCGACGTCGGTCATGGTCATTCCCTAACTACCGCCAGCACCAACTGGAGGTCTTGTTCCGGCTCCCTGGTGTTCACTCGCCAAGTAGGTAAGTGGTTAGCCACCTGGGTGTTAACCCACTGATAACACGGTCTCCACTTGGGGACGTTTTAAGGTGAGGACCTACCAACAACTTACTAACTCGACCGAACACCCAAGTAGAGAAGTAGCCCAAGAGAGTTGGTGCCCGTTGTCTACCGGGTGAACCGGGTGGGTTCACGGTTCGGATCCTACGACTTCTTGGGCGCACGTGGGCGAAGGTTAGGCAGAAACGCCTTAAGCAATATCCTTACATGGATTTGGGCAGACCATTTTCAGATGTGGATTTGTACGTGTGGAATGGGAATGGTTTGAATTTTGGGGTAGGTGCACCACCCATTTTAGAGCCTATTTTAGTGGGGATTGAATCGGATGTTCACTGGGGGCTAACCGGGCTTTTGACCCATGGCCAGATGATTGAATCCTGGCGGGTGGGGCTGAAGCCAGGCATACAACATCCTGACCAACACATCGGCCAGGTCCTTAGCTCTCGAGTCGAGAGCTGTCCAGTTGGCATGGGCTGCGCGCCAAAATGCCTAGGAAAAAAAATCAGGGTTTTGGATCTTCCGGCATGGGTCTGGGTCAAAACCGTTTTGGGATCCCATTTTGGGGTTTTCGGTACACCACCCATTTTAGTGGGGATTGAATCGGATGTTCACTGGGGGTGCGAACTTTTGACCCATGGCCGCATTGGGAAGTTATTTCGGTGGGCTTGTGCGCCTTCCCTCTTAGGACGGATTGATTTCCCCTGGTTGCCCCTTGGCCAACTCTCTGCAATCCGCTTGGGTGCGAGCCACCCTGTAAACGAGGTGCAGATTGCCAATTTTTGAATCCTGAGTTGGTGGAGTCGAAGAGCTGTGGCTTGAAAAGTAACCTTTTCAGTGTCTAGGGTGAATGGTGCTGCATTTCAAGGCATGGTTGCGGACCAACAAGTTTCAGGGCTACTTCCGACCACGGGAACCCCTTCAAAGTGATAAAAGAAGTCATGGAGATGGGACATGGGCCAATTTTGTCTGCAAGCATGGCAGAAGGGAGCCCCTGTACAGGCCATGTGTTTATGATTGTGTGGCCTTGGACTAGGTGTGTGTTTGTGAGGCTTGGTTTGGGGGTCCCGTTGTTCACCTTGGTGTGGAGTGGTAATCGCTGAGGCGCAAAAGGATTTGATTGCAACAAACCGCTTTGCATGGCTTGAGAGCACCCGTGTGGCCATGGGGCATAACCTATGGCTCCATTTTGGGGTGGATGAGCTTATCCATTTGCCACCTATTTTGATGTTCACTGGGGGTGCAGGGTTTTGACCCACAGCCATGCAAGCTTGTAAGATGTGGCCATGGGTCAAAATCCCGGTTACCCCCCACTAAACATCCCAATCTCCACTAAAATAGATTCTAAAATGGGTGGTGCAACTACTCCAAAATGGTAACATTGGTCAAAGCCAGCCACAGCCATGCAGATCCGAGTGGGGGGTAGGGTCGAGCCAGAGGCTCCGGCCGCTGTCAGCTTCTTGCAGCTGCAGTCGCAGTCCTGGAGCTCCAGCCAGGCCGTGTTTTTTTTTCCTCGAGTAAACGGTTTTCATGTCTATAAGCCACAAGTTAAACTTTTGGCAGGGGATCAGTGTGGACAGCCCAGTTTGGTTCTCTGGCCCCCGAAAATTCCTAAGAGTCGTGCACGTGCTCAGAAACCTGGATTCGGTTGTTTTGGAATTCTAGAAGTTGGAGTGGTTGGATTTTCTTGAGTCGCCCTTGGAGGTCAAAGTGAGTCCTCATTTTGTTATCAACTAAACGTAAACATCAAGTTGTTTTTGCCAGCCGGCTGACCAAAAGGCCGCCCAAACCCTGCTTGTGGCAACTTTTTAGTTGTCCTTGTCCCCTTCTCTTGATGCAGACTCACAAAACCCCTGCTTTTTTAATTTACGTGTTTCCTTCCACGCCAGCGTTCACTTCAGGCTTTTGAGCGCAAAACTCCCGTGTCTTTTTTTCCATCCATGAGCCCGAAACGCAGGTTTCGGACCGTTTTTTTCCGCGTATTGCGTGCAGGAGTTTGCAAATGTACTGCTATTTGTGGCATATTCCGCCAGTTTTTTAGACATCTATGTGCCCGTCCACGCGCTGCACGGTCACTTGCGCACATGCTGGCACATAACTTGACGTGCTCGTCCACGCAATGCACGGTCACTTGCGCACATGCTGGCACATATGTTAACGTGCCCGTCCCCGAGCTGCGCGGTCACTTGCGCACATGCTGGCACATATGTTAACGTGCCCGTCCACGCGCTGCACGGTCACTTGCGCACATGCTGGCACATATGTTAACCTGCCCGCTCAGATGCACGGTCACTCACATATGTTAACGTGCCCCGCTGCACGGTCACTTGCGCACATGCTGGCACATATGTTAACCTGCCCGCCCAGATGCACGCACATGCTGGCACATATGTTTACGTGGCGTGGCAAGGCTGAGAGACATGCCTCAGTGGATTTTGGATTGTTATGGGGACATTCGTTCCCAACTGGGAAAGGAATGTGTGTGTGTGTGTGGGTCGTTTTTTCTGGTTTGGCAATTCGGAGTTTGGTGGTTGGTTTGGGCTTTTGGGGGAGGGGTTTGAAGGTGGATTTTGAGGGATTTGAGGGTGAAAAAAGGGGGGCCTTGCAAGCAAGACATGAGTTGGATGTTTCTGAAGATAACCTGCTCTTGCGGATGGATTCAACGGCAAACACATGCATACCTCATGATTTGGAGGCGTCACAGATTTTAGGAAGCCCATGTCAATGGGGAAATGCTTCATGCAAGCGGCAGGAGCGCATCAGCAGCGCGAGCAGACGCCACGTCGCCGCGGTCCCAGACGCTGGTCGCTGGGCAACAGGGCGTTTGTTAACACCCGAGATCTTTGTTCAACGCCGAACATAGGGTCGCATGATTTCCCTGCAGCCATCATCAGCCACAATCAAAACCCGCGTGGAAGGTTAGTCGGGGATATTGCCAACCAAAAAGGGGAGCCGCCTCTTTACTTGGTCATGAGCCATTTTGTCATTGCAGGCTTTGGGAACTGGCTCCAAGTGGCGATCGGTGCGTAGGTCCTTTGCGAAGATCGCGCTCAGGGTTCCAGGCTTCGCGGCTAGTTGTTCACTTTTAGCGGGGGATCTGAGGGCAGCCCACATTGGGTCTTGACAGTTTGTATCTGAGCCTTCGATTGTTGAAACCATTGTGTTGAGCCGCTGCACCTCTGCTACAAATCCATCCTTGATGGCGGTGCATGATCCAGTTTAGCTCAATTGGTACGGCCATCCCTTTCACATTGATTCCGGTGAAGTCTTGGCCTCTGGACCGATGCGTTGGAGGCTTCTTACTTCTATAGCTGGCCATTTGAATGGGAACGTCCGAGAGAGCTGCGCGGCGATTTGTACGGAGTGCCTGACCGACTTTCTCGTGTGAACCGAGTTGATGGATTTTTTCAGAAAATTAATCAGCGTGTCGACCATGGTTGCTGTGCTGTGGTTTCACTTCAGAATGACTGGATTTACATTTGAAGTTCTGTACAGCCAGCACCACCGCACATGTGTTTTGTTTGAAAGCAAACCTAGTTGCTCAAAGGAACCCAAAGTGCCGACAGCTAAACCAGGTTGTCGGACTGCTCATTTACAGAGACTTCAAGTGCCTTTTCGAGCACGCACCTCGAAGCATTGCCAACCGTAGATTGTGGCCTACGTATCTGAACTTAAGAGTCATGCTCTAGTGAGTTGTTTGGGGCACGACACGTGGTACGGTCATTTAGCTAAGTGTTTGCTGTTTGCCATTTTGGTGTTCCTTCATGTTCTCTTACCAACCAAAAGAATCAGGATCAAAAACTGGCCCAGCAGTCTAAATCTTTTTGCCATGGATGATCCCCCCCAGGAGTTTTGACGTGGCTCCCTGTGGGGTTGCTACTGGGCCTATGAGCAAGCCCATTTCCCTTGAACGACATAGATCCAAATGTTTGCATGAGTCATAGAGAGCTTATGTGCTGAGCACCAGGATCCCTGACACACGCGCGGCTGGCAACAATATGCGGTGGATTGTTAAATGACGGTTTTGCCCACGCGTCACAAAAGGGTGCTCCAAAAGGGTCTATGTTCCTGGGAACGCGTCGCAAAAGGGTGCCCAAAAAGGGGCCCGTATGTTTGTGGTTGCAAACCTATGCAGAACGTCTTGCAAAAATCCTTGGCACCTTCAGGTGAAGGCCCTTCATGGGTATCGCGTTACTTTCAGCTCCCGGGTGAGCCACTTGCTGAAACCCCGGATAGATGAAGGTTAGGGACAATCCCCTTCCCAATTTCTTGGTCCTTCGCCGGCTTTCGGGTTCTAGCATGGTCGGCTCGGGGCGTGTTTGGTCGAAGCGCTTGTTTCGCCCAGGCGCGGCTGGTGGGTCAGGCGACCAGCCCTGGGCTGGCGGCTTTGCTGATGGAGTCGCAGTCCACTGGAAGGCCAGCGGGGTTTCCGGGGCGCTTCCGACGACTTGGGGGCTGCGGGAGGGGGCTTGGTTCGAGGGGAGAGGTTGGGTTGAGCTGGGGGGCTTGAGCTGGGCTTGGAGTTGGGAAAATGTGGTGGGGAGTTGCGGAATCGGGGGTGGGTTGGAGAATTGGAGGGCTCCGAGCTGAATTTTTACTCATTGAGCGGCGCTTTGGTTTCGCCCAGTTGGCCGACAGAAGCCGCGGGGTAGCCGTCCCGAGATGTGCGCTGGAGTTCATGTGGGGTGTATGTTCAGAAAATCAAGCCGTTTGGGGTATCTATCACTACTGGAAATATGTTGATTCTTTCCCGTGGATGTACAAGCAAATGGGACGCCTGGAACTCATGTTATGTGTTTTTTTGTTTAATGTTTGGAACGTCAACAGGGAAGGAGCTTCGCATGTTTCAGGTAGCCCTGACTTGGTGGTTTTTGGATTCCGCCACTTCGAGGGAGGCGTGTCAAATGTTGCGAGGAAAGATGTCTTCAAGAAGGTCAAGGCGCGGTCCGGAGTCCGATCGCTGCGCCGGAAAGGGAAGGAGTTCACTACTAGGTCCCCCAGCTAGGTGCCCATTTACCCCTTTTTTTTGGGGAGGGTTCCCCTACTAAAATAGACTACAGAGAAAAAGAGTTGCCTTATTCTAACCTCTCTACTGGAGGACCTACACTACTTCTTCATTTTCCCTCATTGGTTTTAAAGGGAACCGTTTTCACCGCAGGAAACATGTCCTCATATGTTTACTGCTGGTTCTCAGCAGGGAATGAGAAATGGAACGACCCCGAGAGAAACTATCCAACTGGTGTTTTCCTGGGGCTACTTGGGTTTGCTGTTTCTCTAATCTGTTCCCCCAATTAATGAATGACCCCAATTAATAATAAATGCAAATCCGGGGCCCGGGACCAGATTTCCACTCCACACAATTGATTTTCCATTGCGCCAATACTAAACCAATACTAACGTCTTGGAATCCTTATTAGGGGGCACTTTTGGCAAGCTTCCAGCCTCACTTTTCAACAGGTGGGTTCCTCAATTCCCCAAAAATTTGCTTTCCCAAAAGCTGGCTTCTCAAAAGGTTGGGTTCTTTTGGTGGTTCTCATGCTGGCTAATTAACCTGCCTGGTTGCAAACAAACAACCAGCAAACTGGTAAACAAATAGAATGATACATCAAATTTCCTTATTGAACCGCTTACTAGCGGACCTTACAATTCAATCCATTTCATCCAAATCCTACGTGAACCCTCACATTGTTGGAAAAGCAAAAAAAAACAACCCCAAAAACCCCAATTAAAAAAAAAATTTTTTGGGGGGATTTATTTATAATAGGGGGGGGCCGTATTTATTAATAGGGGGAAGAGATTACTTGACGCTTTGGTGGACATCATTCACATTGGGTTTCCTTTCCACGCACCGAGCTGTAACAGCTTTTTCTGAAGGGCAGCTTGTGAGAGCCATTGCCTCTCCCTTTTTGGGCATGCCAGGCGATGATCCACGACATGCTGAGTAAACTCCAGGTCACGGGGGGAGGGGAGGAATGCGCATGAATGAGAAAGACTGAACCGAGAGTTAGCATCACTATATGTCTCAGGCGAGAAACCTTGGTTGGTGTGAGCCATCCACATTGTCGGATGTGTCGGCCGTAGAGATTGTGGAGGTTCTTTCGTTCCTGCTGCCCCACTGCCTACTGTTCTACAGACATGTGCACGCTGTATTTTTGGACACATGGATGCCGTGGCTATGGTCATGTTGTTGGAAAGACCATCCCTTACAAGCTGGCGTTCTCCTCGCGGACATTACAACGACCTTGCAGCTTGCCATGCTCAAGAACTGTTGAACTAATTCAGATGCCGGGAATTTGCTAGGTGCCAAAGAAATTGCCACTTCTGCAGCAAACCCATATAACTCACTCCTTGAGTTCCTATACTTTTTGGAACGACCATTGTAGTGGTACATGAAAAGTTCAGGCTTGTTTTGGCCCATCGAGATTAGTTCTGGCCATCTTCGAAATACACAAAGAACATAGTAGCTGGGACCGCCCGCTCTCTGGCTGTATGCCATGAAGCCTAGGTCCCCCCAGTAGTGCCCTTTTCTCACCCCTTTTTTGGGGGAGGGTTCCCCTAAATAGACTACAGAAACAAGTTGATACCCTTATTCTAACCACTCTACTCAAGGACCTAGAAGCAGTGTTATCCCATGTCTCCTAAAATCGGGAGTCTTATCCCACGGCTGAGACCAAAAGCCTCCCCAAGTTCAGGATGCCGAGATGCAGCTTTGCCCACGGAAGTGAGCCCGTTGCTGGGGCTTCCAGAAAGGGGAAAGGTCGTCCGAAAGTTTCTTGTGAGCTTCCAGGATTAGAGGGGGGGGTTCAGGGTTGCACAAAAGGATGGGTGTCCTTTTGGGAGTGAGTTTGGTTCCAGAAATAGATGGGCATCCCACCGGTTTTGGTTTTATGCCATCCCATTTACCAGCTGAAGCCCGTGCATTGACTACATATGAAGGCTTCGGCACCAGAGCGCCAGCCTGGCAGCCTGCCAGGAGCAGCAGGCCCAAGATGCTCGGAAGGATTCGTGGTGTAAGTCCGAGATGGGGAACACCGACATGTCCAAGGCGTGGGTAAAGCGGATGGCCGGGGTGACCGGGCGCCGGGGGTAAAGGCGAAAAAGGCGGTTTAAAAACTTCCGACTTTTTTGGGGATGGGTTTTGGGGTGAGACAAATCCAGTGGTTCCCCATTTACCTGTAAGACCAAGGAGACCAAACAAACATGGGGGGGTGACCTATGCCAAAGCGCAGGCGATGCTTAGCCGCCGCAGAGTTCATGTCCTGAAATGGAAGACCTATGGTTCGTAAAAGAGAAGCCAAGTGGGAGGTGGGCCCGTTTTTTCAGCCTGGGAAACCAGCCTGATGGAAACACACCAAAATACCAAAGTTGAGTTGGATACATGGCTGTGGGTGAAAACCAATGGTACCATTTTGGGGTAGGTGCACCCCCCATTTTAGTCTATTTTAGTGGGGATTGGGATGTTCACTGGTGGTACGGGATTTTGACCCATTGCCACATTGCCATTTGTAGCCAAGTCATTTGGATAGACTCGTTTGGATAGACGTACCAACCATGAGTTTGTCTTCAGGCGCCGTTCTCCAAAAGGACACCGTCGATCCGAGGTCGGATGGAAGGAACCCTAGCAAAGGTTGGCCTAGGCATCCACACCCTACTCCCTCCCTGAGTTCCTTTGAACTTTTGTTTTTTTTGGTTTGGACCAGTTTTACTACGCAAAAAGTTCCGGGACTTTTTTGGGGGCCAATCTCTCAGGTCGAGAAGAGGATGCTTGGTGCGCTGTGTTTGCAGCATGGCGGTCTTGGCTGGTGATCTGGGGGTAATGTCCATTCTGAACCCAGGGATCCGGATCTTAGAAAACCTCCGGCATCCCAAAGAAACGGATCCGGTCTTTTAAAGGAGCGACGGTTGAAAAGAATGGAACAGGAATCAACCCCTAGAGGTGACCCTTCTGGCTTCCCCTCTAACATGCCCAGCCCCAAAACGGGTGTCCCTTTCTCAGTCAGGCTGACTGAACCACCGGGATACGCTATGAATTCTGTTCATGGGTCGATGTTGCCTGGCTTAAGACAGGCCGAGCGCTTTACTTACAAAAGTCGGCGAGCCAATGATTTGCGCACGGACTGGGTGTTTTTTGGGCCTTGAAGGTCGGCAACACACCTGGGCCGGAGAAACAAGGTCGAAAAGGCGCCCCACCATTGAAGAGGCCGGTTTAGCGCCCAAACTCCAAAAAACACACCTCCCTTTGTGCACGCCTGACTTTTTTTATTGGACAAGAGAATGCACTTTGATTGTGCAAGGCCAGCAAAGAGACCAGAGCGGACAAGCTGAAAACAAAGATGCTCGCCATCAATGCCGAGCCGCTGCCTCGGTCAAGAGAGATGTCCTTGCAGGATGCTCCAAGATGAGGTTGTTTGCGGATATGGCCATTGTTCAAAACGAATGGTACCATTTGGGGGTAGGTGCACAACCCATTTTGGTCTTATTTTAGTGGGGATTGTAATGTTCACTGGGGGTACGGGGCTTTGACCCATGGCCATATGGCAATACTCCACGCACCGGCGAGTCTCTTGGGTTTCGCTGGAAAATAACACGGTTGCGATGCGAGAAGTGCCAGATGCGCCCCAGACCTTTCACATGCCTTTTCCAGCCCTACCAAGGTGCTAGGGAGCACCTCAAAAGAGAGAGGCTCAAAAAGCTGTGAATCGTTTTGAAGAGGGAATCGGCTAAACATGGTTGGTTCATGGACCTTTAAGGGGGGCTATGCGGATCCCTTATTAAGCCCTGAATAAGGCCTTATTAAGGGCTTATCACTTCAGTTATCCTGGGCTTACCCAGGGATAGCCCCCCCCCCCCGAGCCCCCCCGAAGATTCCATGATTGGTGGGTCTGCAAGCAGCAGAGGCACTTGCATGGCGCTTTTAGAAGCATGCAGGAGCTGGCAGCATTGAGTTGGGCTCAGGCAGCAGTACTGCCAGATCCTGGCGTTTGTTTTTTAAAGGCACACCAAAAGGACATGACACGTTTGCTTTGCTTGTTTCCTGCATCTCTTTGCACAGTGATTCAAACAGACAGGAATATGTCCAACTTTTGAACTTGCCTGTTCAATGTGAGTTGCATGTTTGGTTTCCCTCCTTCGTTTCCCTTTCAACACCCCCTTCAGCAGAGTGCCGAGCCACACCACACCCACGGCTCCACTCCGACCGATCCGATGCCCCTGAGGCTGGCATCCCTGAAGTTCGACATCGCCACAGGCGATGTCCCGCGCTTCGAGTTGGCATGAGCAATGGTTAATATTCAGAGGTGCATTTTGCCAAGGGATGTTAGGACTTTAACTTTTTGCAAACTAATGGGTGTTCCATTAAACTTTTAGCAGGGGAGCAGAAAGCAACCGAGTATTTGCTTCCATTTTGCTTATCTCAGTTGTCCGTAGAGAATCGACCTGAAGTTTGACCTTTTAGGTTTCCCGTGTTGGTCTACATGTAGTCAAGGTCCCAGAAGGTTAACCTGGGCGCTATAGAGCTGTCCGACTCGGGCGTTGATCAAAAACGGGCCAGCTCTTTCCCTTGAATTTCATGGGACATTGTGTATTGCTTTCCCGGTTGGATCAAAAGAGAATCTATTTGTGCAATGTGTTTTACTTTTTCCATGAGACTTAGACAAATGGAGCTTTACTGTCCTCAACCTGCTCCCCCGGTTGGACTTTGGACTCTTTCGTTTTGGACCACATTGGCAAATTCAATCTTTGGACTTTTGTTGGGCCAATCCACTTGGGAAGTGAGTCGATGTGTTCTCTTTGCGGAATATACCGTTCCTCCCGGGCCTAACAGTGGGTCCCTCCAAGAGGAATTTGATCTTCCAGGCACCTCCGCACAGATGCTATGTTCTTGGGAGGAAGGGTACATCAGGTTCGCCAAAGAGCCATGTCAGCACTCTGGAGACAATGAAAATTGACCGTGGCGGTCTCGCTGTTTGGAGGTTATGGGTCTAGATTTGTCAGGGACCGGTGGACGTCGTTATGGGCATGAAGGGTTCAAGCATAAATACGGGTGTGGGCAATGAATTTATTAGAAGCCCCCTACCGCTTCTCTTCTGTGGGAAAGGAGCTGCCTCAAGGTAGGGGTTCTGGAGGTATAGCCTTGATGTTATCAGTGGGCCCGGTGCATAGGAACAACTGGCGGTCGTCCTTTCGGGGTAACTTTACCGCTTTTAATACCACTAAAAGGTTGATGAGTGGATCGCCAGGCAAGGAGGACATTTCGGCCATGAAGGCTCGGGCTGTGTCCAGGGTGTTGGAGATTGGTGTGAAGAAGCAAAGTGTTCCAACTAAGAAACTAAGAGCAAAGGGTGTGGGAGATTGCCACTGCTACTACTACTACTACTACTACTACTACTACTACTACTACTACTACTACTACTACTACTACTACTACTACTACTACTACTACTATTGTGTTAGTGGTCTCTTTGTGCTCCCTGGATCTTTGCCGAGGAGAATCCAATATGCCAATGTTGGACCGATGTATTATGGAAGTCCCTGGTGTCCACAGTATGGATGAATATAGACATGCGTGGTGAGCGGTCCGTATGAGTATGCAAGCTGGAACGCGCTGTTGCCGGGCGATCAGCTTTGCAGGTGGTTGCCACAACCTTTGATTGAACAGGGTGTCCAGACATTCTTTTTGGAAGGGCTTCTAACGCAACTTGTTAGATACCTATTTAAAAAGAAGATTCTATGAACACCGGACGCCTCTGCACTGTCAAGCGTTTCGCTAATCTTCAATAAGGCGTCCAAAGAATGTTTCTTGGAAGTGCGTGAAGAGAAGCATTTCACTGCAGTCTTTCTTTCATCGGGGTGTCCGGAGAATAGCTTCGGAAGCGCATGAAAGCTTGCTGGACACCTCTTTTAGATCGTGTTTCCATGGCCCTTCGCTGTGCAACACAAAGAGATTCTGCTTCGTTCACCTCCTGCTGCCCCCCCGCGAAAGCCTACCATTGGCAAAGGCAGCCCCTAGGGAAGGCCAGTCTGGTCAAGCCAACCCACCTTGATTGGCAAAGGCTGGACCCCGACCACCCGAGGATGGCCAGGATGGTGGGGGTCAATTACCTTGTTGATCGGCAGCACGTAGAGGATTTTCCGGTTGCTACCACTGTAAAAGCAGAAAATCCAGTGCAAAAAGGTTTGGGGAAGTGCTTGGCCTAACGTGTGGGTGGGGAACCTCGGCGCCTCCCGCCAAAGCCCGGCCAGGGAAAGCGCCGCACCAATCAACATTGAGGCGGGCGTCGCTCAACCGGACCCAGGCCACCTTTGGCCAGCGCGCCCGCTGGCATCTTTGTTGGAGGTCTTCCTGCCCACACGTCCAGGGACACCCTGCAAGAGATCTTGGCGCGCCCTGCGCAGGAGTCGCACCTTCAGCGCCTTGGAGATGGCCGACTGGTCTACAGGCCGAAGTTCGGAGGGTTAGCTTTATCAAGGCGCCTGCTTGAAAACACGTGCAGGGGCAATTTGATAGAGCTGCTTGGGCTGAGTTGGATGAGCAGCGGCAATGAATGCTGCATGCTCTGCTGAGCAGACCATGAGCATCCAGGCCATGGTGGTGCATGAATGAGAACACTCCATTGGCTGTGATGCCTGCAAGGCTTTTCAAATCACTGCTCAAGCCAAACTGCAGGCCTGACGCCTGCCAAAGTTTCCACATTGCTTCCCAACTTGCTGCCAAGCAAGGCTGGAGAGGAACTGGAAAGGAAATGGAAAGCTAATGGATGGGGGAAAGGGAATGGAAAGGACACGGAAAAGAAACAGAGAGGACATGGGAAGGAAATGGAAAGGAAATGGAAAGGAAATGGAAGGGAATGGACGAATTCCGGATTCCGGCCCCTCACTATGTTACTATACTTGCTGTTAAAAACCCTCTAGGCCCCGTGCCGAAATTGGGTAGCAGTTCTGAGGTCCTTGTTGGTGTTGCTTCCCAAGTTCCATTGATCGCCATTTGGCTCAAGACACAATTGAGGTTCAAGATCTGATGTGTGACTGCATACATACGTGATCGGCATTGAGAGCGAAAACACTTCGCTTGCGCTGCATTTGTCAGGACCACTGTTGTAACTATCATTCCTTCTCCCTTACAACGTTTACACGGGTTCGGCTATAACGGCATCGTCCGTATACACCTTTCTACGTGGTTGGTATTACAGCTTGAGGGTTCGGTGCATAGCGTCCCACGGGACGTCACCTTGCCGTCTCTTGACAGGTTATCAGCCGTATCTACAAGCTCTACACTGGACTGGGAGACAGCTGGTTTATTGCGGGTACAGGGACAATAAAGGAACGATAACCTACACAGTACAATGGCGTCTTCGGCGAGCCCAAGTACTGCAACTTTTGGGAACAGCAGCTCAGAGGGATCCAATGGATTGATGGCTCTTCCTGCGGTGATGGATATGATTGCAGATTCACAGGATGAACCTGGGAGCGGAGGTTCCGCGCTATTCAGCGACATTTCCACTCCCACAAGATCATGGAAGCAGATCGATGTTCATCAGGAGTCGAAGAAAAGAGAATCCCCACCGAGAAGATCATCATCTTCGCCTGCGACACCACGGACGTCGCAGAAGGGCGTGAGATCGACATCGAAGGGTGGGAGGTCAAAATCACCCACCAGTGCGGAGTTTCGCGCCGCGATCAAAGAGAAGAATAAGATGGAGGTGGAGATCGGGGAATATCAAAAGACACTTGATGAAATGTCGGCAGCTATGGCGAATCTTCATCAGGAAGATTATGGAAGCACCATCCGGATCCAGGAGCTGGAAAGACGATGCGAGATTGCCAGCAAGCAGTCGGGACATCTAGTGAGTCACCACCAACACCACATGGCTGAGGCATGGCGCAAGTTTGAGGAAGAAGCCCAACAGATGCGCAAGGTGGAAATGAACGCATTTCAGTACGGGGAGAAGAAAGACATGGAGTCGAATATTATAATGCAACAGATGAGACAAGCTGAAGGAACTATCATGGAGCAGAAGCGGGAAATTGCATTGATGAAATCCTACATGGCAAGCGAGAAGTCGGCTGCGCAGGAATCAGCTATACGTGCAAATCAGATACACCGTGAGGCTTCACAGCAGATATCAGTTTATCAGCAACAGATCAGAGGCATAGAATCTTCTACATCTATCGAGAAGTTCAATGAGGAGGAGATGGTCCAAAGTCTGAAATCACAGTTGGAGCATGCACTCGTAAGCGCCCCGAGATGTACTCTTTGGAGGACTCCAGGGAACAGCTGATGACGAGACTGAATGACGTTACAGTATTTGCGGAACAAGAGTCGAAGAGAGCAGATTGCTTGCTTCGCGAAAAGGAAGAGATCGTCAAACAGTATGAATCCGACGTGTCGATGAAGGACCAGATGATTGCTGTCGAAGGTGGTCATCGTCAAGATGCGATCTTGGAGTTAGCCCAGGTCAAAGAAGAGAAACAAGAAGAACGGTGCACGATAGACGAGAAGTCGAAGGAGGCTGAGTACTGGAGATTGACAGCTAAGGGAATGTACGATGAGTACCTCGAGGAGATGCATGAGCTTCAGGGACAACTGAAGGAAAGAGAGGCGGCGCTCAAGCAAGAAGAGAGTTTTGTACGTCAACTCGATGCTGACAACGAGGAACTACGTGCACACAAGAAGCTGGAGACACAGGAAGCCTCCAACAGCAAAGATGGACATCGTGAACGAGCAGTAGTGAAACGCGCTGAGGGAGGAACCCAAGCTAATTCAACTAGGGTAGACAAGAAGGTGGCTGGGTCAGTCCCGTCATCGTCTTCAATTCAGATCCCTAATTCGTCGCTGATGCCAGGTTCGATCCTCTTTCCGTCTTTCGGTGATCCAATGATCGATGTACACCTATCCCAGATGCAAGGAGTTGTCGGACATGTCCCACAATCCACTACTGCGAATGGTGGCGGTGATGGAGGGGGAAACAACGGTACTACGCCCCCATTGGATTACGGTGGATTCCCGCCCAATAGGAAGGGGCAGGGAGCAGGTCGACGTCAGTTGAGCCTCGCTGGTGGCGGAGGAGGACCTCCGGATGATCCACCCGATGATGAGGATGAGGATGACGACGACGAAGGAGATGAAGAAGACGAAGAAGAAGAAGAGGAAGACGACGATCGGACACGGAGGAGACGAAGGAGATCGAGAGATAACCGAGAGATCAAGAATGATCGACCGAGAATCTCGAGGAAAGAGGCCGAGAGAGTATCTATTCCGGCCTGGCCAAAGATCCATCAACTTGATAGCTGGAAGATGCAACTGCTGATGAATGTTCTGAGCGCATGTGCAGATCCAGATACCGATGCATGGACGAAATGGTTGGAGCAGGCTCTTGGGTTGAACCCAGACCTGGATTTGCTTAGCGATTCAGGTGGCGACAGATTTGCTACGATAGATATTAAGATGGCCATGGGCATGCAGAACATGCTGAAACAAGCACCTGACGAAGCCAAGGACGTATACCTCGATGCTACACGACACTCTGAACTACGACATCAACAAGGGGTGATCGTGAAGGGACGAGAGTTGGTGGCATTAGTTATGCAATCATTCAGAACTTCCGATAGAACGGATCTTGTCTACCACATCGAGCATCTATTCAACCTTGACTTTCCTGGCGACAAGAACTTGGTCATGTTCAGGAACAAATGGTATGATTTGCTGCTGAAGATGAGGAGCGAGGACAGACCCAGTAAGCTGGCTCTCAGAGACATCCTTTACAGGAAGATCAAAGGGAGCAAGAAGATGGAGTTCGGCCTCAATGCCTACCATAGACTACCGGACAAGCATCCTCAGAAGACGTATGAATTCTTATTGGCGTTGATCGACTATCAGATCAAGGCAGATCGGGAAGACCTGATGCTCGACATGAAGGAGAAATCGGTCAAGTCGATGATGAAGTCAGGCGGGAAGGATGCGGCTCCAGCAACTGGCAAACAGGAGAACCAGGGTGGCAAGGGCAGAAAGGGGAAACCCGGTGGACCTGATGCCGCTCCTGTGCTCCCAAAAGCCAAGGCAAAGGGCCACGCTGGCAAGAACGGCAAGTCCGACGGTGCCAGCGACAGAGGCAAGAGTCCGGGCGGAAGCAAGGATAACCCCTGCTGGTACCACTTCAAATCGGCGAAGGGGTGCGTGAAAGGAAATGAATGCACTTTTTCCCACAGCAAGAAGACGGAGCATAAGTTGGAGAGCATGTCCAAGGGGAAAGGAAAGGGCAAATCCAAATCCAGATCATCGTCACCAAAGAGAGATGATGGAGCATGCTTCGCGTTTCAGAAGGGGAAGTGCGATAGGGGAAGCGCTTGCAAGTATAGGCATGAGCTCATCAAGAACAATTCAGCTCCAGCAACGTCAAATGACAAGGCGCAAGCCAAGTCGAAGGCTGCCGCCAAAGCCGCAGCGCCAGCCATTGCGAGGAGGGCCATCGCAATGCCCGCGATAGTCCTGAAGCAATCGGCTCCTGCGGGGAAGGTAAGCTTCAAGAAGGACGTTGATCAGGTCGAACCGGATGAAGCCGAGACTATCTACCACGAGCACGATGACGACGCGATGAGCGAATCATCGAGATGGTCTGGCGAGTCCGAGATCCCCGAGAAAATGGTGTGGTTCAAGGAAGTGCTCGACGTCGACGAGAATGGGGAGATCACCTACCTCGAAGACGAGAGAAGGCAATGGGAACGAAAAGGGGAATGGTACGGTTATGAGGACAATGAGAATGAGCCTTATCAGTACGTGTACGTCGACGAGAAGAAGTTCAAAAGCAGTGATCATCGTGAATTATCAGCCTATCAAGTCCAACGATCATTGATACGTGCGAAGATACTGAGAGAAGTGGTGGATGATATATATAAGAAGCACTACTTCCCGGTGACCAAGGAAAGCAGCATAATGTTCGAGTATGATCGGAACAAGGACGAGATCAAGGAATCGGCTGTCGACTGGAAGAAGCAGCATGGTATGCCGAAGAACGTTTTCGCCATGTCAACGTGCATCAGCAAACGGGTGAAATGGTTGATGGACACCGGATGTGGTCATGATCTCATCGGACGAGCCAAGGCGAAGAGCCTGGGCGTCGACATCGTGAAAGATGACGACGAGATCGTGTTCCAGACCGCGAATGGTTCCACTTCCACATCCGATGTGGCCAAGATAGTCGTGGACGAGTTGGACGAGACTGTCGAGCCGCATGTATTGGGTGAGACACCCACGGTATTGTCAGTGGGGAGGAGATGCATGAAGATGGGTTATGCATTTCACTGGATGCCTGGTAAATTACCTTTTATGGTTACACCAAAGCAAGGATTCGTGCACTTACAAGTTAAGGACGACATCCCTTACCTCGTGAGTGATGGTAAGCTTCGGAGTAACAGGCATCGCCCTACGATAGACGACCTCAAGGAGCACTTTTCGGAAGTATTGGCGATGGTAACGAACGACGAGGCAGATCAGGGAGGTGACGATGAGAACGACGTCACACCCGCCGCTGTCGGTGAGTCCGCAGAGGCCGAGGGCGAACACCACGACGGGGCATTCGACTTCGGGCCACCCGGAGGAGCCGGTCCGGTACGTCCGCCTCCCGTGGCTGAGGAAATACCTGTAGATGTTGGGTCAGTCCCGCATCGACATGGTGATGCCGAAGCTCACGAGGAAGAGGTTGATGAAGATGATCCAGATGCCGGAATCGAAGTAGACGTGTACGAAGGATCATCAATAAAGAGGAAAGTGGGAGTCCTCAAGAAGGACGCCAACTCCATAGCTCATTTGCTTACACACAGATACCGAAATCCCTTCTGCGAATCATGCGTCAAGGCAAAGATGAGACACTTCAGATCACGAACGGGAGCATTCAAAAGAGAAGTGAAGACGTTCGGTGACCTGGTGACGTTCGACTTTGTGACGGCATCAGGAGATCATGAAGTGGAAGGCAGGTATGCGCTCATCATCCGGGACATATATACCGGAATTATCATGGCTTATCCCACCGCGAGAAGAGACACTGACTCCGTCGTCAGGGCTATCAAGCACTTCTGCGGGAGAAGGAAAATCAAGCAGGTATATTCGGATGATGGCCCAGAACTGATCAATGCGTGCGTGGAGCTGAAGCTGAACCACGACCTATCGCTGCCTGGACGACCGCAGAATAATTCCCTTGCTGAAAGAACAAATCAATTCATCATTGACCAGACTTCGGCTTGTCTTGTACATGCCGGTCTACCCACGTGTTATTGGGTGCAGGCCATCACCACTCTGTGCCACCTCATGAACATCGAAGAGGTGAATGGATCGAGTGCATGGATGAGACTGCATGGCGAGGAGTTCAAGGGCGAGAAGATACCTTTTGGTGCGCTAGTGGACTTCAAGCCGAGTGAAGCACGAGGGGGGAAGAGGGAGAAGTTCGAGCCGAGAGGGGAAACTGGTATATTTGCTGGATATGTGTTGAGCACCGGTATGCATTGGGCAAACAAGTATCGTGCTTGGGCACTTACTGCATTTGCGGGTGCAGAGCTGAACATCAAGAAGGCAAAGGTTCCACCTCGGTTGAGAATGCCACATCAGACGGAGAGGATGATTCTGAAATCTCCTCTGACATTCCCGATACAACAGAAGTACAAGGTTGCCAACGAGACTTTGGAAGGAATAGAGATGTCTATCGATGCAATCGGTCTGGATGCGCGTGACCGCCTGATCGAAGATGAGGACTACGAGCCTGAATTGCTGCAGAGTGACGAGAAGCGACTGCTTGACGATGAGGTCGATCAGATCGCTGGTCTACTGCTCGACGATGGCCCGGAGGTAATCGCCGGAGATCGGGGGGATCATGCAGGAGAAGAAGATGCTAGACCGAGCTCTTCAAAAGGGAAAGGAGATGGACACTCCAAGGGCGATGAGAAGGTTGCGAAGTCCGACCTTCCACACGTGTCAGTTGGGCTACCTGGGGATGGCATCACGTACGTCAACGACGATGGCAAGGAGGTTAAAATCGACAAGGCCGGAAGACCGTATCCTGTCGGGAAGGACGGATTCAGGCTAATGAAGACATCGAGACCTCCGGAGTTCACTCCTGAAGAATGGAAGATGATGAGTAAATATTACACCAAGGAAGAGAAGGCCGAGGTGAAGGGCGGTGGCAAAAAGAAAGAAGAAGATCCCAAGAGTAAAGAGTCTGAGATTTCCGCGCCGGCAGAGGCACGGACATTACAGATGCCCGGTGGTAAGAGAATTCGAGCGATGCTTCGGAACCGCTGGGGTGGAGTAGAATGGCAGTACAATTGGGGATTGCGGAAGAACATATCAAAGATCAAGAACCCAATGGATGGGAAGCACTTGGCTGAGCTTGAATGGGTCAGGATTGTTGTTAATCCTGTCGACGGGGTGGTTGTTCTCATGGATTCCAAACAGTCCCAAGACGTCATGAGACGAAACGTTCAGCTTGAGAAAGAATTTGAGTGTCTGGTAGTAATTTATGCCTGGAAGTTCAAGTCTGAGGAGCGATCAAAGTCGACTCCAAACTGGACGAAGGCGGTTGCATCAGTCATGGAGAGTCATAAAGACGAAGCTGAGACGGCATCGGGGACGGATCCATCGGTCGACGAATCGACGGATCTTACCTGGTATGAATGGGAGGAGTCTGCTGAGGTAGTTTCTGGAAAAGTGCCACTCGCAATGCCTGCGATAGGCGAAGACGGTGAAGCCAAGAAGTACCCATCGATGCCGTGCGTGACTTCTGAGCGAATACAGCACAGAGAGAAAGCTGCGAAAGTTGTACGATTCTTCGACGCTTTAGTATCCAGGCCGGTAGGCCGGAAAGAGATGTTGACTAACCCTGATGCGTTGGCATCGATGAAGAAAGAATGGTCGGGATTAATCGACCAGGGCGTCTTCGATCTTGGCGCGGTACGTGAATATGACGCTGTAGCCAAGGAGGCAAAAGCTAAAGGGGAAGAGATACACATGGCTCGCGCACACGGCATTTGCGTTGAAAAGCACTCACAGTTGCCTGTTGGTGATCCTAAGAGGAAGTTCAAGGGTAGAGGCGTGTTGCTGGGGAACCAAGTGAAGAACCAAAGCTTTGAGGCTGCGATGTTTCAAGATTTGGGGAACTCTCCTGCTTCATTTGAAGCCTCGCGTTGGGCGGATTTTCTGGGTTGTCATGATGGCTGGGATGTGCAGATGGCCGACGCTGTTCAGGCGTACATACAGGCCACCTTGAGAGGCACGCCGTGTTGGATTGAATTGCCACCGGAGGCCGTGCCAAGTGAATGCAAATGGGATAAGTACAGAAGACCAGTCGTCCCGTTGAGGAAGGCGCTGTACGGACACCCAGATGCGGGAACATTTTGGGAGCAGCACTGCGATGAGTCGGTGCGTGCCGTTGGTTTTGAGCCCATCGGCGAAGAATGGCCTTCAGTGTACATTCATGAAAAGCTCCAGCTTGTTCTGGTTGTGTATGTCGACGACTTCAAAATGGCAGGGCCGCAGAAGAACCTTGCCCAAGGGTGGAGCATGTTGCGTACACGTTTGAAGATTGAGCCCGAGACTGGACTTGACATGTACCTTGGTTGCAATCAAAGCAAGGGAAACGTCACTCTCGGGAACGGACACCGAGTAACAACGGTGACCTATGACATGGAACAGTTCCTACGTTCCTGTGTCGACCGCTATCTTGAAGTGGCGGGCGACGTGAAGTTGAATAAGGTTGTCACCCCTGAGTTGCATGAAGAAACAAAGAATCACGTCTCACGGAAGCCTGCCAGAGAGGGGCCGTCAGTCGTGTGCAATTGGTGTAACAATCTTGTGCCCACCGACGGTTCTGCCACAGTGCCGGACCAACGGGGAGGGACTCCTGAGTTGGCCATGAAGGAGCCCGTGCGTGGACACCTTGCTCCGCATGCCGCTAGCGTACTGATGAAGTTGCTGTACGGTGCGCGGATTGCTCGCTTCGATTTGTTGCGGCAAGTGAATCGCCTAGCACGGAACGTGCATAGGTGGACTGACTCCGATGATCGGGGTTTGCATCACTTGATGTGCTATGTGCATCATACCAAACATTGGCGCATGGTCGGTTGGGTTGGAGACCCTATGGACGATGTGCACTTGGCCTTGTATGCGGACGCTGACTTTGCGGGATGCATTGACTCGCTGCGTTCCACCTCCGGTGGACACTTGAATATACAAGGGCCTAATACCCGGTTTCCGTTGTCTGGCAGCTCTAAAAGACAGGGTTGTGTGAGTCACTCCACTCCCGAGGCCGAGATTGTTGCGGCCGATGTTGCCATGAGATCGATGGGTATGCCCGCTCTCAAGCTGGTAGAGCGGATTCTCAAGAAGTCACCGAACTTTGTGTTCTATGACGATAACAAGGCTATGATCGGTGTCGTGCGATCGGGGAGAAACCCCACGATGCGCCACCTTGAGAGAAGCCATGGTGTTAGCATTTCGTGGATGCATGAGATGTTCACACGTGATTACATGTACTTGGCGTATGAGGTCACCGACAGGATGGCGGCCGACATTTACACCAAGGCGTTCAATGATGGGCGCAAATGGAAACATGCATGTTTGCAGATTGGTCTACTTGACCCGAGCTTGCTGTCTGACCCGGATACCCTCAAGGCGCTCACACCCACGTGTGATCCCATAAAGGGGACCATGCAGACTGCTTCGGGGACAGTTGACGGAGTTCCAACATTTCCGTACACACACATTCCGATCATGCCCCCGGACCTATGGTGGTCTGGATTAACATCCAAAGAGGGATTGCATGAGCATGAAGGACATGATCCGGTTGTTGTTGCCAAGGGACCCAGATTGATGCGTGTGAAACCTCCACTCGCGGTTATGACACCGTTTGGGAGCAAGTGGCTTCGTTCCACTTGGTTTCTGAAGAATGGGTCATGGCTCAAAGTTGAGGATAGAGTTGACCCGGGGCTACAATGTGTGCGAATTGATGGTTGGGTTGAACGCGCAGTTTGGCAGTTTCATCCCGTACCGGTCGCTGCACCGGCGCGGGAACGGTCTCCACGACCACGACCAATTCACGTCGGGTCCGGGGATGTTGACATGCAGTCCGTGCTGGCCGCATTTGTTGAAGAACTGTCGAACGAGCGCATAGAGTTGAAGTGTGTTAACGACCTTGCTTTGGAAACGTTGCTCCGATTGAAATTGCTCATGCGTTGTCTGCATATCAATCACGAGCAGCTTGTCCCTGGTCGTTGTTTTGTTCCGTATCGCATTGCGGTGAAGCACAAGCCACAGTTAGCGCCGGGTATTGAACTCGCGATGGTTAAACACGACGGTGGTGTGCTTCGCGCTCCTGTGCATGTCTCGCTTCCTGGTATGAGAACTCGCACAGTCGTCACTCTTTACAGTGTTGACTTGGCTCGGCCCATCGTGCTGATGGCATGTTCCGAACCACGTAACTGGTTCACTGCTCTTGCCCGCCATGACGGGCCGCAGGTTGTCACCATAACTCTGGTTGATGACTTACTGAGCGAGTACGGGGGGAGAATCGCCAGACATGTGCTTACCAAACCTTCCGATTTGTTGTTCTTCGCCGGGCCTTGCACGGGGGGATCATCATGGGCACGCCTCAACAAGACTCGCGGAATTGACACCGCAGAGAAAATCGAGGCCAAACAAAGAGAATTTTGGAGATTATTTGAACGGTTCGTTGAAATTAAACGGCATGCCATGACAAAACGAGCTGCGATTTTGTTTGAGTTGCCTGGAAGTTGTGATTATTGGAAAGATGAGAGACTGCATGAGGTCGTGCATGATGGGACTAGTCACGAGTTTGATGGGTGTCGCTATGGCTTGAAACAAAGATATGCAAAGAAACCCATGCCAATCAAGAAACCATGGAGAGTTGTCTCATGGAACTTTGAACTTGGTGGCTCGTTGTCTAAGAAATGCAATGGAAACCATGAGCATGGACCTTGTGCTGGTCGTGAAACCAAAGAAACCCAGTTGTACACGTCAATAATTGTGGGTGTGATCCTTCGCCGTTTTCGTGCTCGAGCAAGGTGCCTCAAACCGGCACCGTTGAAACTCGCTCTTGCTTGCATTACGCGAGGGAGATCGCGGAAGCACCAAGCTACTGCGAGCGAAATCTGCACCGCCCCAACTGCACAACCGAGGTGCTGGGTCAGTCCCGAACCTCTGGTGCATACGGGGAGCTGGGTCAGTCCCGAACCCCAAGCTTCAAGGAGGAGCTGGACGAGTTCATCACCTCAATCTGAAGCTGGGATCGTATTGGGACAATTCCGTGGCTTCATTTGCAGCTGCTTATTTTGGGTTTTCCTGGGTCTGGAGAATATCATCAAGATGACTGCCAATCCGAATGTCGTCAATACGAATGAGTTCTTCTGCGTGCCTGTTGGGAAATCTAGGCAAGCAGCAATCTTCTTGGGAAATTTGGTGAAGAACGCCATCGAGGAAGGCAAGAGGATACCCAAGAGGATGGAGATGAGCAGCGACCTGGGTATGTGCGTGAAGTGGATCGAGGACATCGGCGTCCCCGCTATTTATGCATACTCTGCGTACTATTCTGCCAAGGGCCGCGGGATGATGAAAGGTGAAGGGCAGTCTATGAGGGTTGCCTTAGAGTTCATCAGCAAAGTTTTCGGACAGCTTTCTGCCGACGAATGTATGCTTGGATGGAGGGAATTCTGCAGCAAGGGAAAGAAGATCGTGTCGGCGCTGAACCAACTTTGCGGTGAGGCAACGATGCTAGCGAAGAACCCCGAGTTGCTCGACGTAACCAAGTATTGCATAGAAGGGGCGGATATGTTGAGATCAATCGCGAACATCTGGGATCTCGCATTAGGCGTGGCCGAGGACAACGATGAACGGTCGTTCAAAGCAGCATTCCACCAGAACACCCCGGTTGGGGAGGTGTACAAAGAATTCATCAGCGACGAGTCATCTAGGGCATCGTCATCGAGAAGGTGGAGGAGCTCCGAGGAGTTCCAGACGACTGCAGAGTTTGAGAGGCACGATCGGAGAATCGCAAAATACAGGGATCGAAACTGGGGGAAAGTGTTCACGTTGAGCGTGATCAAGGCTCCCAAGATCGACTCCTACGGTCGTGGTTCCAAGGACGACTACCAGAAGAATTGGGACCTTGGGTTGGTCTACCAGAATGAGCTGCAGCATCGATGAAGAACCTCGCATATGCACTGAGGAGGGATGAGAATGCCAGCCAGAACAACCTATTGCGCTGGATGATCTGTGGGTCAACCCCCAGTGACATCTCTGACGCGTGCATCGGGGCGGTCAATTCGCTCATGTGCGTATCGTTCATCATGAGGAGATTGCAGCCATTGCTCGGTGAGAAGGACTCCAAAGATCAGTCGTATACAGCTTATTTCCGTCCAGACAAAAGGGAGCTGAACGATCTCTACCGGGAGATCGAGTACGCCAGGGATTTCCTGTGGTGCATCGATATGATCTATGAGTCGAAGCTGCCTGCGATGAACATCAACTCCATCAGTTTGGCACCGCACGCGGCTGACAGGGCCGCTGAGAACCAAGATCGGCGCAAGTGGGTAAGCTGGATGAAGGAGATCGAGAAGAAGGCCGAGAAGGACGTCATGATCGAATTCTTCCAGAATAAATACTGCACGATTCATGAAATCGAGAGGGAACTGGAGAAGTACCCCGAGGATTTCGTGGTTGGGGAAGAGCCGACATGGTGGGTGATGGGCTCATCGAAGACGGAGCCGCCGCGGAAGACGGAGCGACAGCAGAAGTCGGCATCAAGCTCCGGACAAAGGAGTCAAACCGCTGGTGGGTCAGTCCCCCAGCCGGGAGCTCCAAGTGGGGGGTCGCAAGCCAGCGATGCTGTCAAGATCGACAACGAGATCATCGACTCCATTTTCCGAATGAACTCTGGCGGTGACGACGACAGATGGGTAATTATCAACCCAACTGCTGGACATGATACCTACACTTCATTCGAAGGGGGTATTACTTTGAGCGGCGCGACTGTCAATGTGAAATTCAACATAGACAACAATACGGGGTACCCAATCATACAAACTGTATTTGGGCCGTGTCTTGCAGAAGGCAAGAACGCAACATATTGGGAGTGTATGCTGAGATGCCTGACCTCTTCGCTATTGCACTTCGAGGAGAAGACCAGCGCGGAGAAGATTATTCTATCCTATGTTGGGAAGGGAAATGCGGCATGGCTACAGCTATATGCTTTCTTGTGTGCTCAAACAGGATGCCTGATTACTGGACGCCTTCCGGGCGCCAAAGCCATCAACGCGTTGATTCAGGCGGAGAAGAACCCGGACAACGCACCTGGACAGTTGAACCGGATTATCAATAGGCAGAAGAGGAGCCCCATTGGCGAGGCGACGATTCGCGACATGATGATCCACAAGAAGAGCTTCTTGGTCCTGGATTGGCCCCTGAGGGCCGTCAACTCGAAAGGGAGCACGAAGACCTTCCAGATGATGGTCAACGAACAGGGATGGACAAATATCGAGGAGAGATCATACTATGGGTCGAGTGAGCAAGTCTCCTCACCCAACGACACGTTGAATATCCTAGACACGACAATCACCTGGAAGAAGAACACGAAATGGCAAATCACCTTGAAAACCCCCTATCACCTTGAAAACCCCCTATCACCTTGATCACCCCTATCACCTTGATCACCCCCAGCCCATTTTTAGCTCTCTGAGCGCTGGCTCACCACCCCTTGAATGACATACCGCACGCAAATGCGAGGAAGTGCGCGAGACACAGCCCGGCCAAGGCTAAAATCATATATGTTTCGGCGAAAACGTGCGCACCCGAATAATATTGTGTTTCGACAATATCGTACGCATGAGCCCAAATAATAGGGAAAACATCTTCACAAAAAGTGCTGCACAGAAACCGAGGCATAGTTTAGAGAAAAAAATCAAACCCGATATGCATTTGCGATCCTTTTGTTCGCGCGTTCGCAATCAGCCGTCAGCATATGCTCACAATCTATGTAGCGCAGCGCCTCGATCCTGCAGCATGCATATATATATGAGGATATCGAGCTGCTTTGATCATCCGGCGCCTGCATCGATGTGCGAGCTGGCTTCGATGCCGCCTGGCCAATGCAATCGATCGGGGACGGGCGTACACACAAATATTAGAAAATGTATATATATATATATATGTATAGAACAGCGTGCGACGACCGACGACCGATCGGCTGGGGCCCCGGCGCGTAGCGCCAGTGCAGCACGTACCTGGCACGAGCGAGCGGCATGGTATATATGTATATATATATATGTGCACATGTTAATACTCTATATATATATATATATATAAAATCGATATTCGAGCGAGACGCAGCGATCGGCGCCTCATCGATCCGCGAGCCGAGCATGTGTCGCAGGTACCTGGCACGATCAGAGCGACCGTCGAATGAATGCACCCGGCCCTGGCCACTCGGGGTGGGCGCGCGCCTGGCCCGGCGCGAGCGAGCGGCGCGACGATCGAGCCGAGGCCCCGGCCCGACACGATATCCAGCATACCTGCCGCGAGCGAGCGGCGAACGACGATACGAAAACCATGCTGCAGCCCAGGCCGCGCGTGATCGGCCAGCCAGCCAGCCAGGATCTCGCCTGGCCGGCGCGCAAGAGCGCCGAGCGATCGATCGAAGCATATAGCGCGCCCCGGCCCGCGCGCGGCAGCCGGCGTGGCGCGATGCAGGGCGCCATCCCGACACCTGCAGCGAGGCATGCGACTCATGCAGCTTAAGCTGATGTGTGCCAGCAAGCAATATTGCCCGAGAGCCTTGCCGGCACGTGGCTATATATATATATACACGCCTGAGGCAGTTACCACACTCGGGCATGTGAGGGCCGGCCTCTTAGCTCACGCATGCAACAAGGCCCGCGATCGGGGACCTGCAGCCAGGCCATATAAGATTTGAGTAACGTTAGGCAGGTGTGAGCGCGGCCGGCCTATGAGTTAAGGCTGTCGCCGCGCGCGAAAGATCGCCCGCAGTCCGATCAGGTATCGGCTGAGGATCGATCGAGGCGCGGTGCGGCGATGCACCTTGCGGGCGCGCAGCATCAGGGACTTGACCCAGTCTTCGTCCATCCAAGTGGCGTGGACTACCGGGTTTTTTGCGGTGACCCGGAGCTCATCAATGACATGCGTCAGCAAATGAAACTTTGGCCGAATATTCCACAGCTTAAAGCTGCACCAATTACTGTAGGCCTGATGGAGCAGGAGGTGCTGCTGCTGCCAGAGGCTGCCAATCTGAACAGCCTGTTCCACCTCCGACTGGGTGAGCCACACACCGCGGCTGCGGCACTCATGTAAGTGCGCCACGAATTTGTCGGCCGCCCAGAGCACGATCTTGATCCGGTCATCACACTGCACACCTGGAAGGCCCACATAGTGGACCAAGAACTGCAAGAAGACAGTCAGGTGCCAAGCTTTGCCTGTGAAGTGCACGTACTTGCCAGTGTGCAGGCACAGTCTTTGGGCAGTGAGTTTCCACCTGCGTGGGAGAGGCCGGCCGGACACGTTGCGTGCGTGCTGCTGGACCAAGCGGGTGGCCTCCGCGAGGCGCTCTTTTGCCTATGCTGCCGCAATATATAGAATGGACGCACATTTATTGGACGCAATGGATTGAGGGCAAACCAAAAAACACGCATGTCTGCAACGATTGCGGCCAAAGCGCGTTGTTGCCTGCAAACTGGCCAGTCCGCAAAAGGACGACAAACGCCGATGAGGCGATGTCCCTGCCAACCCCCAGATGGAAAGCGTGGAGAAGATCCACACTCAGCCATCTTGCATCAAATCCGCGAAGGTGACAAATCTCAGGCTGCACGCTCCATGGAAGTAGGACTGGCGCCGCCGCAGCTCTCCACGCAGCACCTGCAGAGACATCGGTGTAGGGGCAGTCCAGGGACTTGGAAGCAAAGCAGCCTGGCCTGAAGCAGATGCGATTGGTGCCTGGGTGGCGCTCCAAATTCGCGCACTGCACCATGAATTTCCAGTCGCCTTTGATGATCACGACCTGAGCGCACTGCCAGCGGTTCAGCGAGCGAACTACTATCTTCAGCAAGGCCTGCAGCGTCATATTGATTCCGCTGGTGTTGACGTAGTACCTTGTCGCTGGCATGAGCGCGATGACAAAGCGGCTTAAGGCGGCTGGCGATCCGGGAGGGTGTCTGCAGTGTCGACGGCCTCGCCAGCCTTGCGCTTGCGCGCGCACTTCGGGGCAGACTCGCCGTCCGCGAGCTCCTTCTCGAGGTCCTGCTCCAGCTTAAGCTGCTGCAGAAGCTCCTTGGCCTCTCGTTGAGAGATGCCGCAGGCAGCAGCAAGCTTCTTGCAGCCGGGCAAGCGTCCACCGTTGGCCGCTCGGAGCTCCTCCAGCTGGACGCTGAGGCTGTCCACGTCCATGGCCGGGCTTGGGTGCGGCACAGGGGCCGGCGAGCACGTGAGCAGCTAAACGTGCTGCTGATCGCAAACACGTGTGAAATGATGATCTGTGCAATGTGGGCGAACACATGCCCCATGGATCTCGATGTATTGGGGGCGAACACGTCCCCCCCCCGATCAGCGGGAAAACCCTCCCTGTGCAGTGTGTGCGAGTAGGCGCCCCGCGGGCGCGTGAAAATTCACGCTTTTTCACGGGGTTTTCCCGCTGATTGGGGGGGTTTTCAAGGTGAAATCTCGCTTTTTCACGCCACTGCCGTTGGTGGCTCCGAAGCCCGAGCAAGGACCAGTTCGACTGCAGAGCGAACTGCTTCTGCCCAGCGCGAAGGGCTGTGCAAATTCTTCGATCTACTCAGATACCGGATCACGGATACCAGATCGGCCTGAGCAAACATGTGGCCAGATTGACATATATGACGCCAAAGGCATTCAAGAGCCGCAGACCCACAGAAAGCAGGCGTGCTGAATCTTGGACCCTCTGGTGGCCAGCATAGAGGCCAAAGTGATAAATACTGGCACTCATATCGAAGCAAAAAGCAGTGAGGCAGGAGCCGGGTGAACTGCCTTCGAAGGGCCAACTGGGATCAGTACTAGCCCACAAAAAAGGATGCAGCCCCAGGCGAGCGAGCAACTGATGAGTACTGCCCTTCATATCAAAAAAAACAGGCAAGGGCCAAGTGAATCTCGTGCAGGCGATAGCCATGAATACAGTCACTCATATCGAAACAAAAAGCACGGAGGAAGGGGCCGGGTGAACGATGAGCACTGGCCAGCGCAGAGGGCAGAGCGATGAGTACTGGCTCGCAAATGGAAACAAACGCAGGGCCAAAAAGATGCGAACTAGCCCACACATGGAAAAATACCAGGGAAGCAGGGCTTCAAACTCTGGAAGCAGGGGACCTTAAGGCGGGCAGAACTGGGGGAAGCGTCTGGTGAATCTGGATCTACAAAAAGGCGAGCCAGATGGATACGATACACAATACGGCCGGCACCCTAGCGCGAGGCATCTCGATCTGGCGGAAAAGGACCTTGAAAGGCCAAGGCTCTTGCAGCTGCCCCCCCCCCCAAAACCAAAAACACGAGGCCCGCGCCAGATCGACGAGCAACGCCACTCACCTGCGCAAAAAGCAGCCAGGCGAACAACGAGACGGAAGAAAAAGGGAGCCAAGGCCCGGCCGGCCGACCCACCTGCACGACGGCCGGCCGACAAGACGAAGCGAAAAAAAACAAAACAAAACAAAAAAAACAAGGCCCGCGCCAGAAGACGAAGAAGAGCACCTGCGCGAGCGAGACGAGCGACGACGAGACGAGAAAAAAAAAAGCCAAGGCCCGCGCCAGAAGACGAGGAAGGGCACCTGCGCGAGCGAGACGAGCGACGACGAGACGAAACGAGAAAAAAAAAAGCCAAGGCCCGCGCCAGAAGGCGAGGAAGAGCACCTGCGCGAGCGAGACGAGCGACGACGAGACGAAAAAATAAGAGAAAAAAAGCCAAGGCCCGCGCCAGTAGACGAGGAAGAGCACCTGCGCGAGCGAGACGAGCGACGACGAAACGAAACGAACAAAAAAAAACAAGGCCCGCGGCAGAAGGCGAGGAAGAGCACCTGCGCGAGCGAGACGGGCGACGACCGAGCGGCAACGACCGGAAAGAAAAAAATGAGGCCCGCGCCAGCGACGTCCGTCGAAGCACCGGGCTGTACCTGCGCAAGAGCGAGCTATAAGCCAGGCAAAGAGTGCTGGCAATCAAGCGGCTGATCACAAGGCGCCGGCCGCTCCCAGCCATGCGCCTCGGGTGATCAGCAGGACGCTCGAGCACCCACGGAAGCAGATCAAGCGGAGTCAAGCGCGTGCATGCAGCCCGCGCAGAATTTTCCACTCATATCGTCGATCCGGCCGCCCGGCCAGCGCAGCGTGCACGTCACGTACGGTACCTGGCCGGCAACAAAATAGGATCGCTATGATATGTAAGGGCCCGGCCGCTATGGCGACGAGCCCGAGCTGCAGCGCGCAGAGGTGAAGCCTGCGCAGGAGCAGGATGAATATAATGTGCTTTTTAAGCTTAAGGAAGTTGACAGCCTGAGCCACTGCCAGCGCTGCTGCCTGCGTCGCTGCTGCTGCTGCGGCTGCGGCTGCGGCTCGGCAGCTCCTCAGATCAAGCTAATCAACCACGCAATCATGCAGTTCAAAACCACGAACGCGCAACTGAGGATCTGGCCGGGGGAGCGAGCCCTGGACGGGCCACCGGCCAAACCGCTCGCACCGGCCTCGCAAGCTGGACCGGCGGCGGACGCGCCTTAGGCTTGGCCCCAAGGCCCAGCACGCGTGGCTGCTGCTCCGGCAGCTGGCGCTGCTGCTGCTGGTGCTGCTGCTGGTGCTGCAGCTGGTGCTGCTGCTGGTGCAGCTGGTGCTGCTGCTGGTGCTGCTGCTGCTGCTGCTCTGGCCTGGGCGGCGCCTGCAGCGGCGCCTGCAGCGGCGCCTGCAGCTGCGGTTGCCGCCACTGCCAAGGCCGCGGCGGCGGCCTGGCAGGAAAACGAGTGAAACCGATCAATGGACGCACATATCGAGCCTAGGCCGCTGGGCCGCCGTCCCGAAGCTCTTCGCGAAGCTCCCGGGAGGCCTCTCAGCGGCAGGCGGCCACGTGTACCTCAAATCGCGACTAAGTCACATGGCGCAATGATGCAGCGAATCTGAGCTCCAGGCCCGCGGCCCGTGGTCCTGCCACCGGGCAGGCTCCGCACGAGCTCCTCGATCCGGCGCTCCAGATCGAGGATCTCGCGCTGGCGCGCCGCCTCGTCGCCTGCGACATGCGGATGGTCGCAGTCAATGTGCGAATGGAACACGTCGCGCCTCCGGCCGGCCGCATGCCGGCCAGCGGGCCCGAGGCTGAGCCAGTGCGGCCACGGATGCAACGGCGGCAATATTAAGCCAAGCTCATGATCATGCACGCAACACGCATCGATATGCACATGCGTGCTTGGATGTAAGCGCCACGCCGGCGCGGCGCAGGGCCCACAACGAAACGGATCGGCCCAATTGAGCCGTCGAAAAACGGCTCTGCAGCCGCAGCGTGTTTTTTAGCGTTTGTGTTTTGGGGGGTTGTGATTTAAGGAATTAAAGCCGCCAACCCCTAACAAAAGGCGTTACAGAATGGCAACACAACTATATCGCGGTCACTCCAAGTCTCACACTCCAAATTTGGCTTGGCTGCGGGGTGATCAGCACGATACGGGGGTGATCAGCACGAAACGGTGTATCACCTTGAAAACCCCCTATCACCTTGAAAACCCCCTATCACCTTCTCGCGGGGTGAAGAACACGAAACACATGTCTAGGATCATCTCCCGATTGCAGAAGCTGGACAAGCTCATCGCTGAACGACGGAGGCGAGACATGGATGACTCACCAATGTCGGTGCACATCTGGATGTCGCTATATGATTGGGTGTGCATGAGAGGATGCGGATGGCAGGTGACCGCCAACCCCATCATCGACTCCCTGCAGAAGGCGATATCTGACCTCGTCAACACATGCAAGGGCCTGGTCGTGGTGTGCGTGAATCGCGATGTTGCTTTCCATGGTGGAAGAGGGGACTTGGGGACGATCGCCAACAAGGTTAGCGAGATCTGCAAGGCGGCAGGCGCGCTGGTGACCGAGAACGATCGCCTGTGGCGCGTGGTCCATGCGCTCACAGGAAAGAACTACAAGATCCCTGGGAGCTCGAACTTGCAACATTTCCTCCTGAAGCGACTGCTGATTGAGAAATCCATCGATGCGGTAGCACCAAGCAACGCGTTTGTGCGTGAGCTGGAGGAGACGTGCATAAACGAGCCCGACCTTCGATTCAACATCCCGAAGAACATGGAGGAGTCGAAGGTGAAGTTCGAGTACAAGCCGACCTTCACTGCACAATCGAAGAGGAAACAAGAACAGCAAGATGAAGGACACGGCGAACAGGATGCTTTTGGAAAAGCCGATGTCGGTGATCCACGTCTTCGATGGTATACGGTCACGGAGCTCAGCAAGTTTATCTGCGAACTTTGCGCTAAAGAGATGCAGATGAGCAAGTCGAAGGTGCTCGGACCGAACTCGAAGTTCAATCCCACTTCTTGCGTGAACTGTTGCGCGAACTGGAACGCGGACACGAACGGTATTGCAAGGTCTATCGAAGGGAAGAAGCTGTACACGCGCCTCTTCGCGGAATGCGTGGTTGCAATCCCTGACCTTCAAAACCTCATGGTGGACGTCAACAACACCCAGGCCATGATCACGATTATACGGGAGCTCGTGTATTCTAAACTGAAGAAGGAGCTTTCCCACGTGGGCTTCGTGAGCATGACAGTGGATCAAGCAGCGCAGTTCTACAACAACGGTCACGGGAAGCAATTGTGTGCATCCCGGGATGTGATCGTGTGCAAGAATTCCGAGGGAGTCGAGGAGAGAATGTCCATCTTCATGATAGACAAGGATCTCGGCAACGTGGCCTATTCCTCCTGGATCAAGAGCGTGCTCGACCAAGGGACGATGTATGAACTCCTGGGACAAACTACAAACGAGGAATCCCTGGGAGACGTCGTCGAGATGGTATTGGGGTTCTTTGAGGTGATGTCGTACTTCCAGCACGAACTACCGCTGTGGAAGGATGTATGGAAGATCAAGAGGGAGTTCGAGCAGTCAATCGTACGACACCTCGCCGGGAACGTGACCCACACGACGGGCCAGAACCGAAAGCGGAACAAACCTTCCGCTCAACTCGGGGCGCCAACGAAAGAAGTGCTGGACATCATGAACAAGGCCAAGCCCAGACACCCGCGATCCCTGATAACCGAGCCTGCTGCACAAGGGTCCAAGAGAAAGGCCACGGAGGGCGAAGATGAGGGTCTTGGTCAAGCACCAGACCCGAGTCGAAGTTCTCAGCCCAATGCTGAGAAGGAAGATAAGAAGCAGCGAGTGATCGACGGGCGGAGAGCGGCACTAGGATTCCTGGAGTCAATGGAGAAGTGCATGGGAGAAATGGGAATCTGTAGGAAATGCGCGAACCTGGCCCACGACGGCGACTGCAAGGACATTGAGGAGGCTGCTGGAAATGAGAAGGCGATGAAGGTGCTCCGTGAGCTACTCAGCAGTGACCCTGTTTCATCAGATGAAGACATGGGGGATACGGAGGAGCCGTCCTCATCAACGTCCAAGGAAAGAAAGAGAGGAGGACAAGCAGGGAAAGAAACAATTGAGATGTATAGCTATACCATCAACTTGGTGGAGATGGCTGACACGGCTGAGGGAGGAGAGCTACAATGTGGTGGCGTCGACCTCACCTACAACCCGTGCGGGGACAGCAGGACGTTCAAGAAGACGCTTGAGATGGGATGCGACACCATCCCGTGCTACATCCCGAAGTTTGGCGACGTGAGTGATGTGCACTTGCCATGGGCGTATGCGTCCATCGTTGACCCCAATTACTTTCCCAAAGGTGCAATCCTTGAGCAGGTGGACGTGATGCAACTTGGCAAGAGTGTCAACTTCTGCGTCGCTCCTTTCGACGGTGCTCCACTATGCAGGATTGGTGATGATCGCTCGGTATTTACTACAAGGGACCAAGCAAACCAGCTATCACACGACCTATGCAGAGTCCTTCGACACAAGATCGGCAGCTGCCGAGGAAGTGCTTTCAGGTGCGACGAGGGTGGATGGGTCGACATTGATGCAGTCATTGACGACCGGAACAACGACATATTCCCACCATACACCACGAGAGCGAAACGATACATGGGCATCATGGAGGTGATCAAGTGGCAGGAGTCCGGAAGCAGAAAATCGAGATTCCAGGTTCTGGCAGCAAGGTTTCCGAGCATCATGAACCCGAATGACACCAGGGCGGCCAGGGAAGAAATGACCAAAGCTGGCGTGGATCGGGACGACATCGACAGGATGTTCAACAGATGCGATGGATGGTACAGACCTTGGTGCATCCGAGTCACAACCGGTCACAGTGATTTTGGATTCATGAGCTCATCCGCACTGGCGAATAGGTATTCCGCAAGAATGGGTGATTCTCTCGGAGGAGCATTCCATGTGACGTATGTGGAAAACCTGCCAAGCATCGTACGCTGTGGGTTAGTCCCCGGCGGAATCGATGGCGGCAACAGGCTAGCACTGCACTTCGGAGCGTTTGCTCCATGGGATGAGATGAACGTGGCGACGAAGACAACGCTGCGGAACGTGAAGGAGAGGGGATCCGATTGCGATCATCTACATTCCCAGTGCAACCCTCGCGCGGTATGGAGCTGGAGTCGCGGCTAATGGGACTTTCATGGTCTTTGACGTGATCCCGTTCTATGAGGTCAAGTCCATTTGGATTGGCAAAAGCAACGGAGGGAAGCGCCTGGAGTACGCTGACATCAAGAGGGCGTACTCGAAGTGTGTGGAGAACGAGATCTGCCCTGGCTTTGTCAACTCTTCCCAAGAGTCGGCTGCGATGTTCCTCCAGAACGTCGCAAAGATCAGCGAGAGGATGCCGGAGACTGAGACAGGTGCCGATAATCTGCACTACATCGTTGACATGGTTAATCGTGCCTGCGAACTCTATCGAAACAACAAGATGGAGGAGTTCAACGCACAGGTCAACGAGGTCCGGGACGAAGTCAGCAAAGTCGTCATCCTGAATGATGAGACATGGGAAGGACTGAGGTGCCGGATATGTCCATCATGTGCGACCGCGATCCCCACCTGCTTCTGCTTATGCCTGGAGTGCGAGGCACAACTGATCTCCATCGGAAGATACTACATCCACATCAACTCCGATGACGAGGAGGACAACCAAAACCCCAACGTCTCTGGAGATGCCAGGCGTGCACAGGAAGAAGCTAACCACGATGCGGCAGCACAGGAGGATGAAGACGAAGCGGAGGAAGTTCCGGGAGAAGATGACGACATGGACACGCAAGGATATACATCCGGCTATGCGTCAGAAGAAGAAGACAGCGGTTGGCATTACCGCGACACCGATCTGGCGTCACGGGACATTATAAGTTCCCAACGGATGGCGATCTGCCTTGACGAGCCGCGTGAGGCTCAGTACATGGCAGGATTTATCGCACTCCAGCTGTCCAAGATGTGGGGGATGTTTGAAGGTGGTGAGGAGAGAACGATGAATGCCGGACTCGAAGGGAGGCCGGGCTGCCCTTATCACAATGACTTCAAGAGGTACCCCAACATCACCGATCAGGATCAGGAAGGTATACTCTTACCATCAACAGCGAAGAAAATTTCTCAGTCGGAGAATGTTCGGTCGAGATCCTTCCGATCGGTTGAGGAGCGTGAAGATTATATTCGTATGATGGTGTGCAAATGCGAGGGACTTTACACATTCTACAAGCTGTGGATTGCAGCGAGAATCCTCGATGTCACCAAGGAAGAAATGAAGCTCCTGGTCAAGGACCGAGTGCACCCGGTGGGTGATATTATTTTCAGATGTTTTGCACTGGCTTTCAACTGTAAGTATATATCATTCGTGAGGGATGGCCTGAACCTTGGCAAGAATGGTTACACGGTCAACGTGAGCGCCATCATCTCGGCCATCGACCCGAACAAGTGCGACACACCCCTGCTGGATTGGTGCCTTCGGAAAGGGCACTGGTTGCCAGAGGATCACAACAAGAAGTGTGTCCGGGCACGAGAAGCCCAGAAGAACTTGGACGAGGAGTTCCGTCGACGTACCCATAGACTGTCCATTGGGGACAGGTATGCTTCGTGAAGATGCTGATTGCGGTACGATGTGGGTCAGTCCCCATCTGTTACTTGCGTCACATCGACACTATTTCGGTGGAACGACTTTATGTCATGATTTATATTCATGTGTCCAAGATGACTGGATGTGTACATGGTTACATATTCCGATGACTATGACGCTCTGGATATTCATGGATGGAACTATTACCTTATAGATGATATCTTTTCATTATTTATGCATTGTCCATGGTATCTGGAATGGCTATGATTTGCATTGATTACTCACCGATGTTTCTTTGCCGGAATATGCAGACCGATCACAAGCAGGCGCCTCTGGTGGACTTTTGTGGCCAACCCATTTATGGATGACAGCTGCGCGATGCGCAAATGCGGCAGCTGGATAGTCCGTTGGTGGTCAAATGACGTGACGATTGTGTATTGTATACACCTGCATATGGAAGTGTGCTTCGATTGATGGATGAATGTTTCACTTTTCGTACAATCGAACCCGGCATGTTTCACAGCGAATGAACGGTGTAGTGATAGCAAGTAAAAGAATGCACGACACGATTTCGTAGTTGAAGCCGTGGCCAGTGGAACGTTTTGTGGTGTTTGGACCGCATGATGAACAATGCGACCCAAATGGGGGATGTTAAAACCCTCTAGGCCCCGTGCCGAAATTGGGTAGCTGTTCTGAGGTCCTTGTTGGTGTTGCTTCCCAAGTTCCATTGATCGCCATTTGGCTCAAGACACAATTGAGGTTCAAGATCTGATGTGTGACTGCATACATACGTGATCGGCATTGAAAGCGGAAAACACTTCGCTTGCGCTGCATTTGTCAGGACCACTGTTGTAACTATCATTCCTTCTCCCTTACAACGTTTACACGGGTTCGGCTATAACGGCATCGTCCGTATACACCTTTCTACGTGGTTGGTATTACAGCTTGAGGGTTCGGTGCATAGCGTCCCACGGGACGTCACCTTGCCGTCTCTTGACACTTGCACTACTACTGTACTACCTACGAGTAGTACTATTAATTCTACTACTTGTACTACTACTAGTATTACTGCTAAAACTACTACTAGTGCTACTACTAGTACTACCACTGGTACTATTACTGGAACTAGTACTATAACTGCGAGTACTACTACTGCTAGTGCTTTCTTATTCCCGCTTTCAGTTGTTTGTTCCCCGCCCTTAGTTGCTTCCAGTTTTCCGGTCTTGGTGGCTAATATTTTCCGCTCTTGTTTGGCGCTCTTGAATAAGCAAGTCCCGTTCCCCTTTTGAAGGGAACTGCAGGGAGGTACACCTGCCATAGACGGCCGCGCATTCATTGACCCTCCCGTTGGTCAAAGTAAGAGGCTCAAAATGCTCCATGGAGAGGGCTTGCGTCCTTCCCGCTGACGGCAGAGAGGATCCCAGCATCCCGAATGTCATCTTTTTGAACGCTCAGACAAACGCAGATGGCTGTGGGCACCCAAAATGGACTTTGATAGATGGACACAGAGACTCAAACCTGCGGTTCCCTGGTGGCTTAATTTTGACCCATACCCAGATAGAGTCAAACGCACACTCATGGAGAAGGGCCCGAGATCTTGCGTGGCACGAGGCGAATGGCGTTTGGTTCCGTGAGATTGAGATGAAATGTTGTGTTGAACTGGCGCAAAAGGCAGCCAAGTATCGCAGAGCTCATTTCTTTGCAGGCCCGTATACGGGAATGAACTCAAAAAAAGGGATCCAGGCAGATGTTGTTTTTCAAGTCGACGCCAAATCACGGGCGGTACTTTCCAGCACCTGACAACGTGTCCCTCCAAGAGGCCGAGGTTGCTTGCTTGGTGGGCTGCAGATGTTGTCTTTCTAAGTGAGCCAAATCAAAGGCAAATGGGAAACCACACCACTAGACCAATCCGAAAAAAACCATTTGGAGAGAAGCTGAGTTTAAGGTCGTTTGAGTTACAAAAGCAAGGGACCAGCGCCCATGCAGAGCCCCACACTTTGTCACCCGGGACCTGACCCGAGCGCCGCTCGCTTCGGCGCGTCGAGGATGCCTTGAGCGCGGCGGAAGTGCAACGCCGAAAGGAAGGCGCCAAGGCCGGCGGGCGGAGTTTGCTCGGCGAGAGATCCGGGTGAATTATCATAGTTCAGCAGCCTGAAATATGGTGGTTGGGCCATTCCCCACATCAACCACCATTTGGGGTGAGGTCGTGTGAGGTCGTTATAGTTCATCCAGGATGCGATCGGGGGAATGAGAAATGGAGTCTAGCCTCAAGAAAAACCATGTGAACAGGAAGTAGGAGAATCCGGGGGAATGAGCCTTATAAACCATCCAACTAGTGGTTCCTTTAAGGGAATTGAGGGAATGACCCTTATAGAGCCATTCGCAACTGGTGGTTTCCCTTCATTTGGGAATCCCCAAATCTGGTTCATTCCATTTCTCATTCCCTGCTGAGCACCAGCAAGTTTCCCGTGCCCTTGGATGGATTCATGCGGCTTAAAACTTGCTATGTTCTCGGTAAGGAATGACCGTTCCGGTTTTGGGATGAACTCAGGGGTCCCCTTAAAGCCAGAACAGGTTTACAGGGGTCATTCCCTCATTCCCTGTTGAGCACTAGCAAGTAAAACAGTACTGCAGGACGCACGAAAATTGGGTGTTGTGTTTTTTGGTTTTTCTCATACTACACTTTTTGGGTGGCAAAGAGGAACAAAGGGAAACCCACCAATTGTGAGGGTCTCCTGTATCAGACAAGCCCCTTCACGTCCAATATTCATTCATGTGTACACACGCAGTTAGGCCAACCGCTTGGTCAGACATGGTTGAAAGAGCAACCTCCATAGGGCGGACCACTGGGTTCCCTTTTAGCTCCACTGGCTCCAACGTCACTGCTGCTGCTACTCACCCCCAGCCCATGATGCGTTGTTTGACAAATAATTCTAGGGGAACCCATTCTTTCCAGGCATCCGGATCTTTCTAAAAAAACCACCCAAAACCCTGAAAAGCGGATCCGGCTTGTGAAATTGACGATGGGTTGAAAAGAATGGGGAATCAGCCCCTAGAATAATCAGGACTCTTCTCGATAAGCTGGGGCTTCCTCAACAATCATCCCAAGTGTGCTTGCCAGTCTGATGTATACCCCAAGGCATTCTTAAAGCCGGGGTCCACAGGGAAAGCGGCCACCGGATTGACAGGTCTTCCCTTGGGTTTGCCCCAGTGGAGGCCCTGCATTGGGCCACATCATTGTGATTTCCTGACTTCGGGTTGCAGCCAACATGGGCCGCGTTGAATTTTGCTGGTTTTCATTTTTGGCATCCCTGTAACACCGCGAAGCATGGTTCCCTTAAACAAGACACACCCAATGAGGAGTGTTTCCCGCTTCCTTCAAAGTAGCACCAACACAAAAGGATTCGATTTGGGAGCGCAATATCTCAATACAGGTGGCCACAGCTTTGGGGGGTCCCCTAAAGCAAGACACAGCCAACAAGTCTTGGCAGGCCAAGTCGGACCTCATCATGTACGAAGAGGCGGGCTCTGGGCCATCCATTGCCCCTTAGATCGCCCTTGGCCGGGGAGCTGGGAGCTTTCGTTGTCGAAGTTCAGGGGCCTCTCACCCAGCTAGGCCCCCCAGCAGTGCCCTTTTAACCCCTTCTTCGGGGGGAGGGTTCCCCTACTAAAGTAGACAGAAAGAATATCGGGTACCCTTATTCTCACCTCTCTACTGAAGAAGCTAACCAAAATTCCACTATGGTTCCACTGTTTGGCTCCCCCGAGGAAGACTCAAACCCGGTTCTGCTTTTGGAATTGAACCACCCCTACGTTTCAGCGTCCTTGGTATTCCAAAAGTGGGGTCCCCTGCTGTCTGGACAATGCACATTTGCACGCCTTCAACGCAATGTTGCAAATGAAGCGCATTCAACTACAAACCCGTGCCGAATGCGGTGTGTGATTTCTGGGGTGTATTTTTCCCATACGTGCAAGACTAAGAACTTACCAGTGAGCTCACTGATTGGGGCTTTGTTAAGAGCCAGGGGCCGAGGATAAAGGCTCCGTAGGGATTCCCTTAGTTTTTCTCTCAGTAATATCCCTGTTCGCAAATATTGAATGCGAACCCTTGGCGAACTTAGGATGTGCGGATGAATGGTTACACAGACATGGGTACACCGGAAGCTGGTTCCACGGTTCCATTTGGGATTTGCTTGCTACCTATGCCATCTAAACATGCATAGTACGTCATACCAGAATTCAGGCAGCCCTTAGTTGGTGGTTTGGATTGGCGCAGGCTTTTGTAGAGGGTAAATGGGAAACCCCTCCTCTGGTGCATTTTGCCAAGGGATGTGAGGACTTTAACTTTTGGCCAACGAATGGGTGCATTTTGCCAAGGGATGTTAGGACTTTAACTTGTTGCCAACGAATGGTTTTTCGTTTTTCCGTATTAAACCCCTAAAAGTTAGTCACTTTTAGCAGGGCTTCGCAGAAAGCAACCGAACCTCCTTCACCACCAAACCACGAATCCAAACCACAAAGTATTTGAAGGCCTGAAGAGCGGCACGTGCGTGCAGGACCAAAGAGTCCTCAAGGAGGCGTTGGTGGTCTTGGGGCGGGTCTATGGAGAAGCAACTGCCTCTTGGCCGCGGTTGCTGTGACATTAGTTCTAGAAAACGGTTTTGGATGTGTGTGTGTGTGTGTTTTTTGTGGATTTCACCTATTCTTCATCCTGTTGGCTCTTTTTAGTAGTCTTTTAGTACTCTTTTAATATTCTACGGGGGTGAATCCACAAAAGCCACACATCCAAACCGTTTTCTTGACTAAGGCCGTTGTTCCTAAGACCTTGGGAGATTTTGGGTATGTCTTGCAATTGGGCGTCCACCAAAAGGGTGTTTTTTTTGGGTGTTCCATTAACGAAACTCAAAAATGGTATCCTCAACCAGACAAACCCATGTGAGGATCAATGTAGATTCTTAAGGAAAGGGAAGCCATCAAAGCGCGGGCAGATGAAGCTAGGGGACAACCCCAAGAGAACTTCTTTACATGTTACGCTCCTACAATGAACAAGCCCAAAAGACCGTCCGTTTGAGAGGAACCTCCTTTTGTAGGACCCTTTATGTTAGTCCGTAGGGGAGGTTACTATATCTTGCCAGGTTTTCTTACTCAGACCAAACAACCAAAAGCGCCAGGGAAGGCAGCAACTCGGGAAGACATTGTGTATGTGTGTGTGTGTGCGCTTGTGTGTGTGTGCTTGCGTTTGTGTGTCGGTTCTTGTTGTTTGAAAGGCAAGGTCGCCCCTTCTTGTGTTGTGTGGGTGGCAAGTTCCTGTTTGTCAACAGGGGTCCTTTTCGGCTCAGACAAAGATCGAATGTTGGTCCAAGTTTGCTTTGGTGGTTGTCTCTTTTTGTTTGGGGGTGGGGAGAAAGATGTTTAAAAGGGACATGACGTGCGGAACCCTGTTCAATTTGCCTGCCAAACAGGGGCTAAAAAAAGGTTGCAGCCCCTCAATCAGCCCCGGAGGTTTGCCCTGCGCATCTCTTAGGTCAAAGCGGACCAGACGGGGTACAAGGCAAAAGCCAAAGGCCGGAGGGGGGGGGGGGGAAGGGAAGGCGCTATGGGCCCAGAGTCTGGGAACATTGGAATGGCCCTGTCCATGCCTGTCTTATTGTTTTCCCCGATGCTGGGAGAGGGGATCGTCTGAGCATTACATGGGCTTGTCTCAAAATAGGGGAACCCCCAAAATGACAGGTTGCCGTTTGGATTCCCCTGGAAAACCAAGCAAAAGCCCCCTCCCCTAAAAAACCAGAGGTGCATTTTGCTTGGATGTCAGGACTTTAACTTTTTGCCAACTAATGGTTTTCCATTAAACCCCTAAAAGTTAGTCACTTTTAGCAGGGCTTCGCAGAAAGCAACCGAGAAAAAAACACGACACCTCACATGACTGTGCAGAAGGGGCCAGAAGCTGAAGGCGCCGCTTCTGGAAATGGGCAGTGCCTTTCTAGTGGAAGCGTCCAGGGGAAGAAACCGGCCAACACCGGGCGGGGCAATCGGCTTTTTGGGGGCGTTGGGCAGTCACACCTGTGACACCACTGGGAAGTTTGTGCCTGTTTGTTTTTTTTGTGTGTGTGTGTATTTTTTTATAATTTCCCAGGAGCTGAAAGCTATGGGGTCGGTGGGCCCAGATAGGCTCTGCCACTAGGGAGCCGCTTTCCTTTTGGCCCCCTTCAACCCCCACCCCCCCACCCCAAAGGAATAAACTAAAAACCAGACCATGGGTCTGGTTTTTAGTTTATTCCTTTGGGGGGGTGGTGGGGTGGGGTGGGGGGCTGAAGGGGTCACAAGGTGACCCGACTTCCGACTTCCGACTTCCAGGCTCCGGCGTGGTGGGGCTCCTGCAGGTGTCCATGGACAACTTCGCCCAGCTGGCGGAGGAGCAAACCCGCACGTTTTGCCGCCGAAGGGAGGTACTGTGGATGGACGAAATCCTGCACCACTTTGAAGCCATGGGAAACCATGTGTTCGTTGGTATTGACAGGGGAATCATCATTCTCGGACTTCCTAGGTGGTGCAGGATTTCGTCCATCCACAGTATGGGGGGGGCCCATAGAGGTTCCGCCATGAGTTGAATGTACCCCGGCCTGAAACCATCGGAACATTTGAGGTCGTTTCATGCCCACCGCTGTTGTTTTTTTAAGGTTTGCTAAATATGGCTGTGGGTCAAAATTACACCAGGGGACCGCAGATTTTAGTCCTTGGTTCCAATACCCCAGCATTCCATTTTGCACCTTTTGGCACCCAAATATGGACCAAATCCAGAATCTGAGGTGGCCGCTGTCCAGTCAGCAAAGATGAAAACACATGAAGGAATGTGGACCTCCGCCTGGCGGCTCTTTTAGGATGCCGGGTGACAGAGAGCCCAAGGTTTCTTGTGCTTTTGTGCTGTCAATAGACATATATATATATATACATGTACATACATATATATATATATGTATATATATATATATGGTACCCCCCCCAGTACCCAGGTGTTGTTGCATCACGTATCAAAACCATTGATATTTACAGTGTATTTTGATTGAACTCATGCATTCTCTGCAAGGCCATTTTGTGGAGCAAAAAAAGCAAAACACCAAACAACCAAAAAACCAAAAAAAACCCAAAAAAAACAACAATCCTAGCCCCCACCATGGTCCAGGGAAATGTTGCGCAACAAATTCCAAATGTTGCGCAACATGTGCGGAGCATGAGAGGATATGTGAACCTTTGTGAAAGAAGACATGTTCTGGGTGAGAGTATATGTGAATTTTCTGTAGAGAAGAGTTATTGAAAAGACATGTTTTGTGAGATGATATGTAGGTCTTTGTGGAAGAGTCAGGGTTACAGTGATTCATAAAAGTACAGCAAAAGACAGTAAATATCATGTAAAACCACCATTTATGTAACACAAACTGTCCCAGCCATAACCTGGCTTTATTCTACACAGGGTTCACTTTCCTTGGCAACTCTTTCACATATGCTGCCTTTGTTTCATTGAAAGAAAACATGTAAAAAGACATGTGTTGGGTGAGAGGATGTGAATTTTCGGTGGAAGAGTCTTTGAAACAAGGCATGGTTTGAGTGGGAAGATATGTGAATTATCTGTGGAAGAGCCTTTGAAAGAAGGCATTTGCGGAGCATGAGAGGATATGTGATTCCTTGTGAAAGAAGGCATGCAAAAAGACATGTTTTGGGTAAGAAGATGAAACAATTGGAAGAGTTATTTAAAAGACAGGCTTTGTGTGAGATGATATGTGAATATTCTGTGGAAGAGTCTTTGAAAGAATGCATGGTTTGTGTGGGAAGATACGTGAGCTTTCTGTGGAAGAGCCTTTGAAAAATGGCATGTTTTGGTGAGAGGATATGTGAACCTTTGTGAAAGAAGACATGTTCTGGGTGAGAGTATATGTGAATTTTCTGTAGAGAAGAGTGATTGAAAAAGACATGTTTTGTGTGAGATGATATGTGGGTCTTTGTGGAAGAGTCAGGGTTACAGTGATTCATAAAAGTACAGCAAAAGACAGTAAATAGCATGTAAAACCACCATTTATGTAACACAAACTGTCCCAGCCATAACCTGGCTTTATTCTACACAGGGTTCACTTTCCTTGGCAACTCTTTCACATATGCTGCCTTTGTTTCATTGAAAGAAAACATGTAAAAAGACATGTGTTGGGTGAGAGGATGTGTGAATTTTCTGTGCAAGAGTCATTGAAACAAGGCATGGTTTGTGTGGGAAGATATGTGAGTTATTTGTGGAAGAGCCTTTGAAAGAAGGCATGGTTTGCGTGGGAAAATATGTGAATTGAATTTTGTGTGGAAGAGCCATTGAAAAAGGGCATGGGTCATGTCCAAGGCGTCTTTCTTCAATGAGGCAAACCTCCTTCCTCTGGTCTTCCAGTGTGCAAATCTGAGCTGTTCTTCCTGCCTGCTTCCGCGGTCAAAGCACATCTGAACCAAGCCCAAACCTGGGTATTTGGGGGCATATATATATATATGTACATACATATATATATATATACATATGTATACGCATATATATATATATAGTATGTATACGTTTGCGGCACGTCGGGCTCGTAACTATTCCCGGGTTTTTCGGTGCCTTGGGTTCCGCAATCTCGAGGTTCAGGGAGCCCACGGCCTATGGTCTATTTGGGAGGAACATGACAACTGAGCGCTGGATTTCCCCGCAAAAAAAAACAGGAGACTATTTGTCCCCATTGTTTTGGGATGGATTTGTCCCCACCGTTAAGAACGTGACACTGAACTTCCCCGCAAACACCAAGGGATGAGCGCGATCCCCATGCCCTCTTGGTATGCAAGTAATTTTGGCCATCGCTACTCTCAGCTCCCAAAACGATCCTCCCGCCGTCAATCGAATCGCCAGAGTTGCTCGCTTTGTGCAGGAAACGAGCCAAGCTGAGAAGCAAGCATCCAGCGATTTCCAGGACGAGTTGGCTGTCTTTTTCTGACCATGTGACGTGTGGCGTCATGCTGTTCGGGTGGGTGCGGCCGCAAGGGAGGAGCTGCGAGCCTTGTTGAGCAAGTGTCTCTGAGTGTGTGTGTGTGTGTGTGTTTCTGCTCGCATGTGCGCACGCCTCTCAATAACCTCAGGTTCCGTACTCTGTTGTGCCTCGACAAAAGGACACTGGCAGTTTTGCTTTATTGAAAGCCGTCGCATTTGTAGGCATGCTATGTATAGCATTGTTCGAATACAGGAGGCTTAGGCAATCCTATGTCTCTTTGGGTTGAGGGAAGTGGACAGGCTGGTATGAATCAGGATGGCTCAAGGGTTCTTTGGCATGCATTGGTTTTTTGATAGTTGGTCGCCATCTTACCAGCGTGCTGAGCAAACGTGGCGCAGAGCAGCGCATGGTTGCCTCATGCTGTTTTCAGAGCAAATTCTGGGCTGGTACATTTGCAAAAGGGGGTATGTTTCGCCGGAAAACATCACACATCTCCATGCGATAAGACTGGGAGCAATTCACTTTCAATGGTGTTTTGCTTTTGATGTCGGTTCAAGCCATCCAAAAAAGGAGATGGAGTTTTGATCCACCGGCCTGGGGAGCGCTCGATTTGGTCCCAAAATAGTGTGGTCGAAGTCGCCTGGTGCGCAGCGCTGGTCAATAAGACCAAACAGCTGGGAGCAAGCACCGGCTATCTAGGCAGAAGATTGATCCTTGCTTTTGATTTTTGTTTGTGAGCCAAGTTAGTGACCGTCTTCCAGGTTTTGGAATGGCCCTGTTGAACGCACTGACCACTTGTTCCATAACTGACCTTCTGGACGAATTGCAGCGGAGCTCACCAAGTAGGAACCAGCAGCAACCACGCTTAAAGTCCTTTACTCGTTCCGCAACGCCGTTGGGCGACATAGTTAGCATCAGCTTGCCGACCTCTCTACTGTAGAGCTACTCGAGAACAATGTGGATGTGTCTTTTTTTGGGAGTTGGTACCCCTTTTGGGTTGGATTTAAATTATAGGGAAACTAAAAGGACAACTACCTTTTCGGCGGTCCGAGTCCTCAAAAGAACGGTCATTCCAACTCATGCCCTGCCTGTCGAACCAGCAAATGTTCCAAAGCGGGCGCGAGACCGGAACACAGGCACTTTTCTCTAGAAAACAGTTTGGATGTGTTTTTTGTGGAACCACCCCTGCAGGATGGGGCAAGACTACTAAAAAAGAACCTGCAGGGGGAAGAACAGGTGAAATCCGCCAAAAAAAAAAAAAAACGCTGCCCAAAAGCGCATCCGCAAAAATCCGCAGAAGCGCGTGGAACCAAAATATGTTTGACATCAAAGAGTAGTAAATCAGAACCAGCAGCGCATCCAAACCGTTTTCCAGATCTTGGCGAGGAGATGAAGTCCACTTCGGAGGTGCGACTCGCAACCTTCGAGAAGGAGCTCAACCGAAGTCTCATTGCCGCAGAAGTCTTTGGGGTGGTTTTTTTGTTTAGGGGACCCCCTTTTGCTTTCTTTGTTGTCCGGCGGATTCCGTTTTTTTTTCAATGTTTTTTGAGAAGGGTTCCCCTTTAAACTCAAGCAACAAAAACATGATGCCCTTTTTTTCCCGTGGCCACTGGGCATCTGAGGGATTTCAAGGGAAGTCAAAGGAATCCCCAGCCATTTTGGGGGGACCCTATTTTAAAACAAACTCATTTGGGTGTGGCTCAAACTTAAACAGCTAGGGTTACGCAGATTTTAGTCTTTGGTTCCATTTGAATTGCCAAGGGTGCGGTTTTGGTACATGTTTTTGAGCCACAGCCATTTGGTTGTTGGCCGTGCTTTTTTTCTACCTCGCATTGCGGTTGGTGGACATGAATCCCCACCGAATTTTGATGTCCACCAAATGGTCGCATCCATATGCCTGTTCATAGCTTCTCGAGGCCCAGCCCTTTCAGGATCTCATTTCACCATTTTCCCGTGTCCTCTTGGGTTGGAACGAAAGTGCTGCAGATTGTCCACCCAAAGTCCGAAACTCCTTCGGTATTTCACCATTGCCAGCCCATGGGAAATAGCCACAGCCACGTTTGGCCCTGGAGCTCTAAACTATTTTGTGGAAAAACGCCGATTTCAGTGACTCCAGAAAAGAGCAGGCAGGCACCGCAGTTGTCACCAAGTTTCCAGGCAAGGAACAATGTGGTGGTGCACAACACATGGCAAACATAAAGCCGCTGTGGGGCCTCCTTCTGAAACATGCTCTGGCACCAAATCCAGCAGAGACTGAAACTGATTTGGAATTGCCAGATTGCTCTTAATCAACTGGGTAACTCCTTTCTAGAATTCAACAATGCCAACTTGTGCTTTAAAGGGAAAGCAAGCAGATGGGGAGACCAAGGGACAAAGCCAACCATTTCAAGGATTTCCTTATGGGTATGGGTCAAAATAAAGCCACCAGGGGACCGCAGGTTTTAGTCTTTGGTTCCATTACCAGGGCAACCCATTCTGGGTACGCATTTTTGACCCACAGCCTTATCAGGGTTTTGCTTCAGCTATTGTCCCACCAGAAAAGTTCCTTTGGAGGACGTGGAGTACAAGAGCCAGACGCTCACCAAGATGGAGTCTGAGCTGGTTCGAGCGAACTCCGACCTGGACAGCTACCAGAAGGAGGTCAAGGACTGTTCCGGAGCCTCAATTCGACCTTTTGACCTGTTGCTGCTTCCTGGTTTGGTCTACTTTTCTAGGGGCTGATTCCAACCATTCTTTTCAACCATCGTTCTTTTCAAAACCAGACCAGCTGCTTTTGCCGGGTTTCCCGAGGTTTTCTAGAAAGATCAGGATCCCTGGAAAGAATGGGGAAGGCAGCCGTAGAACTTCCGGTCAAAGTCCCAAGAAGTGAACCCCTGTTATCTCCATCTTTGGGCAAGTGAGGTAGAGAATCCCAGTTGTTCAATGGCACCCTTGTTCGGCTTACTGAAAATGGTCAGCCCAAAAAGGGGTCCCTTTTTCTACCAGGGTCACTGAGCAACTGGGGAATGCTCACGCCTTGAGTTCGAAAAGACCAACGGTGTGACTTGTTTGGCCAATTCACGAGGAGTCCACCTCGGGGTTTTGAAGGAAGCCAGAAAATGGCTGGGAAAAATCGGGGTCAGTCCCTCATTCTTTCTGAGAACCAGCATGAACAAGCAGATCTTGTTTTGAGCCGCTTTGAGCATCGGTCCTAAACCTGCACATTGGAACTGAAAGACTCAACCGGCTCAAAAATATGGTCTGTTGGGGAAGCGTGAATGGAAAGGACAAAGTACTGTCTGGAAATCTCTTAAACTTTGAGCACCCATTTGGGTGTGGCTCAAAATTAAACAGGAGGGGTTACGCAGGTTTTGGCCTTTGTTTCCACTTACCAGGGTTCCATTTTGGAATTCCGGTTTTTTGAGCCACAGCCATTTGAAGATAAGTTTGCTTGTGATGTGGAGACACGCCCCGTGACCGTCGAGGGTTTGGACCCGACTTGCAAGCTGTGGGGTGTCATGTCAGGATGGTCAGCTTTGACAAGTCCACCACAAAAAAGCCATGAGAGCCACCGCGCAATCGTTCGCATGAAAGTCACCCGTGCGGATGCCTTTCTTTGGGTGTCTAATTGCAAGTGATCTAAGGGGGTTTCTGAGGTAGGTTAGTTTGCTTAGAAATGTCTTTGGCATTGGTTTAGGTTTCTTGGTGTTCCTTCTACGATTCCAGGAAAAACCCATCGTTTTTTTCCCAAAGGTCATCCACCCCGCTGGTTTGGTTGAACACGGACGGACTGGTTTCGGTCAAATTGATGAGTCGTTTACCCGACAGGTGAATGAAATGGGGATCCACCAGAATGGTGCAGGCACTCCCTGAGTTCCTGGACTGTAGTCATGGGTTTGGACCATTTTAGTGATAAACAACAGGTTCCAAGACTTTGCTCAGCCCATCCACTAGCTCGGATTTAGAGACTTCCGGGGGTTCCGGGCCCCTGAAGCCCTGAATTTGTGGGTTTCCCCCTGATTCACTGATTCTTGTAAAGGGTAGATGGGTGTAGCGAATTCAAAAAACCGGAATTCCAAGATGGGTTGCCCTGGTAAGTGGAAACATGGGTACCAAACCTGCGGAACCCGCCCCTCCTGTTTAATTTTGAGCCACACCCAGATAGGAAACCCCCGAATTACCCTCCAAGCACCAAGCCACCAACGAAGGGGGAAGCTGAGAAGTTGTTGTTTTCCAGACTGAAACCCAGCACCAGGCACTGTCCAAGTATTTGGAAGAGCTGGAAGTCTCCTGCTCGGTACGATCCTGCATGCTTGTTTTTGTTTTTTTTTTTGGGGGGGGGGGTTGGCCGGGCGCATGAGAACCCATCCGAAAAGGCTCCCCCCCACCACCAATCAAAAAACCAACCAGAAAGAAAAAAGGACAAGGAAGAATTTGGGCTCTTGAGTATTGTTCTGTTTTGTATGGAGTAAAGTCCGAAGCTTGATTGTGCATAGTCCTAAAACTACCACTTGCTGGGGGCGACTTGCCATTTGGTTGTTGGCTTCCTTGCAAGTATCACTCAAAAGGGGATTCCCCAAACGCCAACCAAAGCGTGTTGTCTTCTTCCATCTACGTAAGGTGTTTGTCATTTTCCTTTGTTGTTTTCAAAAAGCAACATGAAAAATTAAGGCATTCTGATATTTGGGGCACCAGAATCGGCCAAAGGATCTTTCAACCATGGCCCCATTGACACCATTCCGTGCGACCCACTGGATGTGCGCACAGGTTGTGGACTTCCTTGCCCCTTTCTTAGCCCAGAACTTGGCTTTGGGGGGGTGACCCCAGTTCTTCAGCGACACCATGTTTCCTTTTTGGTGCATTCGCCGCTAAAGAAGTGCAAACCACCCAGAAAAGGTTCCGATTTTGCTTCTAGGGTCGCAGTTTCTTTGTGCGCGCCTAGAATCACGCTCTCACACACACACACACCAAAAAAGAACAAACAAACGAAAACATACACACAAACAGACAGACACAGACACAGACACAGACACAGACACAGACACAGACACAGACACAGACAGAGAGACAGACAGACAGACAGAGACAGCCAGACAGACAGAGACAGAGAGACAGACAGACAGACAGACAGACAGACAGACAGACAGACAGACAGACAGACAGAGACAGACAGACAGACAGACAGACAGACAGACAGACAGACAGAGACAGACAGACAGACAGACAGACAGACAGACAGACAGACAGACAGACAGACAGAGACACACAGACAGACAGACAGACAGACAGACAGACAGACAGACAGACAGACAGACAGACAGACAGACAGACAGACAGACAGACAGACAGACAGACAGACAGACAGACAGACAGACAGACAGACAGACAGACAGACAGACAGACAGACAGACAGACAGACAGACAGACAGACAGACAGACAGACAGACAGACAGACAGACAGACAGACAGACAGACAGAGACAGACAGACAGACAGACAGACAGACAGACAGACAGACAGACAGACAGACAGACAGACAGACAGACAGACAGACAGACAGACAGACAGACAGACAGACAGACAGACCAGACAGACCAGACAGACAGACCAGACAGACCAGACAGACCAGACAGACCAGACAGACCAGACAGACCAGACAGACCAGACAGACCAGACAGACCAGACAGACCAGACAGACCAGACAGACAGACCAGACAGACCAGACAGACCAGACAGACCAGACAGACCAGACAGACCAGACAGACCAGACAGACCAGACAGACCAGACAGACCAGACAGACCAGACAGACCAGACAGACCAGACAGACCAGACAGACCAGATCACACACGGAGAAGCACCTGCACAGATGCACCCAAAGACACCCCCTTGACAACTGAAGTGGGACAAACTGGTCTGCTTGCTTGTTTGTCGTTGTCCTTTTTTCTTTTGTTCTGGGAGAGGGGAGGGGGGGAGGGGGGGGGGAGGGAAGAGCACTTTCATGACCGCAACGCCCCGTCTATCTTAGATGATGGGTTGCACAGTGGATGGACAAATTCCTGCATCAGTTGGTGTGTGGTTTATCCCAGTTGTCATAGACTTTCATCCAACTGTTGCGAAGAGTATTGTTCTCCATCCAACTAGGGTGTCTGCTACCTAGGGTTCTTTCTGACTAGGGTAACAAAACTTGCTGGTGCGATAGGAAGGGAATGACCGTTCCGGGTGTTGGGAATGAACCGCCTGGGCATGCCCTTTTGCTTTTTTCGGGTTCATTCCCTTTCAGATTCCCTGCCTATCGGATCAGGTTCAATAAATCTATGGGCGCAACTGCCGGCGGAACTGTTTTTCCTTTTTCCCCCAACAGCTGAGAGCTATGGATCTGATCTCTGCCGCAGATTTCAGGGCAGGCTCAAAAGAGATTCGGTTCCAGAGGCTTCCGCTGGGGATACCACCTGCTTCCAGTGGCTTCCCTTAGTAAAAGGAATTTAGCACTACTGGAAAAATGGAAAACTGGACATATATTTGTTTTTTCCAGGAGGCTTAAGCCAATGAATGAAGGCTAGTGGGAATCCGGATCACTTTTGTTGACAGGTAAGCCAGAAACGGCTGTGGGTCAAAACCCATGGGATCCCATTTTGGGGCAGGTGCACCACCCATTTTAGTCCATTTTAGTGGGGATTGGGATGTTCACTGGGAGTGCGGGATTTTGACCCATGGCCAAATAGGCTTGTTTGTTTTTTTCTCCATCAGGCACCAAATGGAAGTTTCTTTGGCCAGGTGAAGGGCCTGAGCTTCGAAGAGCGGCAGCTGAAGCGGGAGCAACAGCTGGCGTCCCTGAAGGAGGCGCGGTCACACGAAAACGCGAGCCGATGGGAGCCCAGCCCATGCTGCGGATGGGTGCGAAGTTGTTTTTTTTCCGCGCCAGTTGGGAGTGCTGAAACCGGAGAATCTCAGAACCCCCCTGCGAATTGCGGGGTAATATGGGTTAGCCACTCACTAAGTGCGAAATGGATTTTGTGGTCCACAGTAGGTGGCCTGTTGATCGGTCAGTTTGGGTTGAGGGGCCGAATTTTACACTCTTTCACGTTTACTTGGAACAACAAATCTGGTGACACAAAGGTCCAGGAACCCTCAAAAAGTAATTTGTGAGGGTAAAGCCTACCACAGACTATATGGACCGTGCATATTTCTTGTATTTTTCGCCCAACAGGGTTTGGTGCCAGGATCCAATCTACAATTGGATAGTTTGTCAACAAGGGATTGGTGCCAGGGTCTCTACCAGCGCACTCCTGCAGATCAACATGGAACCCACCTCGGGAGGAACAAAAGCTCCCGTTTCAAAACGTGTGATGTGGAAACCCACCACTGGAAATATGTCCAGACTGGCCAAAACAAACTGCCTTCTCACGCTTGTCCGAAGCGAGCGGACTCGTTGATCCTTTAGCGATGGCCAAGAAACATCCCCTACTCTACCAGGTTAACTGACCCAAGGTCAACATGTTCATCCAACGATTTGACAGACATCAATACTGATGAAAACAAGACAAACCCTAACGGTCCAAGGCTATACGGGAAGCAATGTGTCAAATATCATTTGGAGGTACTGTCTGGGACCCTTTGGGCGTGATTGAGACACATATAAGGTACTAGGTGGCTACCCTAAAAGTTGCACATGCACCAGAATAAGCCAACCACAAACCAAGGTTGAATTGACGTTGGGTTTGTACTAGGTTCCCTACTTGCAATATTTAGGGCATCCTGGTTTTCCTCGGTTCCAGGTTCTTGGTTCCTGGGTTTCCTTGGTTTCCTTGCAATATTTCGGGCATCCGTATAACACCCCCAGATTTCTGTTTTGGCGCTCAACCCTCGCCATCCAGGCGCTGCGGTCTCTCAACCAGGAAGGCTGAGGCGCCGGGTGGGCAGTGCTGGGCGGCTCCGGAAGCCGGGTATTGACAGAACAACCTGGTTTTTTCCGCATTTCCGCTTTGGAAAACCTGGGCGTTTGGCCTGATGCCTGGTTTTCCCGCGTTTCGGGTTCGGAAAAACTGGGCGGAAATCACTCAGAGTCTCCACTATTGCGGGCTTCCTCGCCATATGAGCCTGGCGGAGTACTTTGGCCATGTCCGACTAGAGACCCTCCCTTTTGTTGGTCGGACAGAAGCCCATTGGTACCATGCCCCTTCCATTCGCGCTTGAGAACATCTTGTTTATGTTCCCCGGTTGGCTTTGAAGATAATGAATCTATCACTACTGGACACATATGTTGATTTTCTTCCAGGGGATGTATTTCGGGGTTAAGAACAAGCCGGTGGGAGTTTGGATGTTCGGGTACACCTTTGTGCCGCCCTGCGGCCGGTTTGTGGCACCTTGTGTGAGGGGTATTTTAAGCCAGGTCAAAAGCACCTGGAAGGCCTCCGGGGGTGTGCTCTTGAAGTTGGCTTGGATAGTAGATGGGCTCCACTGGTTTGGATGCTGTTCACTCGCGTCGCCTCGCAAGTTGCATGCGCCAGCCAACTTACAGCGCAGCTTCGGTCTGCTTTGAGGGGGAAAACAAAAACCCTTTGGGCAGGGGGTGTTTGATTTTAAAGGGAGACTAAAAGGAAGACCAAGGCCTTTTGGGGGGGGCCAACCTCTAAAGCAAAAAGCGCACACCCAATTTTGCTTTGGGAAAAACCCGCGTAGCCAGGTGAGAACTCCAGCCGCGTGGGTTGAAAACGGCAACTCCGGCAGCTGCGCCTTTCGCAATGGGTGAGTGACCCATGTTTTGGGGAAGGCGGATATGGGTTACACTGAAAAGCGACACCAACCGAAAATCGCCAAAACATGGCCCGTATTACACCTCGCCTTGGGAAGCCTGGTTGTAGCGGCTGTCCTTTTTTCTTTCAGTCAATAACTTGCCACCTCAGGCCTTTTTTGGTACAAATCCCTGGCGCACTCCTTCCGCCCCAAAGACCTCCGAACTCCGGTGGGCCATGTCCGCCATCAACGAGATCCAGCAGAAGCTCATAACGCAGCTGGACATGAAGCTGGAGGACTTGAAGCCGGAGCAGGTGGCACGGCTGGTGGCCGCCGGGGTGTTGACGGAGAGGGAAGCGGCTTTGGTGCAGATCCGGCTGGAGACCGCCAAGCCCATGCAGGCGCCGGAGCTTCGGGAGGTGACGGACCATGGATACGCCCCCACCCTGCTGCAAGGCTTCTCCGGCACCGCGCCCACGCTGCAGACGGGGAAGGACACCAATGCGGGCGTCATGAAGCTGGCGCAGGTGGATTGGCAGCAAGTCTTCGCAAACTGCAACCTGACCTACGGGAGGATCACCAGCAGTAGCGCCTTCGGCTGCTCGTCGAAGCCACTCTTCAAGGAGCCGACAGGTGCCGACATCAAGCAGGCCTTCCGACCTGCGCAGGTCAGTGAGCAGGAGCTTGCCGTGGTGCTCTTCAGCGACAAGTTCAAGGCGCACTCAGAGCTCTGCAGCGCGCAAGCCTACCAGGAGGTGTGCACACCTCTTGCGGCAGCTGCTGCAGAGTACAAGTCCGCCAGTCACCAGGAGCAGCGAGAAGTGGGCACCCAGTACTCTGTCGTCCACAAGTATCAGGTACCAGCGGGAAGCTTCAAGATCGACACAGAGCACCTCGAGCTAAATCCCGGCTTCGTGAAGAGCGTGGAGGACGCCCTGAGCGCCGCAGGCAACTGCTTGCCGGAGGAGCTGAGCAAGTTCTTCGAGGACCGCATCTTCAGCACCTACGGGGACGTCTACCCCACTGAGGTGATGATCGGGGTGGCCGCCTTCTCCACCGAGGTCAAGAACGTCACCAAGCAGGAGAGCAAGAAGCAGGCCGCGGACTCCGCGCATGTGGCGGCCAGCGGCATTGGCCAGGGCGTTGCGGGCAAGGGGGACGTGGCGGCGGGCACCGAAACGGCCAGCGCGGAAGGCGCCCATGCCGTGAACGAGAGCCGAAGCTGGACCAGCATCGGGGCGGCCATCAGCGACGGCAAGAACCCCAGGTCCATCACCTCGTGCAGGGAGGACTCAAGCGCATGGCGCTGCATCCAGTACCTTGGTGGCTCCCAGCCATCCCCTTAGCTTTTTAGCCTTTTAAGTGTTTCGTGGTACTTTCCATTTAACCCACTAAAAATTAAACTTTTAGCGGGGGATCTGAGGGCAGCCCAGGTACGAGAAAGTGGCCAGTGTCTTCGACTTCCTCCCCAAGAACCTCCTGGCGCGCGTCCGGGAGTTGGAGCAGAAGCTGGAGTCTCAGAAGAAGCAAAGCCCGGCGCTGCCGCCCAGCGAAGACCTGGAGCGGCGCAGGCTGGCGGTGGCGGCAGTGATCAAGGGCCTTGAGCGCTTGGACCGCTGGCAGCACACGATGTATCAGAGGAACGAGGCGCAGAGGCTTCTGGCGGAGGTGCATATCCGCCAGAAGCGCCTTGAGACCGGGGAGAGCCTCCTGGACGGCGCCGAGCACAAGCAGATCAAGTGGCTCGTGGGCCTCTACTCTGGTTTCATTTGGAACGTGGACGACAACAAGACCAGTGCTGCGGCCCAGCGCTCGGCGGACGTCCTGGCAAATGGGCGCTAGGAGATGCACGTGCCGGGATTGGCCAATTTTTGTTACGGACCGTGCCAATGATGCCAATGCATCGAAATTCGGGCGATCTCGCCTTCATTCCTCAAGGCTTCGAGACACGGCGCGGGACCAGATTTTGGAATTTCTCACGCAAGAGCTGTGCAGAACTTAGTTTTCCACTCGCACGGCAGGCTCCGGGCCATACAGGAATTTCCAGCGTTCCGGGGGCCTGCTGGGCAGACATGTCGGCATTGTACAGGACAGGCATAGAAAATCCGTGCGCCCTTGCTGGTGATTCGCCAGAGCAAGGATGATCCTTTGCGGGTAGGGACTTGAAGACATCTCAGTCTGTCACACGCACTAACACACTCAGGATTAAAATGTTTCCATTCTGCCGACTGGCATAGAGTTCCGGAACGAGCAAAGACACAAGTGCGAGTCCTCTTCTCAAGGTGGTTGTTGCTTAATGGGCATATTAAAGCCCGAGAAAGATAGGCTCGCAACGGCATGCTATCACATAGCTTTGGTGTTTTAACATGACACAGATATCTTGCAAGTTTATTGAAGCACTTAGAGCCACCTATTGCTAGATGTTGCCTGCATATAGTAAGTTGTGAAGTACTCAGCAGTGAGCTAGCAAACCGAATAGCTCTAACAAGTTGTTAACTAAAAGCCAAAGTAGTTCTGACAAGATCTGACGGAGCTGCGCTGGGTTGAGGCCAAATTCATAGCAAACAAGTGTTTCTTGAAAGCATGAAGCAAGGGTCATCATGCATAGTGGTGCGACACATAGACACGCAAATAGACACACACAGGTGTGTACCTATTTCTGTAAATGGGGGCCGCCCGGAATTGCATGTCTAAAACTTATGGACAGCGGCAACTTTTTGAACCGCGCGATTGGGAAAACTCGAGCCGCGAAAGGCCGGCGATTGGACCGCGAAAGGGCAACGAAATGATTGTGTGAACGGTGTTTAGACTGTGGTGCCGACGCACGTCTCGCTCATTTTGACTGCTCTGGCTCGCACAAAAGTTCCTCCTGGAAAGCTGAATGTTGATTTTGTTTGCGCAGGCCCAGGCTGTGCTTTCCAAATCTGCTTACTGGCAAAGGCTGGAAGCTGCAAACCCAAGTTTCACCGCCGAATTCCGCAATTGGACCGCGAGCTTCACCAGCGAGGCCTTGCCCATCCGATATGTCATTTCCTTCCAGTTTCCAAGGTATGGATGGAGGAAGGCCAGCGCTTGCAGATGTGAATGTGCCAGGAATGCTCTCCTAGGTACAAAGTGCCCCCACCTAGTGGCGAGAGCGATGTCTTGCAGGGCATCATGACGGGCACGGTTTCCTTGATCCCTGCCCAGTCAGCAAACGAACCAGACAATTTTCCGCTTTTCGTTGGAGTTTCGTCTGAATGTCTTGGTCTCAGCCGCGCATGTTGCATGTTACCATCGCAGCTGCGAGCGACCAAAGCAGCCTGCCCTTAGCCACGAAAGCCATGGAGATTCCAAGAGCCATGCGGCTGCTGCTCTGCAGTCTGGTGGTGGCGTGCGCGCAGAACCTGAAGGGCAGCGAGGTGGCAAAGACGGATGCGGCCACTGAAGCAGTTCCAGAGCAGATCTCATTGTCGGAGCACTCCAAGTTGCATCCACCAACTTCCGGACAAGCGATTGTGGCCTTCGGATTGATCCTCCTCATCCCGGCCGCAGGCCTAGTCATCATGAAGAGGGGCAAGGACGGCGGCTGGGAAGGTGCATTTGGCATGATCTGCTGCCTCATTACGGGCCTTTGGGTCTACACGGCAGTGCTCGCCTTTATGTGAACCAGCTATAGATTGATGATGAAAAGAAGAGAACAAAAAAACGCATGCTTGCATCTGATAGGTTGTTCAAGAGTGAGGCAGGTTTGCTTAGCAGGCTTGGGCTTTGCTGTTGCCAGCTGCCTGGTTGACAAATGGTTTGCCAGGATCATACAGATCTTTCAGCATGCTGGGCAAATGAGTAGCAGTAGCCGCACAAAGAGGGTTGCGACATCACCTGTGTGAAGGTTTCTTTGCAAAGGATCTCTGAGTTTTGATTGGTGACGTATGATCATTTGCCAGACTGCGTTCTGGTTGACGGGTTCTGGTTCACTGGCATGATGATCGGAGTTTTGGCCCGGACTTGTGATAGGCAGATCCTGCCACGAAAGCCATGGAGATTCCAAGAGCCATGCGACTGCTGCTCTGCAGTCTGGTGGTGGCGTGCGCGCAGAACCTGAAGGGCAGCGAGGTGGCAAAGACGGATGCGGCCACTGAAGCAGTTCCAGAGCAGATCTCATTGTCGGAGCACTCCAAGTTGCATCCACCAACTTCCGGACAAGCGATTGTGGCCTTCGGATTGATCCTCCTCATCCCGGTCGCAGGCCTAGTCATCATGAAGAGGGGCAAGGACGGCGGCTGGGAAGGTGCATTTGGCATGATCTGCTGCCTCATTACGGGCCTTTGGGTCTACACGGCAGTGCTCGCCTTTATGTGAGTGTTCACACAACGCAGTGAACTGAAGTGAGCGAAGGTCAACCCAGATGTCATTGTTGTATGTTTGAACATGTCGGTTGTTATACACACTTGTCTCTCCCAATTCTTTGAGTCTCTTCATACCGTACCATGATTTGAGAAATACTTTGCGATCAAATTAATCATATTTTAGTGCCTCCGGCTCAGGCCGCCGACAGTACAGGCCTGCTTTCTTATTTGCGTCCCTTTGGAATTATCCCCTTGCCCCCTTCCCCTCTGAGATTTTTGCCCCCCCTTTCTTTGTTGAGATCCATTCCCCCTTTCCGCCCTAAGGCCTTTTCTCCCTCTGATGTTTCCCTTTTCCTCCCTAAGATGTTTTCCCCCCTCTCCCTGTTGAGATCCTTTCCCCCCTTTCCCCCCTAAGGCCTTTTCCCCCCTGAGATCTTCTCCCTTTTCCTCCCTTTCCCCCACTTCCCCCCCTACGGCCTTTTCCTCCCTGGGATCTTTTTCCTTTCCTCCCTGAGATCTTTCCCCCCCTTTCCCTGTTGAGATCCTTTCCCCCCTTTCCCCCCTCCGGCCTTTCCCCCCGCTGAGATCTTCTCCCTATTCCTCCTTAAGGGAAAGGGGGGAAAAGATCTTTGGGAGGAAAATGGAAATCTTTCTCGGGGGGAACAGGCCCTAAGGGGCAATGGGGGGACAGGATCTCAAACGGGAAAGGGGGAAAAAGACTTTGGGAAGAGAAGGGTGGAGATCTTGGGGGGGAAAAGGCCTTAGGGGGGAAACGGGGGAAAGGATCTTAAGCGGGAAAGGGGGGAAAAGATCTTAGGGAGGCAAAGGGAGACAAACTCAGGGAAAAGGACTTAGGGAGGAAAGGGGGGGAAAGATCTTTGGGAGGAAAAGGGAGAAGAACTGAGGGTGGGAAAAGGCCTTAGAAGGAAAAGGGGGGAAACAAATGATCTCAACAGGGAGCTGGGGGGGGGGGGAAGATCTTAGGGAGGAAAGGCAAAAGGGGGAAAGGCCTTGGGAGGGAAAGGGGGGAAAGGATCTCAACATGGAAAGGGTGGGAAAGATTTAGGAAGGAAAAGGGAAGCTCTCAGGGGGGGGAAAGGCCTTAGGGGGGAAAGGGGGAAAAGGATCTCAGCAGGGAAAGGGGGGGGGGGAAAAGATCTTAGGGAGGAAAGGGAGAAGATCTGGGGACAAAGGCCTTAGGGGGGCAAAGGGGAGAAATGATCTCAACAGGGCTTTGCCTCCTTTCCCCGTTGAGATCCTTTCCCTTCTTCCCTTTAAGGCTTTCCAGATCCTTTCCCTTTTCCTTCCTAAGATTGTTTCCCCCCTTTCCCTGTTGAGATCCTTCCCACCCTTTCCCGCCTAAGGCCTTTCCCCCCTGAGAGCTTCTAGATCTTTCCCCCCTTTCCCTGTTGGCCTTTTTTCCCCCAGATCTTCTCCCTTTTCCTTCCTTAGATCTTTCCCCCCTTTCCCTGTTGGCCTTTTTTCCCCCAGATCTTCTCCCTTTCCTCCCTAAGATCTTTTTCACCCCTTCCCTGTTGAGATCATTTCTCCCCTTCCCCTCTAAGGCCTTTGTCCCCAGATCTTCTCCCTTTCCTCCCTAAGATCTTTCCCCGCCCCCTTTCCCTGCTGAGATCCTTTTCCACCTTTCCCCCCTAAGGCCTTTCCCCCCCCTGAGAGCTTCTCCCTTTTCCTTCCGAAGATCTTTTCCCACCTTTCCCTGTTGGGCTTTCCCCCCTAAGTCCTTTTCTCCCAAATCTTCTCCCTTTCCTCCCTAAGATCTTCCCCCCCCTTTCCTCCCTAAGATCTTTCCCACCCTTTCCCTGTTGAGATCCTTTCCCCCCTTTCCCGCCCAAGGCCTTTCCCCCCCCCGAGAGCTTCTCCCTTTTCCTTCCTAAGATCTTTTCCCCCCTTTCCCTGTTGGGCTTTCCCCCCTAAGTCCTTTTCTCCCAGATCTTCTCCCTCCTCCCTAAGATCTTCCCCCCCCTTTCCTTCCTAAGATTGTTTCCCCCCTTTCCCTGTTGAGATCCTTCCCACCCTTTCCCCCCTGAGGCCTTTCCCCCCCTGAGAGCTTCTCCTTCCGTAGGTCTTTCCCCCCTGTCCCTGTTGGCCTTTTTTCCCCCAGATCTTCTCCCTTTCCTCCCTGAGATCTTTTCCACCCCTTTCCCTGTTGAGATCATTTCTCCCCTTTCCCCCCTAAGGCCTTTGCCCCCAGATCTTCTCCCTTTCCTCCCTAAGATCTTTCCCCCCCCTTTCCCTGCTCAGATCCTTTCCCCCCTTTCCCCCCTAAGGCCTTTCCCCCCCTGAGATCTTCTCCCTTTTCCTCCCTAAGATCTTTTGCCATTTTTCCCTGTTGAGATCCATTCCTCCTTTCCACCCTATTTCTCCCTCTGAGTTTTCCCTTTTCCTCCCTACGATGTTTTCCCCCCTTTCCCTGTTGAGATCCTTTCCCTCCTTTCCCCCCTAAGGCCTTTTTTCCCCCCGCGATCTTCCCCCTTTTCCTTCCTAGGATCTTTTCCCACCTTTCCTTGTTGAGATCCTTTCCCGCCCTTTCCCCCCTAAGGCGTTTTCCCCCCCAAGGTCTTCTCCCTTTTCCTCCCTAAGATCCTTTGCTTGCTTTCCCTGTTGAGATCCTTTCCCCCCTTTCCCCCCTAAGGCCTTTCCCCCCCTGAGATCTTCTCCCTTGTCCTCCCCAAGATCTTTTCCCTTGGTTGAGATCCTTTCCCCCTTTCCCCCCGAGATCTTCTCCCTTTTCCTCCCTAGTTTGCCCCCTTTCCCTGTTGAGATCCTTTCCCCCTTTCCCCCCTAAGGCCTTTTCCCTGCCTGGCTTTCCTCACTGAGACTTTCCCTGTTGAGATCCTTTCCCCCCTTCCCTGTAAGGCCTTTCCAGATCTTCTCCCTTTTCCTTCTTGGGGAGGACAAGGGGGAAGATCTCAGGGGGGGAAAGGCCTTAGGGGGGAAAGAGGGGAAAGGACCTCAACAGGGAAAGGGGGCAAAGGATCTTAGGGAGGAAAAGGGAGAAGATCTTGGGGGGGAAAACGCCTTAGGGGGGAAAGGGCGGGAAAGGATCTCAACAAGGAAAGGGGGGAAAAGATCTTAGGAAGGAAAAGGGGGAAGATCGCGGGGGGAAAAAAGGCCTTAGGGGGGAAAGGAGGGAAAGGATCTCAACAGGGAGAGGGGGGAAAACATCGTAGGGAGGAAAAGGGAAAAACTCAGAGGGAGAAAGGGCCTTAGGGGGGAAAGGGGGAATGAGGGGCGGAAAAGATCTTAGGGAGGAAAGGGAGAAGATCTGGGGGAAAAAAGGCCAACAGGGAAAGGGGGGAAAGATCTAGAAGCTCTCAGGGGGGAAAGGCCTTAGGCGGGAAAGGGTGGGAAGGATCTCAACAGGGAAAGGGGGGAAACAATCTTAGGAAGGAAAAGGGAAAGGATCTGGAAAGGCCTTAAAGGGAAGAAGGGAAAGGATCTCAACGGGGAAAGGAGGCAAAGGGAATAGGGAGAAGATCCCAGCGGGGGGAAAGGCCTTAGGAAGGAAAGGAGGGAAAGGATCTCAACAGGGAAAGGGGGGAAAGATCTCAGTGAGGAAAGGGAGAAGATCCCAGGCAGGGAAAAGGCCTTAGGGGGGAAAGGGGGAAAGGATCTCAACAGGGAAAGGGGGCAAAGGATCTTCGGGAGGAAAAGGGAGAAGATCTGAAAAGGCCTTAGGGGGAAAAGGGGGAAAGGAGCTCAACAGGGAAAGGTGGGAGAAGATCCTAGGGAGGAAAAGGGAGAAGATCTTGGGGGGAAAGGGGGAAAGGATCTCAACCAAGGGAAAAGATCTTGGGGAGGACAAGGGAGAAGATCTCAGGGGGGGAAAGGCCTTAGGGGGGAAAGGGGGGAAAGGATCTCAACAGGGAAAGGGGGCAAAGGATCTTAGGGAGGAAAAGGGAGAAGATCTTGGGGGGGAAAACGCCTTAGGGGGGAAAGGGCGGGAAAGGATCTCAACAAGGAAAGGGGGGAAAAGATCTTATAAAGGAAAAGGGGGAAGATCGCGGGGGGGAAAAAGGCCTTAGGGGGGAAAGGAGGGAAAGAATCTCAACAGGGAGAGGGGGGAAAACATCGTAGGGAGGAAAAGGGAAAAACTCAGAGGGAGAAAGGGCCTTAGGGGGGAAAGGGGGAATGGATCTCAACAGGGAAAGGTGGCAAAAGATCTTAGGGAGGAAAAGGGAGAAGATCTCAGGGCGGGAAAGGCCTTAGGGGGGAAAGGGGGGAAAGGATCTGAGCAGGGAAAGGGGGGGAAAGATCTTAGGGAGGAAAGGGAGAAGATCTGGGGGCAATGGCCGTAGAGGGGAAAGGGGAGAAATGATCTCAACAGGGAAAGGGGTGGAAAGATCTTAGGGAGGAAAGGGAGAAGATCTGAGAGAAAAAGGCCAACAGGGAAAGGGGGGAAACAATCTTAGGAAGGAAAAGGGAGAAGATCTGGAGAGGCCTTAAAGGGAAGGGGGGAAAGGATCTCAACACCCTTAAGGCATTTTTTCCACAGATCTGGGGGAAAGGGTGGGAAAGATCTTAGGGAGGAAAGGGGGGGGAAGATCTTAGGGAGGAAAGGGAGAAGATTTAGGAGAAAAGGACTTAGGGGGGAAAAGATCTTCGGAAGGAAAAGGGAGAACCTCTCAGGGGGGGAAAGGCCTTAAGGGGGAAAGGGGGAAAAGGATCTCAGCAGGGAAGGGGGGGGGGGGAAAGATCTTAGGGAGGAAAGGGAGAAGATCTGGGGACAAAGGCCTTAGAGGGGAAGGGGAGAAATGATCTCAACAGGGAAGGGGTGGAAAAGATCTTAGGGAGGAAAGGGAGAAGATCTGGGGGAAAAAAGGCCAACAGGGAAAGGGGGGAAAGATCTAAGGAAGGAAAAGGGAGAAGCTCTCAGGGGGGAAAGGCCTTAGGCGGGAAAGGGTGGGAAGGATCTCAACAGGGAAAGGGGGGAAACAATCTTAGGAAGGAAAAGGGAAAAGATCTGGAAAGGCCTTAAAGGGAAGAAGGGAAAGGATCTCAACGGGGAAAGGAGGCAAAGGATCTTAAGGAGGAATAGGGAGAAGATCTCAGCGGGGGGAAAGGCCTTAGGAAGGAAAGGAGGGAAAGGATCTCAACAGGGAAAGGGGGGGAAAGATCTCAGTGAGGAAAGGGAGAAGATCCCAGGCAGGGAAAAGGCCTTAGGGGGGAAAGGGGAGAAATGATCTCAACAGGGAAAGGGGGCAAAGGATCTTAGGGAGGAAAAGGGAGAAGATCTGAAAAGGCCTTAGGGGGAAAAGGGGGAAAGGAGCTCAACAGGGAAAGGTGGGAGAAGATCCTAGGGAGGAAAAGGGAGAAGATCTCGGGGGGAAAGGGGGAAAGGATCCCAACCAAGGGAAAAGATCTTGGGGAGGACAAGGGAGAAGATCTCACGGGGGGAAAGGCCTTAGGGGGGAAAGAGGGGAAAGGACCTCAACAGGGAAAGGGGGCAAAGGATCTTAGGGAGGAAAAGGGAGAAGATCTTGGGGGGGGAAAACGCCTTAGGGGGGAAAGGGCGGGAAAGGATCTCAACAAGGAAAGGGGGGAAAAGATCTTAGGAAGGAAAAGGGGGAAGATCGCGGGGGGAAAAAAGGCCTTAGAAAGGATCTCAACAGGGAGAGGGGGGAAAACATCGTAGGGAGGAAAGGGAAAAACTCAGAGGGAGAAAGGGCCTTAGGGGGGAAAGAGAGTTAGTTTTCCCAGGGAAAAGGTAGCAAAGGATACCAGGAGAAAAGGGAGAGATCAGGGGAAAGGCTGCAGAGGGGGGAAGGGAGGGAAAGGAAGGAAGGGAGAGAGATCTCGAGGCAATGGCGTAAGGGGAAAGAGAATGATCAACAGGGAAAGGGGTGGAGAAGGATCTTTAGGGAGGAAAGGGAGGATGCAGGAGAAAAAGGCCAGCAGGGAAAGGGTTGGATCTGGGAAGGAAAGGAAAAGGGGAAGCTTTCTCAGAGAAGGCTGAGGGGAAAGGATGGGAAGGATCTCAACAGGGAAAAGGCGGGAATCGTCTTACAGGAAGGAAGAGGAAGAGGACGGGATCTCCAACACCCTTGGAAAAGGACTTTCTGAATCTTTCATCGCTTTCTCCTGGGGATCTTTCCGTTGAGATCGCATCCCCATTTGGGCATGTTTCCCCGAAGGACAGTTTCTTCAAAGATCTTTTCCCCCTTTCCCCCTTAAGGCATTTTTTCCCCAGATCTTCTCCCTTTCCTCCCTGAGATCTTTCCCCCCCTTTCGCTGTTGAGATCCTTTCCCCCTTTCCCCCCTTCATTTCCTTCACCAGCATGGGCAACATCCCCAGCATCACTTGCATCATCCGCATCCTTGGCAGGCGCTGATGCGGATGATGCAGGTGATGCTGGCGATGCCGCTGGAGCTGCTAAGGATGCGAAAGCGCACCCGGGGGGAGTCGAACACCCCAATGTTTTTGACAAACTGAGTTGCGCAAGCCCGCACAATGAACAGATTTAGTGAAGCGTCTTCGAATCACCGCGTGGTACGTGGACCCCCCCCCCCCCGCAATAGTCTGAAATGCTGCCCCTGGGGAGGGGTTAGGGGAGGGGTAACAGGTAAAGAGGTAAGGAGCATTTCTTATGTCCAACACGCCGTCTGTTGTCGGCGGATTTAATTGATATGATTTATATGCATAATTGATATGATGATTCGTATTTCATTGATAGAAATTGTTTCGAATATTTGGATATGTATATACATGAATATAAATATTAATGCAATAATAAGATGAAAAAATAATTGATGATTAGATATATAATAAATATTAGATATAGTGTGGTATTTTGATTTATATAGTTTGGGTTAAAATGATATTGGATTATGGATGGGTTAATTTGATTGTTTAAATTATATTTTATATTTGATAATTACAATTTTATTTATAAATATTAAAAAGGGTGATATATAAGTGTTGATTTGATAAGTAGACAAGAATTATATTTAATTAGTTATATATGAGTATTCTATTTGTTTATTAAGGCATTTTGAAAGGATGATTAGTTATGTGTTTAAGATATATATTTTATGTATTTATTTGGTTGGGTGTTTGATGGGTGATATTTATGGAGGTTTTAATTTGTTGTTGATGTTTATTTTTGGTTAATGAATATTAGAAATATAGAATATGTGATTGGATGATTTATAATAATGTAATTGTTTATTTTATTTTGGACGAATTATAATTAATTATTTTTGTTCGAAATTTGGATTATATTGTGGTTTATATATTTTATATAATTGAATTTATTAATATTTATTATTATTATTTATTATTTATTATTATTTTTAATGTGTTTATTTAATGTTTTTAGTTTTAAAGGAATTATAAAGGACTATATAAAATAATAAATTATTTAAATAATTTAATATTAAATAATTTGGGGTGATTTGGGTTGAATAGATGAATGTGTTTTGTTGAGGATTGTTTAGCGATTGAAATTGGTTTGGAGATGGATTGTAAGAGATGGTTTTGGCGGAAAGATAGAATTTATGAATATTTGGATTTTTTAGTGGATTTCGTTTTTGGGGTGGATTCTTTTTGTTATTTAATGGTATTTTATTGGTTTTCTTTTTCGGTGTTTTGTTTTATTTTTGTTGGAGATGATATATTTTATAATTATGTTTATAGCCAAATAATAAATATATTTCTTTTTTATATCGGACATTAGAATATATTTGGGATATCTTTTAATCGATTTTATAACGAATGCTTTTCTTAATGGATATATTAAATTTATGAAATTTATTATTGATTTTAATGAATTTTAATTTGTGCGAACAAGGAATATAATGATAAGCGAGGCAAGATTATAAATCGATATCTATTATTTCTTTTTTATGATTAATATGAATTTTATTAGAGATTTAGTTATAATTTCGGCCAATATTTCTCGGAATGTTTGGGAAAGCGAAAATGATAAATCAATTAAGATAGATTAATAGAAATGTATAAGAATAGAATCCAGAGATAGGTTTTATGATTTAAATCTTTGTAATTGGTTTCCTAAAATACATTCGAAATAGACACGATGGAAATATTGCCCGACAAAATCCTCGAATAATTACTCTCCAATTAAATTAAATCTATATATTTCTTTGGAATCTAATTCAATAGGATTAATAGAAAAATAAAACATCGAATAATCCAAAATACCCTTATAATAACATATCCAAATCCTTAATTTCCTCAAAATTGGTTCATTAATTGTTCGTTAAATTCTTAAATTTCAGCTCTATGGATTTATTCGCCTTCTTTGTAACCTATAACCCAACCGGCAATATTATGTTTAAACATCTTTTTGTCCTTAATATTATCTAGATTTTTTGGAACCTTTAAAGCCAAAAGGCAACCACTAACATAAACAGACAATCCTTACCTTTTCCTTTTCCTTTTGAAGATTTATCCTTCATTAAAAAAAAAATAATATATATATATTTTATCTTCCTTAGTAATGTAGATTTCATCAATTTGCAAGCTCCGACTCACTCCACTTATTTTCCAAAATGTCGACCATTATTTTGGATCATCCCAAGCCGAGAGCTCCACCATGCTTCACCGCCGAATCAGCATCATCACCCGCAGAACCGATAACCAAAATGCACTAGAATCTTATCCACTCTTCCATTATAGAATCATAGTAAGTAATGTATATTACAAGTATCAAATTCATGTTTGGCAAAATATATTTAAATATGCTTTCCTTTAGGATTTATAAAGAGAGAAAGATAAGTGTTGAGGGCCGCCCCAAATTGAATATAAGGAATGAAAACCCGACAATCGAGATTGTTGAATTTGGAATATTAATAGGAAGAAGTAGAATTAAGAAGGATCTACAAAATTAGGCCGAGGCGTCCTTTGTAATTGTCTTTAAGTCAGCCCTAAAGAAGGTGCTCTCAAAAAACCAAATGTGCACCAAATTTATGTATAATCCCGACCTAGGCCGAAAAGAATGGCAATTCTTATCTCCAAAGCGTTTTTCGGGCGCAATTCCTGCGGTGTTGGAAAACCCTGTATGAGATATCACCAAGTTCTATTCTTTCAATCCATGGGAGTTACAATTTTTATTTAGACCCCTTCTAAAGTGCTCCAAAAGCATCAGTTGCGGCCGAATCAGGAAGGCTCATGGGAATTGGCTTGCTCAGAATAGGCTTCAATTTCCTAAATAATTCACCCGCAAACGGGTATCGATCAATCAAAAAGAAGGGACGCATCCAATCCCTTTCGTATGACTAGGAGATGTCCAGAACCTTTGGTAGTAGGCGGGGCACTCAGGCGTTGCCGGAACATAGAGTTATATGGGGGTCGGGGGTGAGAAATATTTAAGAACATGATTTAATATATATAATTTCAAAAAATATTAATAACACCCCAAATTCTATAATAATTAGTTATCCTAACGGTATTGCTTATAAAACATAATCCATATCAGTAGAAAGGTAAAAGAAACGAGACGATAATTATTAATTTTCAGAATGTATATTACATGGTTTATTCTAATATATTTATAATATTATATATATAATTATAGACTTAATTAATATTTATAGTGTATTTTAGAAATAAAATAAAAAATAATAATATCAAAATATATTAAATTAAATTTATTTTTATTAAATATTATATATATTCAAATATTATTAAATTTAACATAATTTCAAAATTAATATAATTTTATTATCTATATATTATTTTGTAAAATTCATAATATGGTTTTTTTTTTTTCAAAATCATATTATATAAAACAATAAATATCTGTATATATATATATATATTTATGTAATTAATTAATATGTTTTCGTAATTGATTTTTTTATTTTATTATTTATTCTATAAAACGAAATCGTGAAATTTGCTCGTCGCATTTGCGCGCGTTTTCTCGAACCGCTTTTTCGAGAAATCCCGGATATTTCGGAAAATTGGTCCGGGCTACCCCTGGAAGATGCCCCTAGAAGATACAACCACTTCATATTTCCTATATATCCGGACTACCCCAACCATACTCCGGAAGATACAATAATTTCATTTTTTGTAAAGACCAATTAATCGCAACCATCCACCATTTTCTCGAAATATTTTTCATATTTCGGGAACCGTTTGCCCGAAATATTCCAAATATTTCGGGAAATGTTATCGTCGAAATATCCGGAATCTTTCGGAAAAATGGTCTGGAGTACAATTATCAAAATAACCGGGATATTTCGGAAAAAATAGTCTAGAATCTAAACGAAACCATTATATTTTCCAAATAAAGAATCGGGGCATATATCTGCCTGTCCATAGCAATTTTGGCTGAAATTTTGGCCCATCTTCCGAGAGTTTTGCGATGCAGGAAGCTGTGAGCCGCGGTCATTTGTTGCGACCAGTAGTGTTTTTGCCCAATGTTTTGGGCGAAATCAATTCGGCTTTGCTTGCACCCAAAATATATTCTGGTCGATCGTATTTTCGTTTGCGCTTACAACAACTGCGCGCGTATATGGATCTTTTAAGGCCAACAGCCCGCGAATCCGTTCTCACCTTGCTCAGGCGACTAACTGTTTGGCGTAACCTTATCGCGACCAACCCGGCCCTCAATATGTCTCGCAATCTGTGATTAAAGAACGACAACATGTTTTTTTACATACGACGAATAAATTAATGCCTAAGTTACAAAAATGTCTTACCGGCGCGGGCTCTATAAGATTTTCTCTATTTTTGGCACACCCACCATCCTAAACCTTGGCCCCTAAGAGCTCGACCCTTTTTTAGCGCCCGCCTCAATTTACCCCTAATTGTTAGTTTAGATTAATGATTTAAGGATTAAAGCCCTAAATCATATTAAAATTGAATGGGAAACCACCCCCCCTCCAAATCACCAATCCAAACCGGGCCAGTAGCAGCCCGGGGTGCCCAATCCAAACAGAGGGCCGCCGAACACCTACAACCACCTCCTAGCCGCGAGCAAAAATACAGCCGTCGTAATTAAGGAGAGCGGCGGGGCAACGCCGAGACAAGTGCGTGACAAACCATTTTTCATAGCTCCATTAGGCGAGGACGTCAGGGGACAAGCGGCCAACGGCCGCATACAACTCGATCCATGCGCAGCCGAGAGCTCGCACGCGTGTTCTTGCAGCCCGTCTACATCACGGCTCTCGGGCTCGGAGTCGGACGCGCGCACGTGCGCAGGCGAAGCCTGTGGCATGTCGACATCAGAATCCGGCACGCTATACGCCGGAGGTATGTCTCTTTTTGTTTTTGTCTCTCTATCGGTATCTTTCTCTCTCTCTCTTTTTCTCTCTATCTCTGGTATCTGTTTCTCTTTTCTCTGTCTGTCTGTTTGCCTGTCTGTCTGTCTGTCTGTTTCTGTCTGTCTGTCTGTTTCTGTCTGTCTATGTCTATCTGTGTCTGTCTGTGTCTGTCTGTGTCTGTCTGTGTCTGTCTATGTCTGTCTGTGTCTGTCTATGTCTGTCTGTGTCTATCTGTGTTTGTGTCTATCTATGTCTATGTGTTTGTGTTTGTGTCTGTGTCTATTGTTGTTTCTGTGTTTGTTTTTGTGTTTTATTTTTTTCTCTAATTTTATCTATGTTTTAGTTTTTGTCTATGTCTTTGTTTTGTTTTTTTTTGTTTGTTTGTTTGTTTGTTTAATTGTTTGTTATTTGTTTATTTGTTTATCTATTTGTTTTTTGTTAGTTTTTTAATTTTTTTTTGTTTAATTAAAATTAATATTGTATAAATTAAGTTTTATAAATTTCTTAAATTTAATTAAAATTTAATAAATTAATTATTATAAATTTATAAAATTTAGGATTTCGGTTTTCATTCCAATTTTAACATTCATCCATGTTTTCCTTTAAACAATTATTCTTATTCTTCTATAGGTTTTTAAATTAACATAAATTTATATAATGTATTCGAAAACCGAATCAAAATAATAATTAAAATATATTATTTTAAGAATATTATAATTCAATAAATATAATATTAGATATTAATTTATATAATAAATTCTATTACAAAAAATAATAATTCATAATTTCCATAATACCCAATATTTAATTTATAATAATAATTAAATATTTAAATAATATAATATAATTCTTTAAATTATATTAAACAACCATATAAAATTAATAAAACTAAAATTTAATTATTATTTAAATTTGAGCAAAAACATAAAATATAAAATTTATCAAAATATCACTATATATAAATATGTATTAAATATATTAAGGTTTAAGTATTATAATATAATATATTATTAAATAAAAATATATATAACTAAAAACGTATATTTTTCTAGATGTCCAATACAAATCAATCCAAACCAATCATTCTCCATTCTCTCTCTCTCTCTCTGTTTCTCTCTCTCCATCTATCTCTCTTTGCCTCTCGCCCCTTGACATTTCGCCTCACGACTCTCGATGTTCACCTCTCGTCTCTCGACTTGCGACTCGCGCCTCTCGACCAGCTCAGCTCAAAAAACTCTGAGAATCAAAGGGCCTTTGAAACAAACGACGGTCAAAGAGAGACCTTTCCTTTTCCCTTGTCTACTCCCAGGGGCGGGGGCCCGAGGCATGTTTGGCCCGACGGCAGAGCCTTTGTCTCAGGCTTGGCCTGAACAGCAGCACTGCAATCGCTAGCACCAGCGCCAACAAGGTAGTGGAAGCCCAGATGCTATTCACACAAAGAAAGGCATCCTGAGAAGCGGATTCATCAGCTTGTGGTGTTGAGAAGGGCGCGGCACCATAGGCCACTCGGCTGGCGGTGGTTTGCATCAGCACCACCAGGGCCACAACCACAAGAATGCCCAGATCCACCATGAAGTCTGCCAGGCGGGACTTCTTTCTTGCAGCAAAGAAGTCTGAGAGGATGTACACCAGTTCTACACTCACAGTTGCCCAGACAGCACATGTTAAGCACATGCCAATGCCAAAGGATAGCACGCAAGAAGAAGGAGCACCGCCCTTCCATAGGGCACATGCCAGATCCACCCATCCTCCCAAGTAGGGACATACCGTCAACAAGTGATAGACCCAGGGCACCTGAATCACATAGATTCGCTTCTCCAATTCCTGCGCGAGGGTTCCCCGCACGAATCCTACGAAGTTCTCCTCGCTGCCATACCACTTGCGAATTGCGCCGTACACAAATCGCCGGTCGAAGTCGACGTCACAGTCCACCATCGTCAGATCAAAGTTCTCCAATTGCCAAACGGCGGCATGCTTCTCTCGCATGTACGAACGAACAATGTGGACTAAGGGAAGAATGATGCCGAAACATACAACAGCTTGAACGCCGGCCAACCCCTGCACAGATGGAAACTGCAAAGTTGCGAGATATGTCCCTTGGATAGCCGCAATGCCAAAGAAAGACGACAGCACCAGGGTCTCCACAAAGATTGGCTGAAATGTGATTCTGCCGGACGGGTTCGCCATCCGGTAAGCAGCGAGTTCAAACACCTGAGCGTCAAGAGGCAAGCCGGTGGAATGCCAACAAATCCGCCGACCCCTTCTCCTCAAAGGGGAGGCGCACGGGAAGGGTGGTTGCAGTTCAAGCGCATGGATTAATCTTTGAGGCAAGCATATGACTACTGGCATCATACGGATGCCCATCATCATCATCATCATCGATATGATCCTTCATCATTCTTATCGTCAACACCATCATCATCCTCATTTCTATATCCTTCAACATCATCATCTCTTATTAGCCGGCACTGGTGATGCCGAGGATGTCATCATCATCTCTTATTAGGCAGCACTGGTGATGCAAAGGGTGTTATGATGATAGTTGTCATCATAATCATCATCATGATCATTCTTATTATGATGTCATCGCTCTTCTCATCATCATCATGATGATCATCATCATCTCATTCTTATTCTTATTCTTATATGCATTTGAAAAGTAACGTTAGAACCCATTGGCAATGCAGAGGATGCTACGATGATAGTTATCATCACTCTTCTCATCATCATCATGATGATCATCATCATCTCATTCTTATTCGCATTTCAAAAGTAACGTTAGAACCCATTGGCAATGCAGAGGATGCTACGATGATACTTATCATCACAGTCCTCATCCTTATCATCACTATCATCATGGTCATCATCATCTCTTGTTAGTTGGCACTGATGATGCCGAGGATGCTACGATGATATATATCATCACAGCCCTCATCTTTGTGAATACAAGAAAGATAGAAGAAAGAGATGATGATAATGATGACAATCATGATGACAATGATGAAGGCGATGACTATGATGACAATCATCATGAAGATGATCAGGATGATGACTCTTATGATAACTATCATCGTAACATCCTCTGCATTACCAAAGCTGTGGATGACTGTCATGATAACTATCATCGTAGCATCCTCTGCATTACCAAGGATGCCTAACGCCACAATTGAAATGTATATAGAGGTATAAAAGAAAGATAGAAGAAGAGATGATGTGACAATTGATGATGACAATGATGATGACGATGATGACGGCGATGACTATGATGACAATCATCATGAAGATGATAAGGATGATGACTCTTATGATAACTATCATCGTAGCATTCTCTGCATTACCAAAGCTGCGGATGACTGTCATGATAACTATCATCGTAGCATTCTCTGCATTACCAAGATTGCCTAACGCCACATTTGAAATGTATGTAGAAGAAAGATAGAAGAAAGAGATGATGATGATGATCATGATGACAATGATGAAGGCGATGACTATGATGACAATCATCATGAAGATGATAAGGATGATGACTCTTATGATAACTATCATTGTAGCATCCTCTGCATTACCAAAGCTGCGGATGACTGTCATGATAACTATCATCGTAGCATCCTCTGCATTACCAAGGATGCCTAACGCCACAATTGAAATGTATATAGAAGTATAAAAGAAAGATAGAAGAAGAGATGATGTGACAATTGATGATGACAATGATGATGACGATGATGACGGCGATGACTATGATGACAATCATCATGAAGATGATAAGGATGATGACTCTTATGACAACTATCATCGTAGCATCCTCTGCATTACCAAAGCTGCGGATGACTGTCATGATAACTATCATCGTAGCATCCTCTGCATTACCAAGGATGCATTTCAAATGTATATAGAAGAAAGATATAAGAAACTCATGATGACGATGATGAAGGCGATGACTAGGATGACAATCATCATGAAGATGATCAGGATGATGACTCTTATGATAACTATCATCGTAGCGTCCTCTGCATTACCAAAGCTGCGGATGACTGTCATGATAACTATCATCGTAGCATCCTCTGCGTTACCAAGGATGCCTAATACCGTGATAGAAGAATGTCACGATGACGATGATGAAGGCGATGACTATGATGACAATCATCATGAAGATGATGAGGATGATGACTCTTATGATAACTATCATCGTAGCATTCTTTGCATTACCAAAGCTGCGGATGACTGTCATGATCACTATCATCGTAGCATCCTCTGCATTACGAAGGGTGGGTGCCTAGCGATGATCATGACTACGCATCACTATCGAAACGGCACCTCGCCTCAGATGCCATTTGTGTCATTGAGATTTGGAGTCCTGCCTTGATGATAATCATCACTACGCATCATTCGCAGCATCTCTGGCAATCATGAGGATAATCATCACTACGCATCCCCAGCATCTCCAGCAGCGATGATCATAATCATGACTACGCATCACTGTCGAAACGGCACCTCGCCTCAGATGCCATTTGGGTCAAAAAGAAATCAAAGAAACCAAAACCAAGGGCACTGTTTTTGGTTGCTCGAAAACCACAACTAAATCCAGGGGTCGGCGGCACTGGGCGGAGTTTTTAAATATGTCAACACGTATGAAACATTTGTTCAATGGTGTAAGAATCGGCTCAGGTTTCCAACTATCCCCCCCCAAAGCAAAAAAGACATTTGGCGTGATTCAAGATTCGGGGCGCTCAGGTGAAGAAATACTCAACCGGCAAGTGCGGGGGAAGGAAAGGACAATACCAAATCGTTAATGGCCACTCTCTTCGTTCACTTTCCATTCTTGAGAATTGATTGGAAAGGGAGGAGCGGGAAAAGAGCGGCCATTCCTTCCATCCAGTAAATCGCTAATAAATCATTCTGGGCTTTGGCGAGGTGAGTAAAAAGGAGTAGGAAAGTGACGAATCAAATCCCATGTCTCATGATTGGAAGTCCTAGGTTCTTGCCAGCCTCGATGTTCAAAAAAATCCAGCAAGGTCATGCGTGTTGTTGAATTTGCATATTCGTTTGCTTATGTTTGCATCCTTTTGCGCATTTGCAGCCAGCTACGCACCAGAGTCTTGACAGGTAGGGCGGACTCCAAAGGATTCGCAGCTCGTCGGTCACTGAGAGCCAGCCGGCGATGCCATAGATCCCTTTCTCCTTCAGTTCGGTGTTCGTCTGGTTAATGCAAGCCTCGGTTCGAATCGGTGCGGCAGCAACAGCTGCACTTGCAGCCGGGAAATAAACTACAGCGATCGCTAGTATCCACTTAAGCCCCTTTCACGGGAATTCAATCTCGCAATGTCTCCTGCGCCAGACACTTTCTTGGGAAGTAATCAACATCTGCCATGTCTGCCGGCCAGCCAGGTCGAAAAAGACGTTGTCAGATCCCCGTCTTGGCAAATACGGCGACAGCAGCAGCGCCGAGGCTCCGCAAAGCGGCGTCAGCAGCAGCGCCCACGGGCCAAGAGGACACACCTCCCCGAATCCCTGGAACTGCGCCACGTAGATCAGCGGCATGGGAACCTCGATCAGTGGCGAAATCTGCGGGACGCCCTGCGAAAAGTGAAGCACGGTTTAGTGGGTTTCATACAACGAACCCCTAAAAGTTGGCACAAAGTTCAAGTCCTCACCTTGGCAAAATGCACCAAAGGAACCGCATCCATGGCGTAGAGCAGCAAAGCCACGGAGACGCCAACGAAGCATCCCAGCAGTCCAAGGTGCCAATTGAAGGCCAGTAGCAGGGACCAAAACTTCCGCTCTCCCGGTGTGTGCCAGGTGTGGGATAGAAACCTGCAAAGCTGCCAATGAGTGTGGACACGACACAAAAAGCAAATCCTTGAGTTATCGATATTCTACTTGAAACTGGGCTGCCCTCAGATCCCCCGCTAAAAGTTTAGCTTTTAGTGTGTTAAATGGAAACTTCCGCTAAACCCTAAAAGCCTAAAAGGCTGAGGGGACGGCTGGGGGGGCCACCAAGGAAAGAATGACCTTTCCCTCAACGACTCAAACACAGCATCTCTTCGCCCAGAAGCATGTCGTAGCCAGTTCCTGGCTTAGCCATTGGCCACAACGCTTCCAATTGTCGGTGCGTTAAATTGCGCGGCTGCAGCCGCCAAAGCCACCCCGCTTGGCGAAGGGAAGAGCGCAATGAGACGGTTCGTAAGACCTCTGTGTCCACCGACCTCAAGGCTCAGCTGTCCACCCCCCCGTTGATATTTGGATGGCTCTTTTTCTTGGTTGACGGTGGAAGGGGAGCAAAATCTAGATTTTAGCAGTCAGGTGGGAATTTCCCACTAAACCACAATAAGCAAAAATGTAAAATGTTGCCAAACAGCAACCATGTTTTTTTAGGATGTCGTCACCCGTGTCACAGCGGTTTCACCACATTACCATGGGCACATGGCTGGGGAATGATTGCCCCAATGCCAACCCCTGTATACCCAGGGCGATCCCGAACAAAATCGATAGACGTGGATATTCCCCAACCGCAAAGAAAGCTTGCAGGGGTGCCTGTACATACCCCTTTTACATACTCCTTGGGCAAATGAACCCAAACGGCCTGACATTCATACCCCTCTCCCCAAAACGAGTACTATACCCCCTATAAACAGGGATCCTTACAGTATACACCTGAACATTGCCTTGTAAATGGTGGTTTCCAACTTTATTTTGGTGTTAAAAAATTGCCATGTTTCAATTGGTTGCAAAATGTATCTTTTAAGGAGCCCTGATAAAGTGGGTGGGAAGCCGAGGGGTCTGAACACGGGTCTGAACACTTCTGCCCTGAAGCTCACGTCCAGCACCATCAGCTATGGTTCTTGGAGGATGTCTCCCGAGTCCTCCATTTCCATCCGTACGACCCGACTTGCCGCCAAATTCTTCACCAAAAACTCTACGAGCAACCAGCACTCCTTTAAAAACTCAAAATTCCTACTGTGGATGGACAAAATCCGCTCGCACCACTTTGAAACCAGAAACCATTGGTTGTTGGTATTTACAGGCGAACCAACATTCCAGGGTTTCTTAGGTGGTGCGAAATGGATTTCGTCCATCCACAGTATGGATTCCTTCCGCATTCTCAACTTGATTCTCTCACGACTCACCAGCTCCCAACTGCTGCAGGGATCCTTACATTATACGCCTGAACGAATGGTGGTTTCCAACTTTATTTTGGTATTGAAAAATAGCCATGTTTCAAATGGGCAACATGTATCCTTTAAGGAGCCCCGCGCTGTGCCCAGCGACAGACAATCTCCGCCCGGACCGCCACCTCGCCGCAGCTGCGCGACTGTTGGCAGCGGCCAAGTCGCCATGGCCACATCCGAAGCATCCGGCGAGGCGCCGTGGGAGGAATCACTCGACAGATCCTCCGCCATGCGCAAGCTGGGGGTTTGACAGTCAGGGCCAGGAAAAAATGCCCGTACGTGCTTAGCAAGCAGAGCGAGTCACTTCGGGATGCGCCGGGATAGGACGGGCACTGCGGGAAAAGGACAGGCCTTTGTCGGGGAACCCCTTCTGCTTGGTGTGGAAAGGACCTTGTCGGGTTGAACTCCGAGATATCAAAACCAAACTCCAACCAAAAACCGGTTGCTACCCCCCAAGTCCAAAGTCCCCAAGGTGGAAACCCCATGAAACCCCTTTTTGGAGACTATAGGTTTCTACTCCCCAGAAAAAAGAGAGAAACAAAACAGTCCCCAAGCTAGAAAGATTCCCTTTTGGAGACTATGGGTTTTTACTCCCCAACAAAACAAAGGTGCCACAGCTCGCTCGCCCGAGCTCTCGAATCGAGTCCGTCCTCGTCGGCAAAGGCGCTCAGCGCCTTGCCCAAGATCTCGGAGCCCGCGACCGGCGCAGCGCAGGACTCGCATTCGCAGCTGGACGCCAGGCCCATGCCGCAGATCGGGAGGTCGCGGGAGGTCGCGCGGGAACATGGTTTGGCTCACTGGATGTGTAGATGCATATATATATATATATATACTTGAATACATAGCGCATACCTACATTACATGTGATCATCTACACATATCTAATCTACTTTCTGATGGCAATAGCCGGTCCGGCTGTTTTGCAAGGTGTCTTCGTTACATTCGCTCTGCGATATTCTTGGCCCGGCTCATATAAGACTCTGAACAAGTTCTGATCCTTGGAAGATGTCAACCTGAAGTCCTGGGAATGTAAACGCTTTCCGAAGCCCATGGCACGTTTCAGCCAGAACTGCCGACTGGCAGCACGCGAGCTCTTCTCAAATGGCTAGAGAATGTCGAGGCCAACGAGAACGGTCAAGCACACTACATGGACTATCATTTAAGTTGTCATCTTTAGAAATATAGCAACGCATGATGCTTGTAGTATATGGTGTTAACATACTTAATAAGCTAAATGACTTCAAAAAACATCATTAATTTTGCTTGATGTAGTTTATTTAAAAACACATTTATGCCGTAGTATTATCATTAATATTTTTTATCATTATTATTATCATTATTATCATTATTTAAATGTCTCAAATCAAATAAGACCGCTCCATGATGACTCAGGCTCACATCTGCCCAATAATGCCTTGCAATCCATAAAACGTTGATTCAAACAAGTAGTTCATTATTGAATTGTGCTGTTCATCACCGCTGAGAATTCCTTGAATTGGCTAAGTTTCTGTTTTGAATATTATTAAAGTTCTGACGCATGTACCTGCCAAGTCTTTGAGAAGAGAAACACACACACACACACACACACACACACACAGGTGTCCTTTTTGAGAAAGTAGATGGCCCTGGTAGTTGATTGAACCACCAGGTAAACCAGGCATCGCCCTTATTTTGCAACCAAATCAACCAAAAGGACACCTATGCAGGCAACTGTCATGCTCATGGCATGTGGATCAGCGCTTTCTCTGATACCAAAGTGGTTGACTCCCATGACTGCTACGGGGGATGCACACACAACAGTCTTCTGCCAAAAAACCGCGCCTCGGCTGATCTTTGAGCTCTCCGATCAGCGAGCATCTGCCGATTGGGGTTTTGATCGTCGCATTCGTTCCTCGGAACGAATGTCCATGGACCCCTGGACGTATTGAGCATGGCTCAAAACCAATGGTACCATTTTGGGGTAGGAGCACCTATTTCAGTGGCGATTGGTATGTTCACTGGGGGTACGGAATTTTGACGTAGGGATCGGAGTAAGGGTACTCCGTTCTTGAATTCTCTTTTTTCTGTAGTCTATTTTTTGAGTAGGGGAACCCTCCCTCAAAAAAGGGTAAAAGGGTACTACTGGGAGACCTAGTCATGGACCCCTGGACAGATCTTGCAGGCAGCACAGCGGAATAATCCACACGCTCAACGACAATGGCACTGGGGCTCCGACGACGTGTAATACCAAAACTCATTTGATTTTCTGTAGTCACCCACCTCAGCTTTTGTGGCACGCACACGTTTCATGAAAAAATGCATCCAATAAACTGCTATATGCAAGCCAATGATAAATCATTACAAGGAAATGGATAATCCTTGGATACATAGGGATGCAATTGCAAGGTTGCGGTTGGGCGAACCCCTTGCGGATAATGGTTGATCTCACTCTTCTTTAAACAACCTGTTCGGGTTTGGTTGTCGAGATCACGGTCTGGTGGTTTATGAGAACTGTCCAAATCTTGGTCGAATTGAAACATGGAAACGCCGTGCGAATCTTGGGGATACGAAAAGCCTCGCCGCCGTCAGCGACGTTTTCTCGTCTGCATAACTCACTCCCTTCGTGAGGTCTGGGAGTGTGCATTCGCCATGGTCCGCAAAAGGCCTTGCAGAATTTCGGCTTGCAAATCATGATTAGAGTTAGGCCCAGTTGAGTCGCAATCAAAACCTGGTACTGAAATGGTCTGCCCAGAACCATGTACAGGATTAAGGAAGCGGCCAAAGCTATTTATGGTTGGGATCGTCCCATACTAACCTTCATCTACCCGGGTTTTGATTGTGGCTCAGTTATAGAATGTATATTTTATTGTTTGCTTCGTTTTGATTCACTTGCAAAATGTAACATGTATCCGAAGTCTACCCCAGAGATGAGGACATGCCCCTTGTGGGAAATTGGGGCCCGTCCCCCTGCCAACAGACCAGGACTATGGTCAGTTACCATGAACGACCGTGGCCATGGGAAAAAGTCCCCAAACTGCTTGTTTGCCACAATGGTCCAAACCCAAAAGCACAAGTCCAGGAACATAGGAAGTGAGTTGTTCTTCTAGAGTCTCACCCCCTCAAACAAATGGAAGCAGTTGCATTTAGGTTTGGGGTGCAGCCAGGCGACGTAGATGAACTTGAGAATGGACCGTGTGCCGCCGTCCGTGGACGAGACACAATGAGTGGCCGCATTCACACCTCGAAACGAATGCAATCGTCGCACGAATCGCTTTGTGAAATGGACGGAGCAAGCGGATGGAGTTTTTTTCTAGGGGTACCTCCCCCATTCTGAACCCAGGGATCCTTCTTTTCAGGAAACCATCAAAAACCCAGGTTGGAAACAGATCCGGTTGTTGAAAAGAATAGAAAAGGAATCGATAATCCACCCCTCGAGTTTTAGACCAACTCGTAGAATTGCCCTTGCTTCAGGTGTCCCATGTGGTCGGTGCAAGGATTTTTCATCCAGGCTTGGTCACTCATGGCCTGTCGCCAGCCTCCTTTGTTTCTATGTCAGTTTTGCTGCTTCTTGCCAAGCTCAGCCCAAACGACCTGGAATGACCTGGACATCGAAGGATGAGGGAACCTTGGCTTAAAAATAGTCAAAACGCGCAGACCAGAAGTTAGAAGGCCGACTTTGGGAAGGTGAGAAAGACATATCTGAGATTCTGTCCGACCATCATCAGAGAGTTCGGCTTGGTCTGGACGAAGTGCTGCCTCAGCCGACCCTTCGCAAAGCTCTTGTTGTTCAGCAACCCTGTCACTAAAAAAAAGGCTCCGTTTGTTTAGCAGGGCGCACCAAAAATGAACAAACCCCCACAGCGAGCTAACAGGGGGCCTAGAGCAACTCACGGGCGCAACTCCCGCTTTCGGCCCAAAACCCTCCTGTGCATTTTCATTATGGGAATACTCCCATTAAGAATGAACAGAACCAAAGCAACATACCAAGGTACCAAGATCAGCGATGACAAGCCCTGTCCCGGAATCCCGGGGAGGAGCGTGTTGGACTCTTTGGCGTGCAGATCTGAACTTGCGGGGCTGCACAGTGCACAGTTTCCGGCTTGGAATCAACATCCAGCATCCACATGCGCAGCGTCCAATAGCACCAGCATGTGTCTGGCCCTGGGAACTTCGGAAGCCGCTCCCAGACCTCTCGCTGTGGGAAGGAATCCCGGGGCCTTGGGCTTCTTATCCCCATGGATCCCCAAAACAACTGGGACCCCGCTGCTTGACCCCCCAAGCATGGGGCTTGGAATAGGCCCAAGGCCCGAGGCCTCGCTAAGTTTTGGATGGGAACCACAACAGCCTTACGAACTCCCGGGCCGTCCGTTTTCCGTCCGTTTGCTGATCTGCTGAACGCGAGTTTTTAACTTGTGGGTCAAGTGGAAACCCAACCACTGAACCAACGGAAAAACCCCAGAAACACAAACAACGAAAAACCTAAGGAATGGAAACCCAACCACTGAACCAACGGAACAAAAAAAGAAAAAACAGAAACACAAACAACAAAAAACCTAAGGAATGGAAACCCAACCACTGAACCAACGAAAAACACCCAGAAACACAAACAACGAAAAACCTAAGGAATGGAAACCTAACCACTGAACCAACGGGAAAAAAAGAAAGAAACACAAACAACAAAAAACCTAAGGAATGGAAACCCAACCACTGAACCAACGAAAAAAACCCAGAAATACAAACAACGAAAAACCTAAGGAATGGAAACCCAACCACTGAACCAACCAAAAACATCCAAAAGCACCTAAGGAACTGGACGATTCGCTGGTGAACAAGCCAAGGTTGCTGAACAACTCAAGATGATGCGAAGCCGTCGCTGTCCGCTGAATCTCTAGGGGTTGATTCCTTGCCCATTCTTTTCAACCATCGTTCTTCTCAAAAACCGGATCCGTTTCCCCAGGGATTTTGGTGGTTCTTTAGAAAGATCCGGATCCCTGGGTAAAACATGGAAATGGAAGGTAGCCCCAGATTTCTGTTGACCCCATATGAATCAATCCCAGAAATGGCAAAGAAATCCAATCGCCGCGAGATCGATCACTTCCGCAAGCTGAGATCAAAATCCCCTCCCTAAGGCTCATGGCCACAATTCAGGCCCCTACAATGGGCTCTCCAATGAAGAACCCGGACCAATGTCTCAAGGGCCCTCAAGGGCCAGCCCATGTTGAGGGCCCAAAAACCATCGGGAGGCCTTAGGGCTGGTTGCCACTGGAACTTGGCCACACCTGAAACCTGACACCTGCCATGTACTTGGCTGCAGGAGCCCCAGGGCTCGCGGCTTCCCGGCCAAATCCCAGAAGGTCACCTCAGACGCTGCCCGAAGAAACGGATGCCGTCACGTGGGTGCCAATTCGGGCGGCTCGTCTTTTGGTGGTGGTACCCGTTCGTTGTTGGGGGGACCATGCGCCATTTTAAAGGTCCAACCTTATAGTGCAGGCCCAAATCCAACCCCTCGTCCAGTCATGCCCTGTTTGACATGGCCATGGTTCAACATCTACTTTCATCCTAAGCTCAGTGGGTTCGCCGATCCCTTGCAACAGGTGTTATTCCTACTGTGGATGGACAAAATCCTGCACGCTGAAACCTTTGTTGACACCATAACCCTTGTTGGTATCTATAGGGAAGCGAATCATTCCAGACTCCAGGGTTTCTGAACGGTGGTGCGAAATGGACTTCGTCCATCCACAGTAGGGTTTGGAAGACTCGCAACTGGGCTGCCCTCAGATCCCCCGCTAAAAGTTTAACTTTTAGTGGGTTACATGGGAACTGCCACTAAACACTAAACGGCTAAAAGCTAAGGGGATGGCTGGGAGCCACCAAGCCAAGAGAAGTCTTTCAAGAAGGTATCACGAAGTCGTCCCGAACTGCTGGCCGATGTCTTCCCGGAGAGATCCCTGGGTGGCCAACCCCCTGTCCAATGGATGGGATCAATGTCTGCCCCTTGGATCGAATAACGTCCGCTGTCCAACGTTGCAAACCCAATATGCATTTCCACTCGCAACTGGTAACGGTTTCAGATGTCTGTTCGAGCAGTGACACAAGTCTCTGCTCTCTTAGATGTCTTGCTTAGCCAAGTGTGGTCCATACTTTTGGGGAAAACAGATGGGTTTCCCTCGTCAGTGGCTACTCACACCCATCTTCAATGGGCAACCCCACCCTATTTCTAGTCAAACTAACCGATCCAAAGGACCGCTCATGGTCTCTAGGTCCTCCAATAGAGAGTTCGAATAAGGCTACCATCTTTTTTTCTGTAGTCTATTTCAGTAGGTTGGACCCCTCCCAACCAAAAAAGGTTGGTGAGAGGTCGGGCACCTAGCTGGGGGACCCCTGTGGTGTCTGGTCTCACCTCACGCGGAGGCCGAGGCATTGCACCGGGAGTCGTTGTCCACCGTGAAGGCAAACTCCAGGTCCTTCCGGGGCACCTCGCTTGGATGCCGCTGGACAAATTTGGGCGGCTCGTCTTTTTTTTTTCGTTGGTGGTGCCCCCGTTTCGGAGAAGAACAAAAAGAAGGAAAACCGTTGCGCCGTTTTTTCTTAGTGCAACCTTAAGAAACACGAGCCATGCATAGCAGTTGGAAGTAGGCACAAATCCAAACCCTCGTTTAGTTATCCCCTTTTATCTTGGCCATGGTTCAACATCTACTTTCGTCCTAAGCTCAGTGGGTTCGCCGATCCCTTGCAAAAGGTGTTATTCCTACTGTGGATGGACGACATCCGTTCGCACCACATGGAAACTATGGGAAACCATTGTTTGTTGGTACTTACTGCGGAATCATCATTCCAAGTTTTCTTCGGCGGTGCAGGATTTCGTCCATCCACAGTGTGTCTTACAATCCCCCGAAACCTACCAATGTCATGGACCTCCCCAGAATTTTGCGAATCCCCCATCAAACCCGCAAGGCCTTATGAATAGACCTGGGAGGACCTGGGTTTGTCTCTAGTGATATTCCTGCCACCCAAACCATTTTGTTTCGGGGAATTCCTACCCTCTACATCCGACAGCGTACACTCCAAAAATTGACACACTCACCTGCTAAAGGGGCACCGGCCGGTGGTATCGATTTACACAAAAATGGTTGATGCGTCCTTGAGGATCAGGTTTGCCAACTACTAAGTAATCAGCACCAGATCACGATGAGAGCCCCGACATCAAATATACATGCTTCATGTTGTAGTCACCAGTAAACTCAAACTGTCTCTCAGCCCGGCCAGTGCTAATCAATTCTGGATCAGGTTTGCTGAAGCCAAGTCATCGAAATAGCGTTGCCAAGTCATCGAAACAATTATGCGGTTTGGGGTACGGGGTACCAAACCAAATCGTTTCGGTGTTCCTTCTGGTTTTTGGATGACAGCACACCCCACAAAAAAACATACCCCCACAAGGGATGGTTCCTTTTGGCTTCCTTTACACACCACACCCAAAAAAGGGCGGTTCCTTGAAAAGTTTCCCTTAAGAACTTACCAAAAAAAGATACCCCAAAGGATACTCCAAAGGTACCAAATAGGGATACCCCAAGAAAGGATACTCCCAAAAAGGGACCAAATAGGGATCCCCCCGCACAACAAGACACACAAAACGGAAAATCCGCCTTGTACATTTGGAGGTCCGGGTGGCAGCCCATGCCTTTGCTCTCCCGCCTCGGCTGAGCAGTTAGGGCATGAGGGTGGTGGAGGGTCAAAAATGGGGGAGCTACTTCCTCCAGTAGTAGGGGTTAGAATAAGGGTACCCTACCCTTTTTTTTCTGTAGTCTATTTTAGTAGGTTGGAACCCTCCCAACCAAACAAGGGTCAGAAAGGGCACTACTGGGGGACCTAGCCCAAAATGGGTGACCCTGGAATTTCCATATTTCCCGGTGATTTGGGACGAAATCCGAGACCCCAACCAGAAATGAGTTAGCATGGTTGAAACCATAAAACGTTTGATGGTTTGTTTGGCCGTTGGAAGGCATCGAATCAGAAAACCTTAGTTTCTCTGAACGGTGGTGCAACAAGCGGATTTCGCAACCCTCCACGGTTCTCGGCCGGTTCCTTTCAATTGGCGTTCCGTGAAACAGAGACGCGTTCCGCCCGTGAGAGACGGTTCCGAAGCGCTCTATTGGAGGGGAGTGCCATAAAACGGGCCCCATGCAACTCACGGTCCAAAAACAAAAATATTCCAAGATGGCTTCCACCAAGGACCTTTATGTGGCTTTCCTGGTTGTATCTCCCAGTAAACCCCGTACCATTCAACCAATGTGATGTTTTGTTCATAGAGTACCGGTATATCCCGTGAATCCAGTCCCAATTTGGGTCCGGCTTCGGATCTCTCGGGGCTGGGCCCATACTCCCGCAGCTCAATGGGGAAGTCCGCTGGCCACATGGGACCCTAGCGATGCGGCGGTTCTCCGACACCCGACGTTACGAGGTGTTCTTTATTCGTCAGGAATTATTTCTTATTCTTGGTCTTGAGCGGATTGACCAAAACAAGTTCAAACCTGTTCCTTGCCACTCAAATGTTCTTCTTGAGCGGTTCAGCTGGAGTCCAGCAACTCAGGAAGTGAGCGGTAGATAAAGAAAAGCCCCTCGCGGGAATGATATGTCTGAACAAAAAACCGTATCCATGAAAAAACAATCCTGGCACCTTTTTGTTGGCTGATTGCAAAGGGACAGTCATAAAAGAAGAAGAAGAAAAAAGGCAACCGGGCAACCAAAACATATTTCTCGTGGATGAAGGAGAGCCTCCCCAAACAAGGAGAACCAAGGAACTCCAAAACCAAGAGAACAAGGCCGGGAGGTCCACGGCGAAAAAAAAAATCATCCGACCCGACATGCGCCTCTGCGTTCACTGCCGACACCCACTGCCGAAAAGGATCGTTACCTCACACGCTCGCCGGGATAGTCCCACTGAAGGAGACAAACAAACATTCTGTACATATATATACATAAATATATATATATATGCTTATGCTAACGGGTGCGTTTCCAGCCTTCGCTTTGCACAGCCCGTTGCGCTTTCGCATGCGTTTTACCAGTGATTTCAGGAAGTGCCAACAGTCCTCAGGGAGACGACTTTTGCGTACATTTTTCGTTCGTCTTTTCATGGCAATTACATGGCCTGTGATTCTGCAGGGGCCTGTCATATGGTAGGGGCCATATCATTCATGTGGACATGATTCAATGTTGAGCTGAATTCTGTCGCATGCTTTCTTGAGTGTTTGGTCAGGTTCGAACTCGTTCTGTTGTCAAGGTTGCGCAGAGTTGCTCTGCTGAAGTGCTGGCACATGGTAAGCACACCCGCCCACGCGCATGTCGCTCAAGTGTACTTATGTCTGGCGCATGGTAAGCACACCCGCCCACGCGCGTCATCTGAGCACTGCACCCATGCGTGGCACATGGTAAGCGCACCCCCACGCGCATGTCGCTGAAATGTACTTTTGTCTGGCACATTGTAAGCACACCCGCTCCCGCGCGTCATCTCAGCACTGTACCCATGCCTGGCACATGGTAAGCACACCCGGCCACGCGCGTCATCTCAGCACTGTACCCATGCCTGGCACATGGTAAGCACACCCGCCCACGCGCGTGTCGCTCACATGTACTTATGTCTGGCACATGGTAAGCACACCCGCTCACGCATCATCTCAGCACTGTACCCATGCCTGGCACATGGTAAGCACACGTGCGCTCGCTCAGCACTGCACACATGCCAGCCAAATGGTAAGAACACCCACTCACTTCTGGCTGCGCACTGGTCTCAGCCCTGAAAAAGGGCCAATAAAGCAAGGCTGGATGATGAAAAATGCGCGGCGCCTCGGCGAGAGAGCGCCTGCAAGTGCACCCGTCGCGGTATATATGTATATATACATACATACATATGAATTATATGTGTATATATATATATATACATATGTTATGTGGTACTGAGTATATAGAAATATGCATGTATATATATATATATATAAATGAGAACACATGGCACGTAGTTGGCGTTTTCGTTCAGGACAACGATCTTGTTGGTTTTCGACCGCATCAAACAGAGTTTTCGGGAGCCATGGAGCTGCGTTCGAGCCGAGCCGCCATACACAAGGCGGTAGAGGCTGGAATTCGCAGGGACAAGGTCCAGGATGTAGCCTGGCATGCACATCAACGAAAGCAAAAGCCAAATGCGTCCTCCGGGTTTGAGCGGAGAGTTTATGTGGAACCTTTCATGCTTTTGGCATGGAACTCAACTCAAGTCACCCATCAACCCTTTCCCAGCACATCGAGTGGTACACACCTTTGCCCTTTCAGCCAGAGTAAATCCGTAGTTTCTATATCTATCCTCACTTGCTGAGCGGATGGCAACAAAAACAGGCCAAACTTTTTTGAGTTCCACTAACATGTTTTCTCCCCAAAAAAGTATAAAGTCCGACACGGAAATCAGGAGGCACTTTAAGTCACTAATCTCTCCCCGGGGACGCCAAGAGCATGGCTACATCTCCACCGCCTGCCTCCCAAGCGGTTGGTGCCGTCCAGGTTGCAATTGGCCTGACGCGGAAGCGTTTTCAGCCACGGCGGCCGGGGTGTTTTGCAAGTCGGTGTCTCTTCCCTGATGCAACCGCCAACACATAATTTCACAGAGGAGTCTCCCTTTGCCCCCCACCCCCTTGAGTTGTTTCGGGCTCCATTTTAGTTTGCAGGGGAGTTGAAACTTGTTGCCAAGCGGCTAAACTCATGCAGTTCAATCGAAAAGAGTTGGAGCCTAAACGAAGCTAGCTTGAAGTGGGATATGTCTACAGGATGCATGGCTGCACCTTGCAACAAGTTTCAGATGTACGTATCTATGTATACGCATGTGTATATATATTATATATATATATATTATGTATATCTATATATATATATATGCGTGTATAAACAAGACCATATACGCATCCCGATAAGTTTGTATACACCCACATATTGTCTTCCATTCTCTCAAGCCCCAAAGAAAAATGATAACATCTTTCCGGTAGTAATAGACTCACTTTAAAACCAAACAGGGAACACATAGTCTAAACAACAATAGATGTTCAGCAAAACCAAGTATGTGCATAGACTTTGGGGGCAGGCAACTTGCTTTCGCTGTGGGAATGCTCCGAACCCCATCGCTCGGACCTCGATGTCCTTGGACCTCCACAAACGCTCGGTCTCCTCCTGCGCGACAGCTGCGCGACATCGCCCTAGATTTAAAGTACTTTGACAAGCCCTGATACACATCCCTGTCCAAAGCCGACCTTTTGACCCTTGTGGCTTTGTATATGACCCATGCCCAAATGGGTTTCTCAAAATTGTGGACCCCTCCAGGTGGTTTCCTTTTGGTGTCCCTTTACCATCCAAAAACTGGTCCCCTATTCTGCGACACCCCCACATGATCTTTCGAAATGTCATATACTGTCCATATTTCCATGACACTGCAATGCGCCTTGGATCCTGGTTGGATTTCGTGCACCTACAGCAATTGTGTGTTCCTTCGATAAACCAACTTTCAAACCGCGTCCAATCTCCCAAAGTCCCAAAGAGCGTGTCCCTAATTGGAACTCCTGCAATGCCAGTTTCAACTTGGTTCCCTTTAGGCTGGGCCAAAATGGGGGTACCAATGGAAACAAATGGTCTGGCGAAACGGCCTCAGCAGTTTTTGTCCCAAGGAGCCTTTTGTTTTTTCACGCTCGACTCAAGCGAGTTCACTGTACCTGCCAAGTCTTTGACAAGAGAAACACACACACACAGACACACACACACACACAAAGAGGTGTCCTTTTTGAGAAAATAGATGGCCCTGGTAGTTGATTGAACCACCAGGGAAGCCAGGCATCGCCCTCTATTTTTCAACCAAATCAACCAAAAGGACACCTATGCGGGCAACTGTCATGCTCATGGCATGTGGATCAGCGCTTTCTCTGATACCAAAGTGGTTGACTCCCATGATTCCTACGGAGGATTGTTATCACAAAAGCGATCTGCCCTACAAAACCTAATTGCCCGCAATATGGGGGTTGGTTCAAAATTATACAAAACCGGGGACCGCAGGTTTTAGTCCACTTGCTTCCATTTACAATGGAATCCATTGTGGGGTTGCCCTATGTTTGACCACCACAGCCATTTGAACATGCTCCGAATCACTCGGGAGCCGGGCGCCCGAATGACTCATTGTGAAAGGCGGAACGGACTATGGGTTGTCTCACGGCGCTTATGCCAACGAAACCGCAAAAGAAACCAGGAAAAGGGAACCCCCACATATGTCTGCGGGTCAGAAATAGGTAGCCAAAAATGGAACCCTGGTAAGTGGAAACGTGGAAACGTGGACTAAAACCTGCTGCGGTCCAATTCCTGGTGGCTTGATTTTGACCCATACCCATATGTTTCTTTGGCTGACAAAAATGGCTTCCGCGTGAGTCCTTGATGGCTGCAAAGGTGGCCTTGTTGAAGAAGTCCTCCGCATAGATGATGTGGTTGTTCCCCTGGCAAAGGCCAAAAACCGGGGCTCATTCGCTTGGTTAGCCAAAAGACATATATGTCCAATAGTGAAATCAATTCCCTTTAAAAACCGGGGGAAAAGTCTCAAGCAAATGGAAGTTTTGGATTAGCCCAAGGAAGAACTGAAGCCCAGGCATGGTGAACAAAAGCCCAGGGGGGACCTTTGGTTCAAGTCTTCTCGAGGTCTGAGAAACGGGAGCAAGCTGCTTCGCCTCCAAAGCTCCCATTTGACGGAAACCCCGCACCACGTAAAAGGCGAAAAGTCCAGGGATGGTCATGGGATGACAGTCACCCCACAAGTGACGGAGGCAATGGAAGTAAAAGGTGAAAAGTCCAGGGATGGTACTGGGATCAAAGTCACCCCGCAAGTGGCGGATTAAAGGGAGGCAAGGGGAGGCACGCCAGTTGCTGACTTTGATAACCCAAAACCGTGAACAGAAGAACCCCAGACAACTGGACCTACCCGATTTGACCTTATGGGTCCCAAAAGGGGGTGGGCAAAGCTCTGCCTTGAACAGAAAAAAAAGAAAAGAAGAAAAAAACCGTGAACAGAAGCACCCCAGAAACATTTTGACCTCCATGACTGACGCGATTTGACGATATAGGTGAGGGTGGGCAAAGCTCTGCCTTCATTTCGGGGAAGTGCCTTGCTACCAACAGCGCTCCGAAAACGCCCGGACCCCTGGCAAAGGGGAACATCGAAATCTAAACAAATGGGTATGGGTCAAAATTAAACCACCAGGAATTGGACCGCAGGTTTTAGTCCATGTTTCCATTTACCAGGCTTACATTTTGGGGTTACCAACTATTTTTGACCACCGCAGCCAAATCCTCTCGTGCTCAGGCCATCTTCACAAGGCTCTCGAAGTCACTGACAGTGATCTCGAAACCCTCACAAAAGTCCTGGACTTGATCTTTGGCACTGCTCGCAAGTGATGAGAATTCCAAACTGCACCATTTAAGTTGGACACTCCTTAAATGGATCCTTCGCAAAAATCTATGCACCATGGTCAAAACGCCGAAGTCGCTGTGGGCCCTAAACCTTTAAGCTGTTCTTGACCATTCGGATGGCAACCAAGCCCACTGAAGTCCCTGTGACGGAACTCAGGGAAGCGAGGCATTTTACCCCACGCCCCCAAAAGCGAAAAGCGGTCGCCTTGAAGACCTTGGCTTGCTCAGCCAGGCCTGCAAGCTGCCAAATCTGAAATGACACTTTCCCCCTTTGGGCGCAGAGGGGTTTTGTTGCCCATGAACTTTGGTTTGATGAGGTTCCCTTCCATTTGCTGTTTCGCAGTGGTTTTTCTGCCCCTGGTGCCCCCCCCTATTAACATGGAACCGTTCGACGTTCAAAAGGGGCCATTTTCCTTTAAAGGGAACGGGTCGCTGTCAGGTTCCATGTTCATTGGTGGGAGGGTATGAACTTTAATTGGTTGAGGAGCCAGCTAAAACAGAAACATATCCACATGCATCTACTGTGTGCGCACGTGCCAGCACACCAGGGTAAGTTCCGATGGTTCGTTCTTTAGTTTCTGGTCCGGGAAGCTAAACAGGGCGATTTATCCGGGACCATCCCTCCTCGCAACCGGAGGTCGTCATTCCGGTCGTCATTCCGCTGACTGAAAGCAGAGATGGGACCCAACACCCAGGGGTTCAAACCGTTAAACCAATGGGGGTTCATATAACCACCATTTGCTTTTCTAAGGATTGGTTCGCCATCCAAATTTGTCAACCTTTCTTTGAATGGGGGTTGAATCCATTCGGGAAAAGGAAAACGCCAGTTTTTTCGGGTCCGCCAATTTTGAGACACCACTTGTGCTATGCTTCCGTGATCCGCGGTTCCCAGCCCACCAGTTCTCTTCGCAAGTGGCAACCTAAAAAACACCAACTTGGACATGAAGCTTGGCCGTGCATGGCCGACAGCTCTGCGGTTGGCCATGCTCAAGATTAAAGGGTCGCAAGAGTCCAAGTGCCGAAAAACAAAATCTAAGGGTTGATTAAAGGGTCATAAGAGTCCCCCCCCCCAAAAAAAAAAACTAAGGGTTGATTAAAGGGTCGTAAGAGTCCAAACAAAAAAACTAAGGGTTGATTAAAGGATCGTAAGAGTCCAAGTGCCGGGGAAAAAAGAAGAAGAACAAAAACATATAAGGGTTGATTAAAGGGTCGTAAGAGTCCAAGTGCCGGAAAAACGAAGAAGAAAAAAAACATATAAGGGTTGATTAAAGGGTCGTAAGAGTCCAAACAACAAAAACTAAGGGTTGATTAAAGGGTCGTAAGAGTCCAAGTGCCGGAGAAAAAAAAACATATAAGGGTTGATTAAAGGGTCGTAAGAGTCCAAGTGCCGGAAGAAAAAAAGAAGAAACAAACACATATAAGGGTTGATTAAAGGGTCGTAAGAGTCCAAGTGCCGGAAAAACAAAGAAAAACACATATAAGGGTTGATTAAAGGGTCGTAAGAGTCCAAGTGCCGGAAAAAAAAGAAGCAAACAAAACATATAAGTGTTGATTAAAGGGTCGTAAGAGTCCCAAAAAAAACACTAAGGGTTGATTAAAGGGCCGTAAGAGTCCCAAAAAAAACACTAAGGGTTGATTAAAGGGTCGTAAGAGTCCAAGTGCCGGAAGAAAAAAAGAAGAAACAAACACATATAAGGGTTGATTAAAGGGTCGTAAGAGTCCAAGTGCCGGAAAAAAAAGAAGAAACATATAAGGGTTGATTAAAGGGTCGTAAGAGTCCAAGTGCCGGAAAAACAAGAAAACAAAAATATATAAGGGTTGATTAAAGGGTCGTAAGAGTCCAAGTGACGGAGAAAAACAAGTAGAAACACAAAACATATAAGGGTTGATTAAAGGGTCGTAAGAGTCAAAGTGCCGGAAAAAAAAGATGAAAACAAAAACATATAAGGGTTGATTAAAGGGTCGTAAGAGTCCAAGTGCCGGAAAAAAAAGAAGCAAACAAAACATATCAGGGTTGATTAAAGGGTCGTAAGAGTCCCAAAAAAAAACACTAAGGGTTGATTAAAGGGCCGTAAGAGTCCCAAAAAAAACACTAAGGGTTGATTAAAGGGTCGTAAGAGTCCAAGTGCCGGAAGAAAAAAAGAAGAGAAACCACATATAAGAGTTGATTAAAGGGTCGTAAGAGTCCAAGTGCCGAAAAAAAAAGAAAAACATATAAGGGTTGATTAAAGGGTCGTAAGAGTCCAAGTGCCGGAAAAAGAAGAAGAATACAAAAACATATAAGGGTTGATTAAAGGGTCGTAAGAGTCCAAGTGCCGGAAGAAAAAAAGAAGAAACAAACACATATAAGGGTTGATTAAAGGGTCGTAAGAGTCCAAGTGCCGGAAAAACAAAGAAAAACACATATAAGGGTTGATTAAAGGGTCGTAAGAGTCCAAGTGCCGGAAAAAAAAGAAGCAAACAAAACATATAAGTGTTGATTAAAGGGTCGTAAGAGTCCCAAAAAAAACACTAAGGGTTGATTAAAGGGTCGTAAGAGTCCAAGTGCCGGAAGAAAAAAAAGAAGAAAACAACACATATAAGGGTTGATTAAAGGGTCGTAAGAGTCCAAGTGCCGGAAAAAAAGAAGAAAACAAAAACATATAAGGGTTGATTAAAGGGTCTTAAGAATCCAAGTGCCGGAAAAATAGAAGAAGAACAAAAAAACATATAAGGGTTGATTAAAGGGTAGTAAGAGTCCAACAAAAAAAACAAACCCTAAGGGTTGATTAAAGGGGCGTAAGAGTCCAAGTGCCGGAAAAAAAAGAAGCAAACAAAACATATCAGGGTTGATTAAAGGGTCGGAAAGAGTCCCAAAAAAACACTAAGGATTGATTAAAGGGTCGTAAGAGTCCAAGTCCCGGAAGAAAAAAAAGAAAAAACACATATAAGAGTTGATTAAAGGGTCGTAAGAGTCCAAGTGCCGAAAAAAAAGAAGAAGAAAAACCATATAACGGTTGATTAAAGGGTCGTAAGAGTCCAAGTGCCGGAAAAAAAAAAGAAAAAAAAGAAATAAGGGTTGATTAAAGGGTCGTAAGAGTCCAAGTGCCGGAAAAAGAAGAAGAATACAAAAACATATAAGGGTTGATTAAAGGGTCGTAAGAGTCCAAGTGCCGGAGAAAAAAAACATATAAGGGTTGAGTAAAGGGTCGTAAGAGTCCAAACAAAAAAACAAACCCTAAGGGTTGATTAAAGGGTCGTAAGAGTCCAAGTGCCGGAAAACAAAGAAGCAAACAAAACATATCAGGGTTGAGTAAAGGGTCGTAAGAGTCCCAAAAAACAAACTAAGGGTTGATTAAAGGGTCGTAAGAGTCCAAGTGCCGGAAGCAAAAAAGGAGAAACAACACATGTAAGGGTTGATTAAAGGGTCGTAAGAGTCCAAGTGCCGGAAAAAAGAAGAAGAAAACAAAAACAAATAAGGGTTGATTAAAGGGTCGCAAGAGTCCAAGTGCGGGAAAAAAAGAAGAAGAACAAAAAAAAAAGGGTTCATTAAAGGGTCGTAAGAGTCCAACAGAAAAACAAACCCTAAGGGTTGATTAAAGCGTCGTAAGAGTCCAAGTGCCGGGAAAAAACAGAAGCAAACAAAACATATCAGGGTTGATTAAAGGGTCGTAAGAGTCCCAAAAAAAACACTAAGGGTTGATTAAAGGGTCGTAAGAGTCCAAGTGCCGGAAAAAAAAGAGGAAGAAAAACGCCATATAAGGGTTGATTAAAGGGTCGTAAGAGTCCAAGTACCGGAAACAAAAAGAAAAAGAAGAAACAAACACATATAAGGGTTGATTAAAGGGTCGTAAGAGTCCAAGTGCCGGAAAAAAAGGAAAGAAACAAAAACATATAAGGGTTGATTAAAGGGTCGTAAGAGTCCAAGTGCCGGAAGAAAAAAAGAAGAAACAAACACATATAAGGGTTGATTAAAGGGTCGTAAGAGTCCAAGTGCCGGAAAAACAAAGAAAAAACACATATAAGGGTTGATTAAAGGGTCGTAAGAGTCCAAGTGCCGGAAAAAAATGAAAAAATAAAAACCTATAAGGGTTGATTAAAGGGTCGTAAGAGTCCAAGTGCCGGAAAAAAAAAGAAAAAGAAGAAACAAACACATATAAGGGTTGATTAAAGGGTCGTAAGAGTCCAAGTACCGGAAAAAAGAAGAAAATAAAAACATATAAGTGTTGATTAAAGGGTCGTAAGAGTCCAATAAAAACCTAAGGGTTGATTAAAGGGTCGTAAGAGTCCAAGTGCCGGAAAAAAAAGAGGAAGAAAAACGCCATATAAGGGTTGATTAAAGGGTCGTAAGAGTCCAAGTACCGGAAACAAAAAGAAAAAGAAGAAACAAACACATATAAGGGTTGATTAAAGGGTCGTAAGAGTCCAAGTGCCGGAAAAAAAGAAGAAAATAAAAACATATAAGGGTTCATTACAGGGTCGTAAGAGTCCAAGTGCCGGAAAAAGAAAGAAGACAAACAAACATATAAGGGTTGATTAAAGGGTCGTAAGAGTCCAAAAAAAACCTAAGGGTTGATTAAAGGGTCGTAAGAGTCCAAGTGCCGGAAAAAAAAGAAGAAACAAACACATATAAGGGTTGATTAAAGGGTCGTAAGAGTCCAAGTAAAAACCTATAAGGGTTGATTAAAGGGTCGTAAGAGTCCAAGTGCCGGAAAAAAAAAAGAAAAAAGAAGAAGCAAACACATATAAGTGTTGATTAAAGGGTCGTAAGAGTCCAAGTGCCGGAAAAAAAAGAAGAAGAAAAAAACATATAAGGGTTGATTCAAGGGTCGTAAGAGTGCAAAAAAAAACCTAAGGGTTGATTAAAGGGTCGTAAGAGTCCAAGTGCCGGAAAAAAGAGGAAGAAAAACGCCATATAAGGGTTGATTAAAGGGTCGTAAGAGTCCAAGTGCCGGAAAAAAAAAAGAAAAAGAAGAAACAAACACATATAAGGGTTGATTAAAGGGTCGTAAGAGTCCAAGTGCCGGAAAAAAAAGAAGAAAAACAAATATAAGGGTTGATTAAAGGGTCGTAAGAGTTCAAGTGCCGGAAAAAAAAAGAAGACAAACAAACATATAAGGGTTGATTAAAGGCTCGTAAGAGTCCAAAAGAAAAACCTAAGGGTTGCTTAAAGGGTCGTAAGAGTCCAAGTGCCGGAAAAAAAGAAGAAACAAACACATATAAGGGTTGATTAAAGGGTCGTAAGAGTCCAAGTGCCGGAAAAAAAAGAAGACAAACAAACATATAAGGGTTGATTAAAGGGTCGTAAGAGTCCAAAAAAAAACTAAGGGTTGATTAAAGGGTCGTAAGGGTCCAAGTGCCGGAAAAAAATGAAGAAACAAACACATATAAGGGTTGATTAAAGGGTCGCAAGAGAGTCCAAGTGCCGGAAAAAAAAGAAGACAAACAAACATATAAGGGTTGATTAAAGGGTCGTAAGAGTCCAAAAAAAAACTAAGGGTTGATTAAAGGGTCGTAAGGGTCCAAGTGCCGGAAAAAAATGAAGAAACAAACACATATAAGGGTTGATTAAAGGGTCGCAAGAGTCCAAGTGCCGGAAAAAAAAGAAGACAAACAAACATATAAGGGTTGATTAAAGGGTCGTAAGAGTCCAAAAAAAAACTAAGGGTTGATTAAAGGGTCGTAAGGGTCCAAGTGCCGGAAAAAAATGAAGAAACAAACACATATAAGGGTTGATTAAAGGGTCGTAAGAGTCCAAGTGCCGGAAAAAAAAGAAGACAAACAAACATATAAGGGTTGATTAAAGGGTCGTAAGAGTCCAAAAAAAAACTAAGGGTTGATTAAAGGGTCGTAAGGGTCCAAGTGCCGGAAAAAAAATGAAGAAACAAACACATATAAGGGTTGATTAAAGGGTCGCAAAGAGTCCAAGTGCCGGAAAAAAAAGAAGACAAACAAACATATAAGGGTTGATTAAAGGGTCGTGAGTCCAAAAAAAACTAAAGGGTCGTAAGAAGTGCCGGAAAAAAACAAACACATATAAGGGTTGATTAAAGGGTCGTAAGAGTCCAAGTGCCGGAAGACAAACAAACATTTGATTAAAGGGTCGTAAGAGTCCAAAAAAAAACTAAGGGTTGATTAAAGGGTCGTAAGGGTCCAAGTGCCGGAAAAAAATGAAGAAACAAACACATATAAGGGTTGATTAAAGGGTCGCAAGAGTCCAAGTGCCGGAAAAAAAAGAAGACAAACAAACATATAAGGGTTGATTAAAGGGTCGTAAGAGTCCAAAAAAAAACTAAGGGTTGATTAAAGGGTCGTAAGGGTCCAAGTGCCGGAAAAAAATGAAGAAACAAACACATATAAGGGTTGATTAAAGGGTCGTAAGAGTCCAAGTGCCGGAAAAAAAAGAAGACAAACAAACATATAAGGGTTGATTAAAGGGTCGTAAGAGTCCAAAAAAAAACTAAGGGTTGATTAAAGGGTCGTAAGGGTCCAAGTGCCGGAAAAAAATGCAGAAACAAACACATATAAGGGTTGATTAAAGGGTCGTAAGAGTCCAAGTGCCGGAAAAAAAAGAAGACAAACAAACATATAAGGGTTGATTAAAGGGTCGTAAGAGTCCAAAAAAAAACTAAGGGTTGATTAAAGGGTCGTAAGGGTCCAAGTGCCGGAAAAAAATGAAGAAACAAACACATATAAGGGTTGATTAAAGGGTCGTAAGAGTCCAAGTGCCGGAAAAAAAAGAAGACAAACAAACATATAAGGGTTGATTAAAGGGTCGTAAGAGTCCAAAAAAAAACTAAGGGTTGATTAAAGGGTCGTAAGGGTCCAAGTGCCGGAAAAAAATGAAGAAACAAACACATATAAGGGTTGATTAAAGGGTCGTAAGAGTCCAAGTGCCGAACAAGCAAAACAAAATCTAAGGGTTGATTTTCCTTTTCCATTCTTTCCAACCATCGGTTCTTTTCGACCGGATCCATTTCCCTGGCTTGGAGGTTTTCTAGATCCGGATCCCTGTGTTTAGAATGGAAATGGACGTTGGCACTCGAAGAATTCGCGCTTTCCAGCAGGCAGATCCCTGTTCCGCGTGCGTCAGATCTGCCTAGAGGGGCACTGAATCCAGAGCCGTTTTTTACACAATCCGCTTTCGAGTTTACTTCAGCCCTCTCACATGCAAACCAAACAGAACCACTGAGATTGGTCATCACCAATTCCCGTGATTACTTCTTGGGCGGCCAGCATGCTGCTGGGTGCTACATAGGGGAGTTACACAAACCACTCTGACCCGTTCCCTTCTGAATAAACAATGACATAAGATGGGTACGTGTCAAAGAGGGGGACCCTCAAAATAGTGGCTTTCCTTTTGGTTTCCCACCAAGTTGCCTTTACTTCTGTGAAACTGCATCAAGCTATGAGCCCTTGCAACCAGATACGAGACAACTCGCGAGCCCAAGCAGAACAATCCGCCGCCGCAGCTTTCCTTCATGGACTTTCTTTCCGTTGGCCCAAAGAAAAACCACAAGAAGCGGCCGCGACCCTTTTGGTGGGACCCACGGAGCGCTCGCGCGCCTGAGAGGGTGGTGGCTGTGACACCGGGGAAGATGGCATCCGCCTCCTGACATTCGATGCCGACGGGCTGGGAAAACGGACACCTGGGATTTGCTATGGGTTCCCCCAGATTTTATTTCTTTGAAGGGTGATGAGACCGGGCTGTGGTTGGGTGCGGATTTGCTACGTGAAAATTTAGGTTCCCCCAATCTTTTTAACTTCTAAGGGGGTGGTGATGAGACCGGGTGTTGGCTGGGTGCAACTTTTGTTGGAGTGACGTTTTTGGATAGGAAACCCAAAGGGAACCCGTGTATTCTGTGGGTCTGCTTTCTGTTCGCTCCAAAAACAAATCTACACAAGAGGCTTTCTAGAAAGAAGGATCCCTAGAAAGAATGGGGAAGCTACCCTCAGAACACAGCCATTCATGGTTTGTTGTCTATCAAGGACCGCGCTGGGCTGAACCGATTTGCGCTCCCCCAACAGCAATCAAAAGAAAGGGCCGCCCTTTGCTTGGCCCAAGTCTGCAGACAACAAAGAAGATGTTCAGACCCTGTCCCTTTTCTAGTCCCCAAAAAATATACCATGTTGTTTTTGGTTCTGGAGACCTTGCCCGAGCCACGACTCAAACCAGAACAAAAAAACACCGACCGATGCAAGGTCGGCACGTTGAGTATCCAAAGACAGCGTTCCTGGACACTCCCCTGCAACCCAGGGATTTGTTTGTGATATGGGTGTGAGTCAGGATTAAACCACCAGGAATTGGACCGCAGGTTTTAGTCTATGCTTCCATTTACCAGGGTTCTACTTTGGGTACCCATTTTTGACCCATACCCATATATGCTCGAGACCCTTTCGCTAGGTACCTCGGGGTTGATTTAGGTCTGCGACTTGATTCAATTTGTGGCACAGTGGGGGTTGGCTTTGGTTTAGGATGAGCTTAGGGCAAGCAAACCGGCAAAGTCGTTTTTGAGGTTTCTGTTGATATTGCCCAGGTTCAGCAAGACTTGAGCCAAATCTTTTAGGATTGGTTCAAGGTGGGCTTGGGCTGGACGTGGGTAGATTTAAGGGCAACATGATGCTGAACACATGCCGTCTCATTGCTGCCAAAAGCTCAGGTCACCCGCTAGCTGAATTCAAGAATCGGACTCTGTCGGTTGATTGGACATGAGGCACACTCCGCGATGGTCTCCTGCGCGCAAAGTAGCCTTTCTGAGATGTTTTTTTTAGAAAACAAGGTTTGCTATCACGGGCGTCAGACGGATGGTGATCAATGGTAAGAATCGTGTTTGGGAAGCCAAAATTAGGGGCCCTGGGTATCACCTGTCATCTGGGCTGCCCCCTTGGATGGTTGAGAGGGACACCAAAATGCAAACCATCCGGGTGCGACTCTATCAAAACTCCCCATAAATTTGACAATCTGCCCCCGATTTTTTTGAGCTTCTTCTAAACTTGTCCAGAAACTCTGCAGTTTTTGTTTTGTTTTTTTTTTGGGGGGGTGGGGGTGGGCTATTTTTGGAGGCCCAAAAAAACACAAAGGGACTTTGGCGGGGACCCCTGCTGTGGACAACGCCCAACCCCCCCCCCGCCCCCCCGCCTTTGTGGTGGCTGTGGCATCCTTGCCCAAGAGCGCGCGCCCGGAATTCAGGGCCGCCTGGCGTCCGGGCGGCGCGGACGCAGGGTCTCTCAAGAAAACAACCGGAAAGGAGCACGAAGGTTTAATAAAGGATGCAAAGGGAGGAAACGGGAAACGCTCGCTTGCCCCTTAGAAACCTGGAAGTAAGAGGTGATCACCTTTTGGAACCTCAAAACTATGGACCAAATCAGGGAGACCAGAAGGTGAAAAAGGCCGACTCGCTTTCCCCAAAGTCCGCCTGCTTCACGAGGATCGAACACTGGAACAGGTGGTGTGCGTTGCTCCTGGCCCAAATGTATCCCAACGGAACCTGGCCCAATGAGTGGCCACGCGGTAAAAAATCGAACCAAAGCGAACCCCCTGGTGTGGGGATGTGACCCAAGGCTTCTCGAGCTCTCTCTCCCATGGAGGTGGATTGCCTCAAAGGACGCCATGGATGATGTTCCTACTTGGGTGGGTGTTTTTCTAGGAATCGGACCCCCCAAACGAGTGGTTTTCCCATTGGTTTCCCTTTAAGCTAAACAAGACAAGGGTACGATCAACCCCAAGACTTGAAATCCGGCAAGAATTAGGCGAATTAATAAGGCCGAAACAACGGCATTGACGATTTCTGAAAGGCCGAAATAAGGCGAACGTCAGGGCAGAATAAGGCCAATAAGGGCCTTACCCCCAACAATGGACACACCCACTTCCCATGTACCGAAGTCCCCCGAAACACACCTTGAGTAGGGCGTTATCTTTTTTGTTTATCGGTTGTCCAGTTTTGTCATCATGTTTTTTTGTTTCGGCTTCTGTTTCAAGACGGTGGAACCTGGGACCCCTCGCCCAAGGACCTGGAAAAAGGCGAAGCTTTTGCATCTTCCAACCGGAGAATCCCTTTCCCGCTGATTCCCGCTGATGCCTGTGAAACCAAATCGAATTTCCTAAAAACTGGGGGAAAAAACAACCAATCCACTTTTCCAGGCTGTCCGTTCTCAGATCCACTGCCAAGGGTGAACAATGTTTTAGTGAGTTAAACTCGGACACTCAACAACAAAACCAACTAAAACCCATCCAAAAGCCAAAGGAACCGCACCATTAAAACAACCAAAACCATCTAACAGCCTAAGGAACAGGACCATTAAGCCAACCAAAACGAACGTCTAAAAGCCTAAGGAACCGGACCATTAAACCCATCTAACAGCCTAAGGAACAGGACCATTAAGCCAACCAAAACGAACGTCTAAAAGCCTAAGGAACCGGACCATTAAACCAACCAAAACCATCTAACAGCCTAAGGAACAGGACCATTAAGCCAACCAAAACGAACGTCTAAAAGCCTAAGGAACCGGACCATTAAACCAACCAAAACCATCTAACAGCCTAAGGAACAGGACCATTAAGCCAACCAAAACGAACGTCTAAAAGCCTAAGGAACCGGACCATTAAACCAACCAAAACCATCTAACAGCCTAAGGAACAGGACCATTAAGCCAACCAAAACGAACGTCTAAAAGACTAAGGAACCGCACCACTAAACCAACGGAAAAGCATCCAACAGCCTAAGGAACAGGACCATTAAGCCAACCAAAACGAACGTCTAAAAGACTAAGGAACCGGACCACTAAACCAAGGAAGAGCATCTAACAGCCTAAGGAACAGGACCATTAAGCCAACCAAAACGAGCGTGTAAAACACTAAGGAACCGGACCACTAAACCAACGAAGAGCATCTAACAGCCTAAGGAACAGGACCATTAAGCCAACCAAAACGAACGTCTAAAAGACTAAGGAACCGCACCACTAAACCAACGAAAAGCATCCAACAGCCTAAGGAACAGGACCATTAAGCCAACCAAAACGAACGTCTAAAAGACTAAGGAACCGGACCACTAAACCAAGGAAGAGCATCCAACAGCCTAAGGAACAGAACCATTAAGCCAACCAAAACGAACGTCTAAAAGACTAAGGAACCGGACCACTAAACCAACGAAGAGCATCTAACAGCCAAAGGAACAGGACCAGTAAGCCAACCAAAACGAACGTCTAAAAGACTTATGAGCCGGACCACTAAACCAACGAAAAGCATCTAACACACCCTATAAACCTCCGGGGAACCGGACCGCTGGGCACCGCTAAGCTTGGGCTTCCTCTTAGACACACCGCCTCTCCCGCTTTGCCTCCAGCGGAGCCTTTGCGCCCTGGAAACGATCCGCGTGGTCCGCCTGGGCCCGGGGGCTGTCTCGGAGTCAAACCAAGCACGGCGCTGGGCAGAGAAGACCCAGTCAACCCGCCCAAGATCTTTTTGGAATCCCTTCGTTCAGGTTTTGGACATATTCTAGGTCCTCCAGTAGGGACTAGTATAAGGGCACCCGAGTCTTTTTTTCTGTAGTCTATTTCAGTAGGGGAACCCTCCCCCAAAAAAGGGGTACAAGGGCACTATTGGGAGACCTAGCATTGTAGAATTTGCACATCATAGCTCGCGAAAACGCTCCCCAAGTTCCCTCCACAAGCGCTAAACGCAAGCCTGCGGATCCTAATTTTCCGCTATAGTAGGCAACCAAACATCTTCCTGTTGGTATGAAATGCGCCAACACAAAGAACCCCCTTCAGGTGCTCGTAAAACCATCCCAAACAGGGCACCGATTCCTATTTTGAGAAGGCCCCATACCGATTTAGATACAGCGGCAAGCCAGTAAAAAAGATGATATCCACTGTGGCCCTTGGTCATTTGTGGGCCCAAAATTGAATATTGATCAACCACCGTATAGGCAAATGCCCTATAGTGGTAAACCTCACTTGCCCCTTAGAAACCTGGAAATAAAAGGTTCACCTTTTTGGGGTCACGACCAATGGGCCAAACAAGGCCCAACGATTCATTTTGAACAACACAGGTGCTTGTTCTCCCTGTGGGAACCGGCCCTATTTTGAGAAGGGTAGCCACATGGGTAAATTGATCACATTTTGGTGGTCACGCCTGAAAGCTTGCCAAAAAAGGAAAACCCAAAGGTCGGATCCGGTCGATTCGCTTTGGACAACTGAGAAATGGAATCACTGGCTGGGCTGTCCGTTTTCTGATCCCCTGCGAAAAGCGACTAATTTTGCGTGGGTTAGACCCCCGAAAAACCACCCAAAAAAAACAAACAACTAAAACCCTAAGGAACCCCGAACACCGGATGGCCGGGTTCCCACCAAGCTGGGGAGGCGTCGTATCCCTCACTCTGGGCTTTGGCGCCGCCACGGCCGCTGCCGTCAGCAAGTTGACCATCGCAGGCACCGAAGCTTCCGTCACCTGGAAGTTGTCGGTGGGGTGGGGTGGGGTGGGGTGGGGTGACGTTTTCCGCACATACCCCCCTAACCCCGAAAACCGATTTTCCTTATCCTTTACGAAGACTCCCAACAAATGTTTGCTTCAACCACGAAACAGCCCAGACTACGAAATCACGAACTCATCAGACTCTCTTTCAGGTCACCAGATCATCAGATCTTATTTCACGTCACCAAATCATCACATTCCCTTTCCGGCCACAAAATGATTCCCTTTCAGGCATTTCCCTTTCAGGTCACGTTTCCCTTTCAGGTCACGAACTAGGACCCGTCAGGTCACGAATTAGCCCACGACATGATTCCCTTTCAGGCCACAAGATGATGATTCCCTTTCAGGTCACGAATTAGGCCACGAAATGATTCCCTTTCAGAACACGAAATGAGCGATTCCCTTTCAGGTCACGAAATGAATTTCCCAATGAATTTCCCTTTCAGGTCACGAATTAGGCCGCAAAATGATTCCCTTTCAGGACGAGATTATTCCCTTTCAGGTCACGAAAAAAGCCACGAGATGATTCCCTTTCAGGTCACGAAATGATTCGCAGGTCACGAAGTCACAAAATGATTGACTGCTGAGTTGACAGGCCCTTTTTGGATCACGAAATCATCAGATTGCATTTTTGTGAGTAATTACGGAACTTCGGACTCTTGGAAGTTGCAATGTCTGCCTCGTCGGAATCCCTTCTTGGTGTTCCAGTGAAGGTGGAGGTGACGGCTTTGCGTGCCACTCGTGCAAGCCAAAGCGTGACAGCCAAAAAGTCTGGCAAACTACCCCTCGCTTCCGACATTACCCCAAACATGGGCACCCACACACCTCTGATCCACCGATGGCAACTTTGTGCAAGATGTGCTTCTGGAGGTACTTCAGAAATGACTCTGCCAGGCGCCCTTCTTCCAGAAGAGTCTCCCACAGAACAGCCTGCAAGAACACTCCAGGCACAAAAGCCGCAAGCCTGCTGAAAATCAACGCTTCAAGTCCTTCCGTTCTTTCATGTAAGTGTGGATAATAATGCTCAAGGTCTAAGAGAACCTTGCGTGCGATCGGGAAGGTCACCGGGATCGGAAGTATGGCAAACATGAAAGAAATATTTAGCAACCCCAAAATGCAAAATCCTCGAAGCGTGGCAGTCCAGTCTCCGTTCACCTGGGCGAACATCTGCTCCGGCAGGGCTTGATTGCGTTGAAGAAGCATGGTTGCCAAAAGGCGCTTGCCCCCAACCTTGAGCCCATCCTCCTTCAGCGCAGCCTCCAGGATCGCATCCAACCTGCCTTGCAGCAAGCCACGTTTTGCACTTGCCACAGCTTCACGTCCTCTGTCACTTCCATCTGCACCTCCAAACAAAGGCCTTTTCCTCTGCCTTTTTGCGTTGGGCACTTTGAGCGCTTCCTGCACCTCCGCCAAGGCCCTCTTCTTCATGGGGCTTGCCGCATCAGATCTGCAAACGGCATCACATAACAACGTCGCAACTCCGCAACACCCGTCAACCCCGTCACAACTCCTGTCGAAACCCCCGTCGCAACTCCCGTCAAAACCCCCGTCGCAACCCTTGTCAACATTCGCGTCAAAACCCCCGTCCCCCGCACGTGTCAGCTCCCGTCAAAACGACACTTGCCACACTTTTCCAGGAAGGGAGATCATGTATAATCAAAGCAGTGGATTGACATCCCAGGAGAAAGAGCTGTCAGCAAGGGAGAAATTTTGAGGGGGTCTATGGTGGGCCGCTTCATGCACATTTCACGGCAATGCATACTGCTATCGATCATCAAGTACCCAGCACGCCTCCGAAGCGTTTTCGAAGAAGACGAAGCCCCTGGGCGCACTACCACACAAATGCGATCCTGCACAGCCTCTGCTTGCTGGGCCTTGCGTCGTAGGGAATGGGCCTTAAGTGGTGAACACACAAAGGTATGAGTGCAAGCTATGAACAATCGTGTTTCCCAAGCCTCGCCAAGCCCCTCGGCACCCCGCCGGTACTGGGAATGATGGGCCGCTGCAGGAAAGTTCGCAAAAATAGCTTCAAACTCATGACGTCCGCCGCCAGCTCCATCACTCGATCACCCACTACCTTCATGGCCAAAGACGTGGGTGGGAAGAACCGGCTGCCGCCATACAGCTTGCCTGTCTGCAGTTTCACCGGCGCGCAAGCTACAAAATCCAACCATGCCACCCGAGCTCGACCGCTTCGGAGACCGTCCGCTCGCTGAGTCCAACCCCAGTGTTCACGACGCCTTCGGACGCAGAGGCCGGGGCTAACATTGCTGGCGGATGCGAGGGCCTTGCAAGGCTCATTTCAGGGGTGGATACCGTTGCGGGGCGTTCCTTGGTCATGAGGGCTTCTCTGCTTTGTTGCAAAGAGGCAATGGAATCAAGTGTAGTGCTGGATCACACCCGGACTAGCATTTCCACCTGATGCCAAAGTGGACCATCCTTCTGATTCCATGATTCCCTCATCACTTTCAAGGGGATAGGGATATAAGGCTTTCTTGCGCATCACAAAATCAAAGTGGACCATTTCTATGACTCCGTCGTCGCTTTGGAGGAGCCTCACATAAAGATGGAGTCAGCACCCCCCCCGTTCCTGGTCACCAGGCTACCAACAACAAAACTGCAAGGCACCCAAGGACGTCAAGCAAAAAGCACCCGACCTGAGGCCGCAGCCCATTTCTGCGAGGAGCGAGCCTGCAACCAACACTGTGTTGTCAGTCGCAGGTCTGTGTCCTCAGAGACGCTCCGCCGCGCTCACCTCAGTGCCAAGAAAGGGCGCGGCCGTTGCGCGGCTGGCAAGACCAAAGCCCACTAGCATCCCAGCAGTCGCCCAGGACGGCCAAATGAAGCTACCAATGACAGCAAGATCAAAGTCCTTGACTGCCAATGCGACCGCTTCTGAAGCTTGGGCACGGTTTGCCGAGGCAGGAAGGGGACGGCCCCGTTGGCCCCTTGTTGGCAGCAGAGGACCCGGCCTTCCGAGCCTCTTGCTACCAACACCAAGGCCAGGAGCCGATGTGCACACTTCAGGCCCAGGCAAGTCTTGCGGAACCCACGGCAAGGCGGAACCCACAATCGTGCAAAGCGAGCAAAGCAGCCTGTCCGTGTCCGAAACAGCGTGGGAGCGGGCCAGGCCATGCAGGTTTTTTTCATGAGCGGAACAAAGATGTGTTTAGTGTGGACAGTTGCGCAGAGAGAGGAGACTTACAGGGCAATGCGAAACGACATTGTGCCGCCGGCGGAACTGCGTGACGGGTGGGTGAGAACCCCTGCGGTTGCATGGAACCGTGCCTCAGCTGCTCTCGAGATACGAGATAGTGGTTTGACGCTGTGTCCATTTCATGTCCCTGCATGTCGCAACAGAAGACTTTTTGCTTGCAGGCCAGGGGCTCTCAGAGTTCAGAGGACTATGACACGTGGTCTAGCCAAAAGCCAGTCCAGCGCTGGTGGCTTGCACGGGTCCAAACAGTGTGAGTTAGGATGTCCAAGCGTTGGCACCGCCCCCATTGAGGGCCTGAACACGCTGCCGAACCTGGACACAGACCCACGCGACACGCGCGCAAGCAGAAAAAGAGCTGGCTGCACTGGCTGTGGGTTCTCTTCCACTGTCAATACACGCCCAAAGGACGACGGACCAAGTCTTGATTCTTGATTCTTGATCCATGGCCACGTATATTTTAGAGGTGCCCTTCCCCAATGTAACTGGGGGCAGGTTTGACCAGGGTTTTGACAGGGTTTCGACAGAGGCTGAGACGCGGGGAGGAGTTGCCAGGGAGTTTTTTCCGAGCGGTGCTCATGGCATCTTTTGGGAGGCAGGCCTTTTTTTCATAGAAAAAGCTGCCCGATGTTTGTAACTCTCGCCAGTCCCGCCTGTCCAGACCACGCGTGCTTCGAAGAGGTTTCGACATGGGTTTCGCCCGCTCTTCCCACATCTTCCCACTTCCGCTGAATTCCCGCATAAGTCGCAGAAATTCCAGCTTATTCCCGCACAATTCCCGATAAATTGAAATCACTATTTCGTGGTTCTTTGCGCGTACCCATTCAAGGTTAGCCTGCCCAAATATAATATATATATATATATATCTATATGGTACAGCGTTGCCAGTCCCCCTTTGTGGTTGTGGTCCTCTGGTTGGGTTGTGGTGGTTTAGGGTTGATTTAGAATTGGTTTAGGTTTAGGGTTTATTGTTTAGGGATTGGTTTAGGGTGTATTTGGGGTCTACGGTTTGGGGTTGGCTTGGCCTGGGGATGGGGGTGCCGGGGTGTCGGGGTGCGAGTTCAGGGGGTCGCGGGGTGGGACCGTAGATGACAGGATTCGGGGGCTCGGGGTGGGGGGTGTTGGCCATCTGGGGAGAGGGGGGGGGGTAGCAACACGGAAGGGCGGGGTACCCTTAAAAAGGACAGACCCACCTATTCGGAACCCCGGATGAAAACACGTGGATTTCTGGATCGGTGGCGCGCAAGATGGGGACATAAACCTCTCACTTCCTGAGTGAGTTGGCCAAAACAATTTGACAACTGTTTGGTTCCCACTAGAATGGTCCCAACTCAGGGAGTGAGTAATTGCTTCCCCTGACTAATTAAACTGATCGCTTGACCGGGCTCCGTCAAGAATCGCAGCAACTGGCCCGAATTTTCCACAACAATGATCTCTGGCGAAATGGATCTGTGACCATCAAGCAGGCCCACAACTTCAACCAGCAAAGAACCTACCTGGCCCCTGTGCATCTCTGGGGGCAAGCAAGAGCCAATGTTTCGTCCAAACGTTTTCCGGCGTGAGGGAAACTCGAGCCACCGACTCTTGCTGCCTCCCTCACACCGGTCCTATGAAAAAAAAAACTGCACCGAACTCCTGGGATGGGGCGATTTTTCACACCAAACTAGGCCCAACAGAGAGGTGCCCTTTCTGTAGTCCATTTTAGCAGGGGAACCCTGGAACCCTCCCAAAACAAGGCGAGAGAAGGGCACTGGGGGACCTAGAAGTCTTTGCTGGTCGAAGCTCCCCGCAACAATGATCCCACTTACCACTCTTGAGGCAAAACCCTCCATCCTTTGAATAAAAGGGGTGTAGCGATCAGGGCCCTTTTTGAACAAGCATTCTGTGTTTTGAGGTGCCACAGGGAAGGGGTATTGCCTCGGTACTTGGCTTTTGCAAAGGAACCTCCAAAACAAAAAGGTCTCTTTTTTGAAGGCACCTTTGTTTCTATGCTTTTTTTTTCAGGGGCACCAACAGTTGAACACCGTGCTTTTTGCGGTTTTGGGAACACACCCAACGGAGGACACACCCAAAACGAGCCCAACGAGGCGCGCCTCGCTCGCAACGAGTTTCCCCCGGAGCACCGCGGCCATGCCCCGGTGCCAGGCGTGCTGCACTGCCGCGGCGGAAGACGGCGCCTGCGGATGCGCCGTGCGCGACGTGCCTGGATCGCGTAACTGGGCCTCCTGAAACCGGCGGTGCCGCAGAATAGCAAAATCGGAGCCCTTTATTGTGAATTTTGATAGTTGGGGTTGAAAGGAAACCAAAAGCACACCAAAAGGACACCAAAAGAAAACCAAAAGGAAACCACCTACCCGGAGGGGACAAGCCGTTTTGGAAGACTACTTTCGGAAGACGACTTTTTCTTTTCACATTTGGCCCCCTATTCACTTTCATGATTGTTGGAGAGAAGGTATCCCTGACATCCAAACCAATCCAAACCGCTGAACCCCTTCCCTCAGCGACCACTTTTTGCGCGTGCTCCCCCTACCGTATATGGACACGGTCTATTTTGCAACCTTCTTTCTTCATGTGTTGCTGTTTTGAGGGCTGGCTGCAAAATCGCCTGTATTCAGATGCCCCTTTATTGGTGGTTTGGTGGCTGGGTTTGAACCCTGGTTCCTTTTGAAGCCAAGTGGGGAACGTATCTCCCAACGTCACAACCAATCCAAACCAACAATTGGGAAGCTGAGTCCCTAGTTGTGGGCTAAAAAACTAGAATGGCGCTGGGTTGTTTGAAACAAAATTGAGACATCACAAAACATTGTATGCACAAGTCGACCATGTTTAAACGGGACGCCTTGGCCCGCGTTTTCTGGCAGATCCAGTTGGCTCCCCCTGGGGCATTCTTTCTAGCCCAATACCCTTTGGCGGACACCATTCAAATCGGGGAGCAACATCCAGCATTTTCTGAGGGTCTTCCATATTGGAAACTCATAGCCATGTCAGCTGGTCTTTTTCATGCTATCCCTTTTTCTCCGGGGAGAAAGAATCCAACAAAAAAAAAGCAGAACAGAACCAAACAAACAAAAACAGGAAAGATTTTCTTGGCAGAAGCACCAAATTCACGGCGCACCACGTCTTCAACCCGCGCGCTCGCCTTCGCTCGCGCCTCGAAGCCGGCGCTGCGGAAGTAGAGCTCCGCGAGGCTTCCGGGGGCCTCTCAACTCGCAACGGTCGGTGGAAGATATCGACGGGTAGGGAAGATAGAAATAACCACAACACACCACGGCCATTGCGAGGATATAACCGAAAATACAGCCAACTAAAAAGCAGTCTGCTTTGGTAAAAAGATAGCACGCACAAAGAGGAACTAGTGTGGGGATGATATTTATGTAGATATATCATGTAATATCAAATGAACTTGAATTCACGGATGATTGAGATGCGCTGTCTGCCGAGAGCTGGAAAATCAAACAATCTCTGGTGACCCTGGCCAATGCCTCAGGATGTCGGCCGTACACGTCTGAAAAAACCAAGCATCAATGCTGTAGAGAAACAGCTGCTGGTGCGATACGTCTTGAGATTCCCGAATAAAGGAACACCACCAGTCGGCTGGATTTTTCTTTGGGTCGTTCCATGTCTCATTCTCTGAGCAAGAGCCAGAAAACGGTTTTACGCCCAAAGGCCTGCTTTTTGGGGCAGGGAGGTGTTCCAACGGTGGACTGGTGACAGACATTCCCTCTCTCAAAAAACACGTGACAAGGATTTGGTCCCTCCAAGAGGAAACAACTCTGCCAAGTACCCCACACAGGTGCCTTTTCTCGGTTGCTTTCTGCTCCCCTGCTAAAAGTTTAACTTTTAGTGGTTTAATGGAAAACCCATTAGTTGACAAAAAGTTGAAGTCCTAACATCCAAGCAAAATGCGCAAAAGTTTTGTTAAGGACCTGGTCCACCCCTTTATCACGCGCATCTCCGAACACGCCAATTTCCATAATGCCCAAGAACAGGTGGTCAAGTTGTGGCTACATTTCGGTATATGTGTCAACACATGTTCCTGTCAGTTTCCCTTTGAACCAAGCTGAAAGGTACCTAGGTCCTCCAGTAGAGAGGTTAGAATAAGGGTCCAACTTTTTTCTGTAGCCTATTTTAGTAGGGGGGTCCCCTCCCCAAAAACGAGGAGAGAAGGGCACTACTGGGGGACCTAGGTACGCTCAAAAAGAAACAAAACACACAACAAAAGCTTCACGCGTTCCGCACCGAGCCCCAAAAAAGGCTGAGAAGGGCACCTAGCTGGGGGGGATTTAGGTACGCTCCAAAAAACAGAACACAAAAAACCGCGTCCCGCCGCTTTTCCGAGGCGAGCCCCGTATCCTCGCCTTCCGCGGCAAGGAGACGCACGCGACGCCCAAGTCCAGTGCTGCTGCCACGGCGGCCTGGACGCGGGACGCGGAACGTCGGCAGGCCCGTTTTGGAGCGGGGAGAGGGGAGGGGAACCTCAGATTTTTGTTTTGCCCAGTCGATTAATAGAGGGTATCCCCGGTGGCAATGGAGAGACCCCCTTTTTTACAGATTTTTTCTCTGCTCCATAGAGGATGTCTCCAGAAATGGTTCATCAGTTTTGGAGAAGCTATGAATTGCTCGGACGGGTTTAGGAATCTGGGGTCAACATAGCCTCGCCGGCTTTGTCTCTACGAGAATTCCAGAGTGAGTTTTGGGGTGAGGTCCAGAGAACCAGGTTCTAGGGGCAACCCGGGATTCGTAAGGCAATTCTATGGCGTAAATCCGGGCGCTCACAGGGAACCCCCCAAAGCCTGAGGTGCCGGGTCAGTCAAAACCAGTGGCAAGATCAGGCGATCCCGGGCTTGGCTGAGTCCACTTAACTGTTGAATTCTCACTTGAGGCTTTTCCGAAAAGTCTGAACTAGGTCCTCCACTAGGGATTAGAAAATAAGTTGGTACCCTTTTTTTTCTCTGTAGCCGATTTTAGTCGCTTGGAACCCTGCCAGCCGAAAAAGGGTTGGGGACCTAGACTTGACTGCCACAAGTCAGGGCCCTCAGATCCCCCGCTAAAAGTGAATAACCTTGGCTGAAATTCGCAAATCCAACCACTCAACCCACTAAAAGGCCAAAAGGCTAAGTTGAACACCTTGGGTCCTTGACGCCGGGCCACCAAGACGAGTCTGACGTCCCCCCGGCGAGTGACTCGCCTCGTGGGCGGGGCGCAGCAGGTCGTCCGCGGTGAGCCAGGCAGTTGGCCTGGGGGACCGGTCCAGCAGCTTCTTGGCCACCGAGGCTTGACCCACCTGCGAGCCGAGCGAAGCCGATTAGGGAGAAGTCTGGCTCGGTGTCCAACTGTTTTTCTTCTCGAGGTGAAGCTGGTAAGTCTTGTGTGTCAAGTTTTGGGTTAGGGGCCCTGGAGAGACCCCCAGACAAGACACCGCCTATTCCTGCAAAAGAGTGGGGCTCGGTGTGCAAATCTTTCTTTTTGAGGTGAAGTTGGTCGAAAAGGCGGTGAAAACGGGAAACCAACAGGAACCCTGATTTTTGTTGGGAAAGTTCCCTTTGAGACAAACCAACGAAAGACGGTCTGAAAAAAGGGACACCGGGGTTCCTTTGGTTTTGCTTTCAAACCTTCCCAAAAAGGGTGCCCTCGAAACATGACACATCCACACTTCTCCGCATCTGTTGGACTGCACAACCTCTCGTCCAATCTGTCTGGGTGCAACTGCTGCTGCTAACACACGGCGTGGCTCAAAAATAGGGTGGTAACCCCAAAATGGCACCCTGGTAGATGGAAACAATGACTAAAACCTGTGGTCCCCTGGTGGTTTACTTTTGACCTACCCAAAAGTGGTAATTACCCACAGGGCCCCAAGTATATAGATAGAGTCCTACCAAACATTCCTTGAACCTCCGGAACTGAATGCAGTCAAAAGCCTCTGCACCTCCATGTTTGCAGGGAAGGGGGAATTTGTTTGTCCCCCGCCCAGTTTTGCCGGTTCTGATTGTGGCTCGCGCAACACGCGCGCGAGCGAACCGCCTCCGCGTGCACCCCATAGGCCCACTTCTTCTTCTCCAGCATTTTCTGCGTGCCGGCCCAGAACTGCTTCCTGCCCGCGTGCACGCGCGGAAAGCGGCACAAAAGGCACCTCTCCCCCCCCAAGGTAGAAGACACACACACACACACACACACACGCTTATGTCCAACGTCATCATCAAACTTGTAAACTTATTCATTCATATTTAATGGCTGCTTCTCTCTTTAGTCTCCTGTCTGTCCTTCGCCCATCCCTCCCCCGCTCTCTCCCCCTCTCCCCTGGCATCTGAATCTCCTGTCTGTCCTTCGCCCATCCCTGCCCCGCTCTCCCCCCTCTCCCCCCTCTCCCCTGAGAATCCGGTCCATCTCCCCCTCCCCCTGCCCCCCTGAGATCCGGTCTTGAAGGCGGCGTAGGGCAGCCACACCAAGTCCACCTCCTTCAGCGCCTCCTTCACCGCGTCCACGTAGCCCCCCAGGTGCCGCTCCACGCGGCGAGCATCCGACGCCTCGAGACTCGAGCCGGCAGAAACCCGGCAGCCGGCAGCCCGCGTTTCAGAGCGCTTCGGGCGTTTGGGCGTGCCAAAAACTGGTGGCCCTTTCTTGGGTGGCCAAAACGTGTCTTGGTCCCCAAAACAGGCTGGTGTTGAAATACAGGGCTTCTATGTCCATTCCGAAAAAAAGGATCGACAAGTTTGCTCTTTCTGGGATGCCGAAGCGGGCCATTTGCAAGACTACTCTGTCTTCGAGGGGATTCCCTTGATTCTGTGGATGGACGAAATCCTGCACCACCTCAGAAACCCTGAAATAAGGATTCCCCTGTATATGCCATATCAAACACTGGTTTCCCATCATTTCAAAGTGGTGCGGACGGATTTCGTCCATCCACAGTATCACAGAAAGTGGAATCAAAAATCCAACTTTCCACAGCAAGCCCAATCCTGCCTCCTTCTGGTCCAGAGAATCCAAGATCTCCGGTGGCAGCGAGAGGGAGACAAAGACCTCACGGGAAAAACGTGCGGGATAAAAAGTGACCAGAAACAGAGTCCCCTGGAATGCTTAGCTTGATTCTCTTTGAATACCAAAAAGCTGGTCCACCATTTCGAGAAACTCTGAACGAAAAGAAAAGAAGTAGGTGTCCGGTCGGTCCCTGAAAAGGATACCCTCCAGCAAAGAAGTGCAGTTGTCTTCCGAAATCCGATCGTTAGCTTCCATTTGGAGGGCAAAGACCCTCGAAAGCGAAAGCGGTTGACGAAGTCAACATTGGGCGACCCTCAATGGGCTAGGATGGGATGCAGACATTCCTTTAACCTGAGACTCGGTAGCATCTCAGAACCTATTTGTTAGAACCAAGGGGGTTCTCAAAATGGGACCCCTTTGAGTGGTTCTCACAATGGGCACCACAAAAACATTCGCCATTTGGAAGGCGCTCATTTTGAGAAACATTGAGGTCATAAAACGGGTGTATGGTGTATCTCAAAGGGGAGCTCCGAAATGGGTGGCTTCCTCTTGTTTTACCTTTGAACCAATTCTCAAAAAGGACCGAGCCTCAAACAAAGACACACCCTCCCCCACTCCCTCCCCCACCCTCCCCAACCCCTCCCCCACTCTCCCCAACCCCTCCTCCTTCACACTGCCCCCACCCCGCCTTCTGCCCTGCCGCCTTCGCCTTTGTTATCGCCGCAGCCGCCGCCTCCAGCACCGCCTGGTGATTTTGCGGAGGGGGGGGAAAACTCAAAAAGCAAAGTCCCTGGTCGGTGGGTGGCAAAAGTTGCTTTGAACAAGTGGCAACACGACCTTTCTGGTGAGTGTGTTCAGAGTGACACCGGATTGAGGGACATGCCCAGCTTTGGGCACCTACTTTTTACACGCAGCCGTGTGGAAGTGCTGAAAGTTGCCCGGTTGGAGACAGCTGGCCTGAAAGAAGCTCTGCGCTTCCACGTGGGTGCAGGATTTGTCTTTTTTAGGCTGGACCCAACAAAATGGGCGGTTTTCCTTTTCGGCTTCCCTTTAAACCCACCCAACACCGAGTGCCCTCAAAAATAAAACACCCGAATATCGGGGACCCGCTGGGCATCATTGACTTGGAGTCATGTCCGCCCATTCAATTGTCATTTTCCTTTCCAGTCTGCAACTATCGTAGGACATCCTTCTGTTTTAGCGGAAAGTACCATAGAACAATAAACAGTTTCGGGGAAACCATCCAGTTTACGCAAAATCCCATGTTTTAGCAGAAAGAACACTAACAAGTTTCAGGGAGACCATCCATTTTGGGCCCTCCAAATGGGGCAAACTCCATGTTGTCTCACTTCAAAACCACCCCCAAACACGGCACCCACCCGTCAGCCCTTCGCCTCCGAGCTGGGCAGCACCAGCACATGCAGGCTGGAGTCCTGGCGAATGGTTTCTTATTTAGGCTTTCTGGGGGGAGGGAGAAGCGAAGACCTGCCCCACGGTGGTGTCTTTCTTGGCGCCCTTGCCAAGATTGTTTTGTAAGGGAAACCCAGAAGACAACCGAAGACCTTTCGGGGATTCCCCGATGTTTGACGCCTACCCTACAGTTTCCTGAAACTCACTTCCTGGGTGGCCCCAAAAAAATCCAAACTTTTGAGTGCCACTAAAGTTTCCAAAAAGCATAAAGTCCAGGCACTCAGGAAGTGAGGAAATCAAGTTGGGCCAAAAGTGGTTTCCGGGTGATCCCTTTCAACACCATACAAACGAAGTCCGGTCCGTACACAAAAAAATACACCTGCATAGATCCCAGATAGCGAACAACTGCACCAGCACCCCAAACTGCATGCCCCCTAGCCCCTGCCCTCAATCTCGCAAAAATGCGCCCGCGTCGTCACCAGCACCTCCAGCACCCCGAATAACACCCTCACACCAAAACAGCGCACGCACCAGCACCCCAATCTGCATGCCCCTAGCACCCAGCCGTCAATCTCGCAAGGCACTTTCCCCTCCTTATTAGAAGTTAGAACCCCATAGCTTTCAGCTATCTGGGGAAAAAGGTTGAACGTGAGGTCTCAACAATTCAGAGACTTGGCGCAAGTATGCGTAATTGTCCAGCTTCCCTCTAAAAGAACCATTGGGTATTTGACTTGCAGATTCCTTCGAAGAATAGATGAGTCCATTGGTGAATGATCACTGAACACACAAGAACACCTATGAATGTTACATCATACCAGTCATGTTTTCAGCTTCCCTCTCATTGGCTTGGATTGGTGTCCTACAGCTCGATCTGAATCCAATCGTTGAAGGGAAATCCACTCATCTGTCTATGAGTCCAAAATTAAACCAGGACAGGGGCCGCAGGAATTTTAGTCCACGTTTCCATTTACCAGGGCAACCCATTGAGGGGTTAGACTACTTTTGACCCGTAAGTCTTGGTTGGACAAACCTGCCACGAAAACCAAAGTGGCGCATCAGCAGCATCCACTGCAGCTCTATGGAGAAGCATCATCAACGACTTGCAGGCCCAATTTATTTCAGCACTACCAAAGTCACCTCCCAAGTGGCAGGTTAAAAAGGCCACCACAAAAACCATCGGAAAACTGTCCAAATCAATCCGGAACGCACACCCCAGTTTCTGACTTTGCCTGCCAGAAACCGTCCAAAGAATGACCCCGGGCCCCAGACTTAGCAACTTCATGTCTTTGGTGTGCCTTTGTCCAAACCTTTGGGATCTGATCCTCTGCCATCCTCCATCCACGGCCCAAGGCAACAAATTTCAAGCTAAGGTGAGGCGTCCCACAAAAACGTAGGTGAACATAGATGAGTTTCCCTGGTAAGATGGCATACCAATCCAAATGGGATTTGGTGGGTGCAAAACATTTGTGGACAGGAGGGATGGCATAAAACCAACCTAAACCAGCGGACCCCATCTACTTTTGTCTAGAAACACGATCCAAAGGATACCCAAGCGCTTGAAACTTGCTGCAGACTGACAGCGGCAAGGCAGCTGAATCGCACAGCGAAAGATCTCAATTAGGGACCACCGCCAACCTGTTTTTCAGGCCAAACCAAAACGCAAGATGGAGCGCAACAAAGAGGCTTGGAAAAACGGTGTCCCCAGAGATTACCCTTGTGATCATATTTTTCACCCTGAATCGTGAACCATCAGAAGTAGAATCTTGAAAATCATGAACCCGCCGCCGAAAACCAAAACGAGGGAAAGCTGCAAGGACAGCCGGTTCCATTGCGGCAAAAAAAGACACATCCATTTACCTTGGTTGATTCGGGGTTCACCCCTGAATGATTCATTCTGCACACACCCTGCAACCTTGGCTTGGCATAGCAGGTGGCCTTGGAAAAAGAAAGGTCTCCCTGGATTTAACTTGTGGGGAATCCGACACCCCCAGATTAATTAGCTGGGGGGTGGTTTTTGGCCCCTCCAAAAGTGATGATTAAACCCACATTTCACCAGGCACACCCTCCTATTACTAAACCGGGGTTGAAATAGCCGTGGGGTCAAATTCCTCAGGCGTAACGCGAGCGAGCTCTCTCGGCCAAGCGCTGGAGGCCGCGGAAAATGCCACAAAAGCCACAACAAAGGTCATGACGCTGTTCTATTTCATTTCATTTTTTTTAATACAAAAATTGGAAAAAATCAGCCACGCAAAACAAACAACACCCCCCCAAAAAAAAACACACACACGCCCTTCCTTTTCGGTGCGCCCAAAAGGTGCCGGGCCTTGAGACCGAAGTCAAGCTCGCAGACCGCACCTCTCGTGTCGCGGTCGGGCCCCAGGGGTCCCAGGGCCCTGCCCATGGGCTGAAAAAACACCAGACGAGGGGGCGCCTCCAAAAAAACAACACCCAGGTGAAGCCCAGTTTTTTTGAGGCTTCTCTTCATGAGAGTTGGGCCCCATAGAATGTAGAGTTTATTGCTTGCTTCACTTTGAGTCCATAGGATGTAAACAAATGTATCCTAAGTCTAGACAGGACCAAACCAGGGGGTGCCTCAAAAAGAACACCCAGTTGAAACCGACAAAAGACGGGACTTCTCAACAGCATGAGCTCTAGAAACACCACCAAGCCAGCATTGCTCCAAAAAAAAGAGCGCCCAGTTGAAACCAAAAAGCAAACGATGGGATGTTCATTGTCTGATCTGCCAAAAGTGGGCTAAATGGCCACCCACCAAACCAAGAAAAGCATAAGTTGAACCAAGCACCCAGTTGAAACCAAAAAAGCAGAAGATGGGCTGTCCGGTTTCTGATCTGAAAGTGAGGTTGGCTTTGGGTGAAATGGACACCACTAAACCAACGATTCGCTGGGAATTGTAGAAAAGAAAGGAAAACCAACAGGGCAAACAGTGAAGAGATTGCTTAAGTCGTCCAAATGGCCGTTTCTCTCATGAGCCCCTCCAGCCTGCTTTCCTCCAAACGCCCCTGATGTGGACGTCAGGGGGAGTCATCGATCGGGGCCAGCCAACAAGGGGGTTGATCCTATGATTTGACCCCCCCCTTTTCGGAATGAAACAGGTTTTCTACCAACTGAACGTAGCAAGCGAGTCAAGCGGTCGGGCGTTTTGCGTTTTGCGCCCCCCTTCTGCAGACACGCTCGGCTAGCGATCACTTTGTGAGTGGTTGCCGTGCGCAGGAGCCAAAACCGCGTGGTGGCCGTCTCCCTATGAGCCGCTCTCAAGATGGCTCCATCCATCGACTCGGCATGGTGTCAACTGACACGAACGCTGCTTCACCCAGACAGATCCAAAGTAGCTACACACCGGCATCAGTAAAGAGGCCTCATGCAACTGAAGCAAAACGATAGAAATTCTCCCACCCCGGGCTCGATTCCTGCTCTGCGCGAAGAGAAACATAATCGGGGAATGTCTCGAAGAGGCGGGACCCACAAAAACCATCGGAAAACTGTCCAAATCAATCCGGAACGCATACCCCAAGATGGCTGTTGGAGGCACCCAGTTGCAAACAAATGAGTTGCAACCGTAAACCAAGTGAAGGTCGACATCTTCAGCCTCTTCAATCGGCTCCAGTTAGAGTCATGGCCGGCCAGTCTTCGAGACATTGGATTGGCCCTACCCTGCCTCCCGGTGCCCTGGACAGGTGTTGGCCTCCACAGTATCTTGGGACCGACAGTGCCACGGCGGTGATACCTTACTAGGTCCTCCAGTAGAGAGGATAGAATAAGGGTAGCCTTTTTTCTGTCGTCTATTTTAGTGGGGGAACCCTCCCCCAAAAAATAATGCTTAAAAAAGAAGCAACCACAATAAGTCGATACTTTTTCGAGGGTCCAATTTAACAAAAGACCACATCATCCCTAAACTCCCTCTTGCCCACCACTAGGATCATTGACCCTATCTCGGTCCGTGCAAATGAGAGCACACCATCCAACGATCGCATGCGGAAAGTTCAACAGTTCTCCCAGCCCCAGACGCTGTGCTTTTGGAATTGAGCACCTATCAACTCCCTCCATTTTGCCCCTAAATAAAAGAAAATCATGACCAAAGCGGTGGGTTTTACACTTCTGTTGTTCCCAGGCACATGAAGACAAAGCGCAAAAGTCCAGGCCACCAGAGATTCGACGGTGGATTGCCACGACATTTACTGAGATGTTGGGACAGCTTGGGCGTCGCTCATTTGAGTCACCAAAGCTCGGTTCCCAACACTAGAGATGGCACTTCCTGTTCCCATGAGGACAGGAAGAACCCCCTACAATAAGGGTTTGAGGTGGTGTTCAGACCACCAACAAACTCGGGAAACATGGCCAATGCTGCCTCAGCTTTTGCCCCCAAAAACATATTCTTTGACTCTCCATCAACTGGCTAAAATCGTAGTTCAGAGATCACAGAGTATGAACAATCTAGCTTTCAGTCATGCTTCGTCAATTCTCATTCCTCGGGCTTCAGTTTCAAAACCCCCATTGTTGCAATATTCGCCTTCAAGCTCTCAAAAGCCCAGTGGCCATGGGAAAAAAAGGGCACCCTTTTTTGGGTTGGTTGTTTTAAAGGGGGACCTTCGCCCAAAAAAATGAAAAAACGGCACCACTGGGCAACTGAGAGCAAAAAGGGCACCACTGGGCAACTGAGAGCTGTAGGAAAACACTCCAATTTCAATTTTCGTCTTTGCGGCTTGCCAAGTGCACTGTGAACAAGTGTTGCAAATCACCTCATCCCTTCTCGTCTGCTGTTGGTTCCAAAGCAAAGCTGTAGGAATTGTTGTTTCCTGGTGGTTCCCTATATACCAACCAAAAGCGGGCTCACCGTTTTCGATCTTAGATGGGTGTCCCCTTCCTTGCTGGTACTTGGTTTTAATAACAATTTGAAGGGAAACCAAAAGGAACCCCAGCAGTTTTGGGGGGAAATTACCCCTCCTATGACACCCTGTGTGCTCTTTTCCACCCATTTCAACATTAACTAGGTCCTCCAGTAGAGAGGTTAGAAGAAGGGTACCAACTTTTTTCTGTATAGTCTATCTTGGTAGGTTGGAACTCTCCCAACCAAAAAAGAAACGGTAAAAGGGCACTTAGCTGGGCAACGTAGTTGACCTACCGCAACTTTCCCTTGGTAGACCGACTCCTTCGGCCACCGCTCCTATCGGCTCGCTCGCTGCGGCTCGCGGCTCGGCTCACTGGGACTTCTTGGCGCAGTAGTCCAGGTCCGACTCGGCCGCGCAGGCGTGGCACAGCACCACGCCGCAGCTTCGGCATTGCCAGCCCTGCCTGCGGAAGCATTTGTTTGGTCCGGGGCCCGTGGTCTTAAAATGGAGAGGGGGGGTTTTGGTCTTACTTCCATTTGGTTAAGACCCCCGGAAAAATGAAAATAATATAATGTTCTTTTCAAGCAAACAAGGGAAAAATAAAAATAACAGATATTCTTAAGCAAATGAAAGTTTTTAATGGAAAACCCCCCCAAATGGCGCAACGGTTGTCCTCGTTCTCCGAAAACAAAACACCAAAAAACGGGATGAACAAACATTTGTCCGAAGGTCTAAATGTTCAAATTTGCGAGGGGTTTGTCGCAACAGACCCCCAAAATGGCTTCGATTGTCCTGGTGGGATTCCTTCAAAACCTCCAAAAAGAAGTTTGTCTTCAAATGGGGGAACCCCCAAAACGGCTTTCCTGGCAGTTTGCCTGTAAACCACAACAACAGAAAAAGGGGTATCCTCAAAACCGACACACTCATGACTCATGACTTGGGCTAGAGAACCTCCAGAAGGTTGGCTTGAAGATATGGCGGTGGCTCGAAAAAGTGGATCCCATTGCCCCGTGGTGCCCGTGAAGCCCGTGGGCCCGTGAGCCCGTGCCCGTGCTGCCCGTGCTGCCCGTGCCGCCCGTGGTGCCCGTGGTGCTCGTGCACCCATGCCCGTGTTGCGGGAATGCTCGTGGCGCCCGTGCGCCGACTGCGTGTTCTGCAATGGGATGCCAGTGCGGGCGCGATGCCGTTGGGGTTGCCGTCTCCCGCGGCACGTCTTGCACGTGCCTTCGCAACGCCGCTTGAGACACAATCAAAATGCCCGGGCACCACCAAAAACGACTTTTTCAATCCTCTACATGGTTCTGGGCACCAGCTTTCGGAGTTGGAAGTGGGGTCGAAGGGCTGCAGGGATTAACTTTTTGCAGTAGGCCTAGGGTTATGGGGCGGTTGGACTTCGCTGCGTGGGTCTGCCGCTCTTCTACGCCACCTCGACGTTCATGGCCAAGCTCGCCACTTGGGTGAGAGGGCTGGCTTGTCAAGGGATGGCTGCACCATCTCTTCTCTACTGCTGAAAGGGCCCCTCGCAATTACAACACAAAATCTTATGCGAGAAACATGTTCATCTTTCACTAAAGCCTAATCTTAGGACTTGAGGAATAAATACCCCCGGAATAACGACTTTTTCTCGCCCCGGGCCAGAAAAAATCCAATACTTATTTTTAATTAGCCAATACATAGTTTAGTCTTGGTGCCCCAGTTGACACAAGAAATCCCCCCGGAATAATAACTTTTCCGAGGCCAGAACTCCCAAAATTCGAATACTAGTTTTAATCTCCGCAATACTAATTGCAATTCAAACCCGGTGGCCAAGCAAACAAACACAAGGCTTCTTGGACTCCAGCACTGCCTCCCCCACATCAAAGCAACCCCCCCTACAACTATGCTCCTGCACGCTTTAGCTACCAGAAAAATCATTCCTGCACTGTCATACTACAGTCCTCTTCATGCTTGAGTATTGCTTTAGCTTCTTCACAGCAAAGACTGCCCTTGCTGCAGACTGCTCGCACAGTTGCATTTTGTCCGCTAAACTGCATGGTGGCCGCAGCAGCAGCATCCTCTGCCAGCAAGCGTGCCTGCAATGAAAAGCAAGCTGCACTGCCATATCTACAAAGAGGAAGCCCCTACAATAACAAGACCACCCCGGAATAAAGAACCAGCAGTGTGAAACAAACAACACAAACATTTCAGCCCTTGTAGGTCTTCCAGTAATTATTCCTTCAAGTCAGTCTCGCCTGCAAGTGAGGCTTCAGCTGTCTTCTCTTCAGCGCTTTGCCTTCCTCATCTGCCTGCAGCATAAGCAATGGACATGCTGCAAGCTGCAGCGCAAATCTTGAGCACTGCAAGGTGCACCCTCTCACATCTGCACTTTTCCTGGCCAAATGCTTGCACTCGCTTCCTGCAATGCTACACGATAGACCTCAGCAACTTTATTCTACACCTCTTTGAGCTGCACTGCATTCCATGCCACTGCCTAATCTCATCAACAAGCATCTATTTCGAAGCTTACACTAACTGGCCCTCTTCACAATAAAAAGACCACCTCACAATAATACCAGGGCACTGCAGCCCTGCTAGCTAGGACACCCCCCTACAATAAAGAGACCTCACAATAATACCAGCACAAGCAGTGCAGCAGCACCTGCACCCCATCATTCCCAAAAGCTTGGAAACTTTTATTGCTGCAGCAATCCCGAACTTGTGTTCTGCTCTTGTGGGTTTGCACTGAAAAGCTTAAACTTTCATTGCTGCATGGTACCTAGTACTGCAGCCCTGCTAACTAGGACACCCCCTACAATAAAGAGACCACCTCACAATAATACCAGCACAAGCAGCGCAGCAGCACCTGCACCCCATCATTCCCACAAGCTTGGAAACTTTTATTGCTGCAGCAACCCCAAACTTGTGTTCTGCTCTTTTGGGTTTGCACTGAAAAGCTTCGGTTTTCATTGCTGCACGGTGCCTAGTACTGCAGGCCTGCTAGCTAGGACACACCCCTACAATAAAGAGACCACCTCACAATAATATCAGCACCAGCAGCGCAGCAGCACCTCCACCCCATCATTCCCAAAAGCTTGGAAACTTTTATTGCTGCAGCAATCCCGAACTTGTGTTCTGCTCTTGTGGGTTTGCACTGAAAAGCTTCGGTTTTCATTGCTGCACGGTGCCTAGTACTGCAGGCCTGCTAGCTAGGACACACCCCTACAATAAAGAGACCACCTCACAATAATATCAGCACCAGCAGCAGCAGCACCTCGCCCCATCATTCCCAAAAGCTTGGAAACTTTTATTGCTGCAGCAATCCCAAACTTGTGTTCTGCTCTTGTGGGTTTGCACGGAAAAGCTGGGGCTTTCATTGCTGCATGGTGTCTAGTACTGCAGGCCTGCTAGCTAGGACACACCCCTACAATAAAGAGACCACCTCACAATAATATCAGCACCAGCAGTGCAGCAGCACCTCCACCCCATCATTCCCAAAAGCTTGGAAACTTTTATTGCTGCAGCAATCCCGAACTTGTGTTCTGCTCTTGTGGGTTTGCACTGAAAAGCTTAGGTTTTCATTGCTGCATGGTGCCTAGTACTGCAGCCCTGCTGACTAGGACACCCCCCTACAATAAAGAGACCACCTCGCAATAATATCAGCACCAGCAGTGCAGCAGCACCTGCACCCCATCATTCCCAAAAGCTTGGAAACTTTTATTGCTGCAGCAACCCCAAACTTGTGTTCTGCTCTTGTGGGTTTGCACTGAAAAGCTTCGGTTTTCATTGCTGCATGGTGTCTAGTACTGCAGGCCTGCTAGCTAGGACACCCCCCTACAATAAAGAGACCACCTCGCAATAATACCAGCACAAGCAGTGCAGCAGCACCTGCACCCCATCATTCCCAAAAGCTTGGAAACTTTTATTGCTGCAGCAATCCCGAACTTGTGTTCTGCTCTTGTGGGTTTGCACTGAAAAGCTTCGGTTTTCATTGCTGCATGGTGTCCTAGTACTGCAGGCCTGCTAGCTAGGACACACCCCTACAATAAAGAGACCACCTCACAATAATATCAGCACCAGCAGCGCAGCAGCACCTCCACCCCATCATTCCCAAAAGCTTGGAAACTTTTATTGCTGCAGCAATCCCGAACTTGTGTTCTGCTCTTGTGGGTTTGCACTGAAAAGCTTAGGTTTTCATTGCTGCATGGTACCTAGTACTGCAGCTTTGCTAGCTAGGACACCCCCCTACAATAAAGAGACCACCTCACAATAATATCAGCACCAGCAGCAGCAGCACCTGCACCCCATCATTCCCAAAAGCTTGGAAACTTTTATTGCTGCAGCAACCCCAAACTTGTGTTCTGCTCTTGTGGGTTTGCACGGAAAAGCTGGGGTTTTCATTGCTGCATGGTGTCTAGTACTGCAGGCCTGCTAGCTAGGACACACCCCTACAATAAAGAGACCACCTCACAATAATATCAGCACCAGCAGTGCAGCAGCACCTCCACCCCATCATTCCCAAAAGCTTGGAAACTTTTATTGCTGCAGCAATCCCGAACTTGTGTTCTGCTCTTGTGGGTTTGCACTGAAAAGCTTCGGTTTTCATTGCTGCATGGTGCCTAGTACTGCAGCCCTGCTGACTAGGACACCCCCCTACAATAAAGAGACCACCTCGCAATAATATCAGCACCAGCAGTGCAGCAGCACCTGCACCCCATCATTCCCAAAAGCTTGGAAACTTTTATTGCTGCAGCAACCCCAAACTTGTGTTCTGCTCTTGTGGGTTTGCACTGAAAAGCTTAGGTGTTCATTGCTGCATGGTGCCTAGTACTGCAGCCCTGCTGACTAGGACACCCCCCTACAATATATTAAAGAGACCACCTCGCAATAATATCAGCACCAGCAGTGCAGCAGCACCTGCACCCCATCATTCCCAAAAGCTTGGAAACTTTTATTGCTGCAGCAACCCCAAACTTGCGTTCTGCTCTTGTGGGTTTGCACTGAAAAGCTTCGGTTTTCATTGCTGCATGGTGTCTAGTACTGCAGGCCTGCTAGCTAGGACACACCCCTACAATAAAGAGATCACCTCACAATAATATCAGAACCAGCAGCGCAGCAGCACCTCCACCCCATCATTCCCAAAAGCTTGGAAACTTTTATTGCTGCAGCAATCCCGAACTTGTGTTCTGCTCTTGTGGGTTTGCACTGAAAGGCTTAGGTTTTCATTGCTGCATGGTACCTAGTACTGCAGCTTTGCTAGCTAGGACACCCCCCTACAATAAAGAGACCACCTCACAATATCTTGCACTGCTTCAGCCCAGCCCCTTGCACACAAGAAACACCACCCCTACAATAATAACACCCCTCACATTAATGGTTAGCAACACAAACCAGCTGCCAGGCCTACACTACCCCCTACAATAATAAAACCCCCTCAGAATAAATGCCATCTACAAACCAGAATTCCACAAAAAAACGGCACCTTCAATTTAATTTTAAATTGCCCTTCACTTTTCTTCTTTCTTGTCTCTCTGCCTTCCCATCCCCCCCTCCCCCCTTCCACCCCCCCACAATTTGGACCCAGGCTTGTTGTAGGGGGGGGGGGGGGGGGGGGGGGGGGGGCGACCCTATTAATCAAGAGCAAAGATTATTTTGGTCCTTCTCTAGCGTTTGCCATGTCTGAGTTTATTGGTGTGTTTGGGGGACTTGGAACAACCTGGGAGCCCTTTTGTTGTGGCTTGATGCTTGAACCAGCGGCCTGGGGCCATTTGACTCAGCAGCTGGGCACAAGCCGACAAAGTTGCGTGTTTTGTTCGGTGCTTCAGTCCTTACTTGTTCAATGACGTAGAAGCCGAAGTGCCATGATGCGTCTTTATCTGTGCGCAGGGCAGCATGCACACAGCTGAGCCGGCGTCCCGGCACTGCTCGGAGTGCGGCGCAGCGCTATCTCGTGGAAAACTGGCAGGCCTTCACGCTGCAGTTCTTTTTCCTGAAGGCTGGCGCGCGGTCAAACATGTGACAAAGAGATGTCGGAGACAGGGGTGCAAGTTTTGCGGCAAGACTTTCTTCTACAATTTCATCGCGATCTGCAAGAGTGAGCGGCGTTTTCACTGGACAGCTGGCTCGCTGCAGTTTTTCTTCTTGGACGCCAGGCTTCAGCAGATGACCCGCCGCTTGTTCTACCAATATGTAGCGTTCCTCTGGCGAGGCGCAAGTGCACGGAGCAGAGGCAAGGGCTGCAGGCTTTGAGGGCCGTGTTCCAAGACACCCGGGGCCCTTTCTGTTCAAAAGTTGGCTTTATTGGAGATTTGTTCTGCGGCTGCACCAGCACGAGGAGGAGACTCAAGAAGGGCGCTGTGTCAATTTGAGCCTGCCTTTTGCAAAGACTTTGTCAACTGCTCCGTGGTATGACGAACATATGGTCGTGTGTGTGCGGCAGGCCAGCGGCGGAATTGCGACGCTGCGAGCCCTTGCAAGCTTACACGGCGGTTCCCTGCTCGTGCCCTCCCGCTCGCAAAGCCCGCCGGTGTGACCTTCATATGTCGAAAGCTCCGGAGTGATCAGCCTGGCGTTGCGCATTGTCGCTACCGAGTTCTCATGGCTCAGCCGTGTCAGTTTCCGTACGAGGTGCTCTTGTTAACGCGGTCCTGTGCGGCGTTGCGTCGCAGGAGCGTGGAAAATGGGTTTCGGCTGGAAAATGCACGCCGCGGCAATTGGAAGAGTATTGGTCGCAGCAAGAGGAGCAGGGCTACATCTCACAGCGCACTCCTGGGCAAGAAGAAGTGTCATGCCGCACAAGCAAAGAGACATCCAAGCAGTACCGGCAGCTTGTTCGTCAGAATCGCCTAGGCGGAGTTTTTTTTGGCTTGCACTTCCGAGGGCTTCATTGTCCACTTGCAGCAGTTTGTAGGGGCTGAGACCATCCCAGTGAGATACTTTTCTCTTGCGGAAATCTGTGCAAGGTTGCAAGATGCGCGTTGCTGCATCCACGATGATGCTTGCCATGTGGCGCGCTACGCGCTGAAGCACAAGGGCCGCAACGCCCTTGCCAAACGCCTGTCAGAGCTGGCGTGGGTGTTGGGCCGGTTCCATAGTGCCGCCCATCGGTGCGCCCGTCACTGCCATCCATCAGTGCATCAAGAGCTGCTTAGGGGTCTCAACGCATCTGCAGCGGAGTCCTGCAATCCATTCTCGGCCGCTACCGGGTTGCTTTCAGATCCATTGTAGCCTCAAGCACCCGCAGCTTCTATTTACAGGAAATTGCTGAAGGACGCAATCAAGTTGCCGGCGCTGGCGACAAAGCACATCGCAAGCGCCGTCGGGAAGAAGTGGGCGCGTGATTCCTTGTCATGATTAGCCACTTGTACAGGTCTATTTTGGTGGGACGCGCGCATGCGTAACCTTGCGGCAAAGAAGGGGTGAAGGGGGCGTGTCCTTGCGTCTTGAAAAAGGGCAAATCAATCCCGGCAATGCGGGGCGTTGGCCATTACAAGCGGTGTGTTTATTCTAGTTGGCATTCCGTTGCTTTGGGTTGTCGCTTTGTCCCGGCTTGCCCTGCAGTTTAAGACGTTTTCTTAAAGAGTTGGGTCCGGATGAGAATTAGCATTCCGAGTTCTTTCTGTTTGCAGCAAACGTGTCTGGCGAGCCTGGCGTCTTCTGCCCTTTAGAGCTTGAACACATGTGGCTTTGCCCTGAACTTTTCTAGCAACATGTAGCTGGCTTGCTAGAAGAGTCGGCCACTTGACGAGCCTCGCCCCTTCTGCTCTTGCAGTGCTTGAAGACATGCGTTTCAGCCCCAAGTCCTCTTGTGCTCGCGGCGCAGGCCCGGGCAACACGCGGCGCAGACGAGGCCGTGGCCCATGTGATTTGGAGGATCCTCTGATCCTGCGCAAGGGATTGAACATCCAAGTCAATCTCCCAAACCAAACGTGACGCGGCGCGCTCTGCGTCTGTTTTCCAGGGGCTGGCTTTATTTGTGGGGAATGTCTGGGACACAGTTTGTCCGTATGCGCGCCCAGCAAAACCTTTCAAAGACCAATGTGTAAGTGTAAAGTGCGGGACATGACGTGCCAAAGTGCAGGACATCAAGCACTTGGGTAAGCTGCGACTTGCGTGTCTGGGTCACATTGCAATTGAGAGCATTAGGCGAAGAAGAGCCTGGAAACACTTCTAAAACGGCACCGTTGGCGCAGCTGCAAAGGGCCATCTGCAAAGACAGCCCCAGAGGCATCGCCGGCGTAGATGCTCGCGCAGCAAGACGTTGGACAATTTGAGACCCGCGTTCGCCATGGATCTCCTCGATCTTGAACACTCTATCAACATAGTCATAGGCTGCGTTCCTCTGGGCCGAGAAGTCCTCCTCCGGTTTTGCAGCTGGCTCTTTTCACGACATCCGGTCAACGCAAAGGGGCTGCGCCTACCTACCGCCCGGAACCGCTAGTTGCCTCGCAGCGCTCGCCCTTGGCAAGAGCTCAATCAAATCGCGCAACATACAGGTCGCGTGCAGCCGCACAACGGAAGACGCGTGCGGGGCTCAGGCTCTGCTGCTGGCATCTCACCCAGCCTGCGCTGCACGGGCCCTGCTATCTCACTCACGCTATCGACGTTGTCGAGAACGGGGGCCAAACGTGTTGTTTGCCCTCGCTTCCAGGAACTCGTTCGAAATTGACTACAGGGTTCAGTAGTGCCCCAGTAGTGGCACGTTTTTGCCCGCAATACACATACTGCTGTCTAACCCTGGCGGCGTTGTCGAAGGACAAAAGAAAAGCTAGATAGAGCATGTAGCTGAGCACCCAAAACAACACGTCAACACGCTTGGGACCAAAAGAAAGCATAGGTAAGAGATCGTCAGGACGTGACCGTAAAACTTGCTCACGCACGGCGCAAGCCTGGACCAGAACCTAAACATCAGATGTTCCAACAGTGCCTGAGCGGGCACGAAAGAAGCCACCTCTGAAGCCACTCGAAGGAGGGCTCCGCAGCGATTCAACTCCGCAGCATCAACTTCTAGAAGAGGGAAACACGGGGTTTAAAAACCTTCTAGACAAGGTCCCTGGAAACGGGCAAGTGTGGACCGGGATCCAGACTTGCTACGCAGCACAAACGAACGGGTCGCGGCGTTCCATTCTCCCTGTTGGATGCACCGCATGAGCAACACGCGAAACCTCTCGCGCAAGAAAAAGACATCGGGTAGCCAGTCGTTTTGTGGTAACCTTCTCGTTTCACAGGGTTTTGCGCGTTTCACATCTGATTTGGCTTTGGCAGCTCCAGCACAAAGGTCGCAACTTTAAGAAGTACGCTGTAGCAGCTCCGGCTCAAAAGTCGCAACTACTCAGCACATGTAGGAAAGGAAGTTTTCTCTGGCAGGTGTGCACACCGGGATCGAGAGTTGCTACGCAGCACAAACGAATGGGTCTCACCGTCCCACTCTCCCTGTTGGATGCGCCGTGCAGAAAATCTCCAAACGAGTGTCTTGGAGAGAAAGAGCGCTACTAGAAGGCAAACACTCAGCCGCAGATGAGAAAAAAAGGTTACGGAACTGCCATCATGATGCCCAGACTTGCTACGCAGCACAAACGAATGGGTCTCACCGTTCCATTCTCCCTGTTGAATGCGCCGCGCAGAAAGTCTAGATCCAGGCGTAGAAACCGCTCGCATGAGACCCTCATGCAGGAAAAGAACATCGGGCAGCCAGTATCGTTTCGTGGTAGCCCTCTCGCTTCATAGGGGATTGTGCGTTTTCACATTTGTTGACAGCTCCATCTCGAAGGTCGCAACTTTTCAGCACAAGTGTAGTGAAAGAAGTAACACTTTGGCAGCTGCGGCCGGAAAGTCGCGCCTCCCCTCTTCAGTACAACTGTACTACATAAAAGACGTGCATTGGCAAAGGGTCTTTTCGCTACATACGGGCAATCCCGTGCACAAGCCATGTTCACTCTCGGGGTGTCGTTGTTTTGCAGCGACCCTGTCATCTGCACACTTTTGGAATGTTGCGCTGGACATGTTAGCACGTCACGTCATCGTGGAACCTAACCTCAAACCACCCCGAAATTTTGCTGGAACCCTGGTTGGTGGAACCCTGCGAGAACCTGGGCGGAACCCTGGCACAACCCTCGTGGAAACTTTCCTCAAACCACCCCACACCACCCCGCAGGTCTTGCAGAACCTGCTGAAACCCTGGTGGTCATGGAACGCTGGCGCAACCCCGGTCGAACCCTCGTGAAACCCCCACCACGGACCACCCAGCCCGGCGCAATGTGGAGGAACGCTGTGGAAACCACCCGGACCCCAGAAAATGGTGGAATATTGGTGGACCCTAACCTAACAGGTGGAACCCTGATGGAATTGTGGAACCCTGCTGGAACCCTGGTGGAACCCTGGTGGAACCCTGGTGAAACCCTCCTAGAACCGGACCACTCAACCTGGCGAAACCCTACTGGAACCTGGTGGAACGCTCTCGTGGAATCCTCGTGAAACCTAACCTCAAACCACCCCGCAGGCCTCGCAGATGGTGGAACCCTGGTGGAACCCCGTGGAACCTTACTTCAGAGCCGCCCCGGACCACCCCGGAGCCGATCTGGGCTGAGACCCTAAAGCTCTTAGATGTTGAGAAAAAACGCAATGCTTGCGCGTTCTTCGCAAGTCAGCCCTTGGCGACTCCGATCGGGGAGCGAAAACAGGCGCGACGGCGGGGGCTAAGTTGCAAGACACCCGCAAGCGTTGAGTGTTTATTGGATCGCGGGTCGCAAACCAAAAAACCAAAGGATTTGCGTCTTCGGGAGTCTCGAGCAAAGCTTCTGCTGAAGAATTCGTGGCTGACCGAGGCGTTATTTGGATTCCCCTCACGTTTTTTTGGGTCAGCGTGCGCAGTCTTGAGGCAAGTCTCTAAGACTGTCGCGCGCGGTGCTTTGCAAGTCAGCCCTTGGAAACTCCGGCAGAGTGAAGACAGTGCGGCGCGCGGTGGGAGCTGAGTTGCAAGACACTCGCAAGCGTTGAGTTTTTATTGGATCGCGGGTTGCAAACCTATCAAAATCAAATGATTTGCGTCTTCGGGAGTCTCGAGCAAAGCTTCTGAACCGGGTCTACGAGACTGCCGCGCACGGTTTGCGGCGTACCCAACAGAACCACGGCGCCTGTAGTTTTTTTGGCTTTCAGGCAGGGCCCTGCGCTGAGGGTTTCGCGAATCACTTTGGTTTGTATTGGCTTGCGGCGCGCGGTCCAATAAAAACTCAACGCTTGCGCGCGTTTTGTAAGTCAGCCCTTGGAGGCCCGCCTGGAGAGCAAAAAGCCGCGCGGCGCGCGACGGGGGCTGAGTTGCAACAGCATCTGGACTTTCATTGGGGCGCGTCTATGACCATGACAATTAAACTTCTTGCTAGCGGGGGGGAAACCGAACACCAGAACTGGGATCTTTCTGGTTTACCCTGAAAGTGGTCCGCTAGCACCTTTGAATCACGGATGCAATGGCTCAGTGAGCTATGTACATCTGATGTGTGACATCAAAACCCCCTGTGACATCAAAACCCCCTTGAGCCAAAATGATGTTGCATGGAGATGGGTCCGAAAAACAAACACAAGGGGGGGGGGGGTTCTGGTGGGGGGTTCTTTTGGCAACATCACGTCACTCAACAAGTGATGCCATTGAAGACGGTGCGCAAAACAAGCGAGAACAACCAAGTTCATCGACCACACTCTTTCTTTCCCTATTTCTTTATCTCTTTCTTTATCTCTCTCTCTCCATCACTCAAAACAAACCTCCCATGCCACAAAAGCCGTGCAACTCTTGTTCCCTTCACAACATCAAGCGTCTCGCTTAAGGGACTTAGGGGACTTGGGACCTGGGCGGCCTGGGGGAAGCGCCAATTAAGGAGGGCCAAATCAGAAGCACTAATTCATTAAGGCTTAAATCTCCATTGAAGAGAAGATTTAGCAAGTGGCCATGACGAGGGGCGCGCTCACTGATGCGTTAAGGTTTAAATCTCCATGGAAGAGAAGATTTAGCAAGTGGCCATGACGAGGGGCGCGCTAGCGCGGGCTTTGGAGCATTTCAAGGCAAGTGAGCGTCTCCAGATTTGGAGCACGGATGGCTGCTTTTACACTGCTCCATATGAACAGTTTATCAACAGATTTAGGATTTAAAAAAAGAAAAGCAGCAAACTTAAGACCTTGCCCTGCAAAGGACAGAATCCTCTTCTGGAAGAAGAAGCGCCAATTGGGGAGGGCCGGCTGTTGAGAGCAGCCAAGATCTGCGGGAAAGCACGCAACACAGGCCTGGCTCGCGGAAGCACCTACACAAAGGTCCCACATGGTCAAAGAGATCTAAGGGCCTGCCCTCTGGCCTGACCCCCCATTGGCAACGCAAAGAGATCCAAGGTCCAGGTTGGGCGTTGAAGTTGGGACACTCCTGGTACGAATCCGCATATCAACATTGACAGCACGAACAGCAAAGGCCCAGGCAAAACGTGGATTTCCAATCACACACTCTTGGCGCAAGGCGGGGGGTGTTAAAGAGATCCGAGGGCCTGACAGATGGCGAGTTGCCTCAAAGATCAGTGGCAATGGCAACGGAACAACCTCAAAAACCCACGTCGAGTTGGATGCAAATTTGTCCAAGACGCGCATGTGCGTGAAATGCTTTAAGTGCTCAAGCTTGATATTCCCAAGCATGTTTTTGGTTCGATGCGCAGTCTGTCAGCAAAAAACAGAGAGGAGCTACAGCAAGAGGAGCAAGACGATCGCTCACGCAGAAACCACTTTGTAACGCTCAAGACGACTCTGCGCAATGACTCTCACGACGACTCTGCGCAATGACTCTCACGACGAGCGCAATGACTCTCATAATGACTGTGCGCAATGACTCTTATGGTGACGTTGCGCGATGACTCTCATGATGACTCTGCGCAATGACGCTTTGTGGAGTTGCTCTGCGCAAGTTGCTCTGCGCAAATGCTCTGCGCATTTTTTCGCGCAAGAACTGCCAGAGCTGCCGGAATGCACTTCGCGCGCTGCCTTTGCTTTAAAGTTGCAAAATTCTTAAAGTTGCGATTTTGCAGCCGGAGCTGCGGGAGTGTGCTCCGCGCGCTACGTTTGCACGTGCAAGTTGCGATTTTGCAGCCAGAGCTGCGGAAGTGTGCTCCACGCGCTACGCTTGTGTTTAAAACTGCGATTTTTGAGCCGGAGCTGCGGGAGTGCGCTCCGCGAGTTTGCATTTACAAAGGAGTGTACTCCGCGTGCTACGACTGCGCTGAACTTAAAGTTACGATTTCCAGCTGCGGGGACGTCCTCCGCGTACTACGTTTTGCGCGTAAAAGTTGCAACTTCCGTCTAGAAAAGCTGCCGCGGGCCAGGCAGGAATCGAACCCGCGACCGCGTGACTCCGAGAGCAGGCGCGCAAACCCCGCGACAACTTCCAAAGACCAGTTCGCAAGCGACAAATTCGCACGGCGCCGCAGCAGGAGCGCTTCGACACGCGCGATCCCCGCAGAGGGTTCGTCGGGCACTTTGCCAATCCGCAGCAGCGGGAGCGCCACGGACCATTTCCGCAGAGGGTTCATTCGGCACCCTGCAAATTCGCACGGCGCCGCAGCGAGAGCGCTTCGACCACGCCGATCCCCGCAGTTCGTAGGGCGCTGCATCTGAATCTCATGATGGTAACTCCCATGAACCCAACGGAGAACCCTTCGCCATGCTTTCGGGAATATTCTTCTTCTTTGCATAGTTGCAGCTCAATAACTTGAAAATCTGAACCAACAAGCTGCAGCCAACGCACGGCAGAAATATACTAAACAAAAGGAACGCATGTAGTGAAAACATGATAGTGCAGCTGACTTGGTGTGTCATCTTACTATTTGTCTACACATTGAGTTTCCAGTATGCAGCGAGCAGGTCGTTTGCTTGCTTCCCTTGTCACAGAGGCCTTTCTAGCAAATTGATGTTTTCTGCCCATGCAACCGTTTGGTTCAAGCCCCCTCTTCTACTCTTGTATCTGGAAGTTCCTGGTAGGACTAGCTTGTAGCTAAACCTTTTCTGCGCCTATGCTTAAACGGTATGCACAGCGGTCGCAAAAAGCCTTCAGCCAAACGGTTACGTGGAGATCAACATTTCAATCAAGGGCGGCGAGGAGGGCGTGGGAATAGGTACCTGGCGGCAATGATCTAATTGGGCACCTAAGCGGGCCGCTCTGCGCGCGCAAGCCTGCAAAACGACAATCACACGGCCCCACCCTCAAAAAAGGGCCAAGACTTGGTTCATTCCAATTGCAAGACATGGATGCCCTGAGCCGCTCGCTCCCAGAAATGAGGTGAAATCGCCGCGTCAGCAGTTGACAAACTCGCCAAAAATGAGTCAAAAAGAGGTTTAATTTCTGTTCGTTGCAAGCGCGAGCAATAAGCGAAGTCGAGTACTATCTTATTCGTCCATGCAAATGTATCCAAGACGTGGGTTAACCCACCAGCTTGACACCCTATTGCAGCTGGAATCTCACCACTCAATGTTGTGGCAGGCCCAGCCGCGTAGGACCCAGACCGCTCGAACCTGGCGCCACGGCGCAAGTCAGCCACTGGGGGATCGCGCCGCACGCTGGGCGTTGGCTCCTGTCCGCTGCACGCGCGCGCTTCTTGCTCGAGGCGGAAGCCCGGCTCGGCCGGGCGCCTCCAGGGCAGCCTGCGGGCGCAGGCGGCAGCCAGACCTCGCCCGCGTTCTCGGAGTCGCTGGAGTAGTCGGCCCAGCGCCGCCACATTGTGGCGGCCGGCGGTCGGTTCGGAGTTAGCGGCCCACAGCGCTCGGTCTCTCAAACTCCAACATGCGCCTCGGCCAACTGTCCATGCAACTGTTTCTCAGCTGACCCCTTCGCGTCTGCTTCCCATCTAGATCCGTCAGCTTCTCTGGGGGCTTCAAGCTTGGACCGTGGGGTGGAGAGGTCGGCTTCCCCGCAGCACTCACTCTCTCAACTCCAACGCGAACTGTCCATGCAGCGGGCCCCTTTGTGTCTGCTCCCCCTCCTAGATCCCTTAGCTTCTCTGGGGCCTTCGGGACCGGGGGGCGGAGAGGTCGGCTTCCACTGCGTTGTTTCCGCTGGCAACTTGTGTTTCAAATGAAGATCTTCGAAATGGCCGGCGGTGTCTGTGAATAAGTCCTGCCAGCCAGTTCGAGTTTTGGTGAAACGGAAAAGAAGAACTTCGAAATGGCCGGCGGTGTCTATGGATAAGTCCTGCCGGCCAGTTCGAGTTTGGGTGACTACAAGCTCACGTGGATGGGCTTGTAGCGGTACCAGCCCGCGGCGTGCGCCTCCCGCACCGCGCCGCAGCTGCCCACGGGGCAGCTCTGCTCGGACACGTTGCCCGAGCCGCCCCCACGACGGGCTCCCGGAGCCGCACGACCACCTGCCGCGGCGTGCCCCACTCTGTCCACAGCCGGTCCAGGGTTCCGGAGGGCAGCTCGTTCTCAAAGGCAAGGGACACCTGAGCCGACGGGCCAAGGTTCAAAACACGGTGTTTGCGAGGTTCCAAAGCACGCCCCTTTCTCCCACGGCGGCAGGAGCACCAGCGCGGCTGTCGTCGACACGGCGGGCAGTTTGGTGAATTTCTGTTCGGGCTGGGGAGGGGAGACGTTCGAGCCGGCTTCGAGTCGCCCCGCCTTCCGCCAGGAGCTGCTTGGAGGTCGTGCTGCGCACCTCCTCTTCGACGAAGCCCTCTGCGAGCCAATCCCGCTGTCACCGCCCCAGTCGCCGTCCGCCGGCAGTGCGTGGCCTGGTCTGCGGGGGAGTGCTGGCCGCTGCCGGCCATTGCGCCGAGAACTTTTGAGGTTGGCTTCGGAGACCTTTCGTTTGAGCTTTTGAAACATGTCGGTGTGTGTGTGACAAGTTCTCAACCAGCAACTGACTCAAGCGCGTGTGTCCAAAGCTCCCGCCCCTCGCGGTTTCCAACTCGCCGTGGGTTTTGGGGTCTGCCCTTTCCCCGTGGCTGCTGTCTTCCCTGGCCATCCCATTGTTTTCTTGTTGCTCGAACATGTCTATCTGGATGTCTCGAAATAGTCGATCGACTAGTTCGATCATGGAAAAAGGCAAGCGCGAGACAACGTGTGAGACGTTTGGCCCGCTCACTCAAGGCCTCCCAGGAGCCTTCTCCGGCAGCCGCCCCGCGCGGTTGCCGAGGAGCGCGGCACGCTCCCCCGCCGGCCGCGGTCGCCAAGGCCGGCGTTCTCCAGCCGCCCCGGCGTGAGTCCGGTCAGGGGGCGGGCGAGCGACCGATCGGCGGGCGGCAAACGCAACCCCTGACAACAAACCAAGATAAATTTCATCAAACAGTGGGGGGCAGAGGAGTTGAGCCTGCTTTCCGCGATGGTCCTGACCCACTATGTCTGACGCCGGGCTTCCTTCTCGGCCGCCCGGGACAGCTAAGCGGCGCCGCCTGACCTCTTACACGCGTCCACAGCTGCGCCCTAACCTTAATGTTTTTGAAAAACGCGCGTTTTTCTCGTCCTTAGATTGGCTCTGGGGGACGCAGGGCCCGGAACGGCCTTTGGCCCTGGCCAGCCGCTTTCCTAGCGTTTTCCCAGCGTTTTGCTAGTGTTTTCAGCTAGCCGCAAGGCCAGACTCTGGGAGACCAGCATCGCCTCCCAGACTCTGCGAGACCACCAGCCCGTGCCAGACCGGCTTGTGCTCTGGGAGACTAGGCTCAAAGGGAGCTCTAGACTTTGGGCGACGCCTGGTCTGGGAGACGCCTAGGCTGGGAGACGTGTGGGAGCGGGCTTCGAAACCCCGGTGAAAATGTCGCGCCCAAAAACAGACTACGTTTTGGGGCATGCTGAGTTTTCGGCTTGAGTGATTTGCGATGAGTGCGCGGGCGTTCGCTTCTGGAAGAATAACTTGCTCGGCCGAGCTCGGCTTTTCCAGGCCGCGCCGCAATCGCTTTGAAAAGGATTTCTTTTTTCCGCCCGCGAAGGCGTCGGCTAGGGACTTTCCCAAGTCCGAGGCGTGGGCGGGGCCCCTCCCTCCCCGTCCGGCAACGGGTCCCCGGGCTTGGGACCGGGCTTCGGCGGGTTAACCCCGGCTGGCAGCTCCGGTTTTAATTTGAAAATTTTTGTGTCAACCCCGTTTGTTTTTTTTTGTTTTTGTTTTTTTGTCCCTTACAAATTTGAATGGAAAATTTGGAAACCACATTTTGGGCCTGCCGAGGCCCGTTTTAATGTGCGTCAACCCCGTTTTTGTTGTTAGAATTTGTTTGTTTTTTGTGTGTGAGTTTCTTCGTCTCGTGTTGTCTCGTTTTTCCCTTACAAAATTGAATAGAACATTTTGAAAACACATTTTGGGCCAGCCGGGGCCCGTATTAATTTGAAAAACAATGTGTCAACCACGTGTTTTGTTGTTAATTTGTTCGTTTGTTTGTGTGTGTGTGTGTGTGTTTTTTTCCGTCTCGTGTTGTCTCGTTTTCCCTTACAAAATTGAATAGAACATTTTGAAAACACATTTTGGGCCAGCCGGGGCCCGTATTAATTTGAAAAACAATGTGTCAACCACGTGTTTTTTTGTTAGAATTTGTTCGTTTGTTTGTGTGTGTTTTTTTCCTGTCTCGTTTTGTCTTGTTTTTCCCTTACAAATTTGAATGGAAAATTTTGAAAACACATGTTGGGCCTGCCGGGGGCCGTTTCAATTTGAACATGCTTGTGTCAACCCCGTTTTTCCTCATTTTTTGTTCACGAAAGCATTGCGAAGGGCTCTTCCATGCGGAGCTCTTGGTCAACTTGCGCAGAGTAGCTTGCACAGAGTCACCAGCATGGAGATATCAGAACTTGCGCAGAGTAGCTTGCACAGAGCCACCAGCATGGAGATACCAGCATGGAGATACTTGCGCAGAGTTACTAGCACAGAGTAGCTTGCACAGAGTTACCAGCATGGAGATACTTGCACAGAGTCACCAGCATGGAGATACTGCACAGAGTCACCAGCATGGAGATACTTGCACAGAGGCACCAGCATAGAGTTACTTGCGCAGAGCCAAGTGCAAAGAGCCAAGCGCATAGAGCCAGGTGCATAGAGCCAAGTGCATAGAGCTAGGTGCATAGAGCTAAGCTAAGCTAGGTGTAGAGGCTCGGCGTTAGCAGCTGTGTAAGCTAGGTTAAGTAAGTTAGGTTAAGTACTTAACGCGCGGGAAAGAAAGAAAAAGAGCTCGGTATTAAGAATCTCTTTTAAGGCGGGGGGTGGGGATGTTGCCGACGATCGGGAATGCAACCCTCTGCGGAGATCGGCGTGGTCGAGGTGCAAAAGCTCGAGGTTGTTTTGCGTTTTTTTTGATATTCCTGCGCGACCCTCTGCGGAGATCGGCGTGGTCGAGGTGCAAAAACTCGAGGTTTTTGCGCTTTCCTGACAGCATGGCGAAGGGTTCTTCCGCTGGGTTCACTTGAGTTGTTCTCATGAGAGTCATTGCAAGGTGTCATTGCAAGGAATCATCATCATGAAAGTCATTGCAAGGAGTCATTGCAAGGAGTCACTGCAAGGAGTCATTGCAAGGAGTCATTGCAAGGAGTCATTGCAAGGAGTCATTGCAAGGAGTCATTGCAAGGAGTCATTGCAAGGAGTCATTGCAAGGAGTCATTGCAAGGAGTCATTGCAAGGAGTCATTGCAAGGAGTCATTGCAAGGAGTCATTGCAAGGAGTCATTGCAAGGAGTCATTGCAAGGAGTCATTGCAAGGAGTCATTGCAAGGAGTCATTGCAAGGAGTCATGGCAAGGAGTCATTGCAAGGAGTCATTGCAAGGAGTTATTGCAAGGAGTCATTGCAAGGAGTCATGAGAGTCATTGCAAGCTGCAAGGAGCCAAATGCATGGAGTCAAGTGCAAGTTGCAAGTGCACGGAGTTAAGTGCAAGTTGCAAGTGCAAGGAGCCAAGTGCAAGGAGCCAAGTGCAAGGAGCCAAGTGCATGGAGCCAAGTGCAAGTTGCAAGTGCGTGGAGACCCTCTGCGGGAATCGGCGTGGTCGAGGTGCACAAACTCGAGGTTTTTTGCGCCTTTTGTTGTTCGAACTGGTCCTCGGGAGTTGTCTCGCGGTTCGCGCGCCTGCTCCCGGGACCGGCGGGTCGCGGGATCGATTCCTCCCTGGTCCGCGGGCGGGCGTCGCAAGATGCAACTTGCGCAGAGCAACTTGCGCAGAGCAACTTGCGCAGAGCAACTTGCGCAGAGCAAGTTGCACAGAGCAACTTGCGCCGACCAACTTGCACCGACCAGTTTGCGCAGAGCGCTTTGCCTAGAGCAACTTGCGCAGAGCAACTTACGCAGAGCAACTTGCACAGAGCAACTTGCAACAGAGCAGCTTGCACAGAGCAACTTGCAGGGAGCAACTTGCACGGAGCAATTTGCACAGAGCAACTTGCAGGGAGCCACTTGCAGGGACCAACTTGCACGGAGCAACTTGCGCGGAGCAACTTGCGCCGAGCAACTTGCACAGTGCAACTTGCGTAGAGCAACTTGCGCAGACCAACTTGCAGTTTGCGCAGAGCACCTTGCCTGGTGCTGTCTCGCGCTTGCTTCACGAATGCTTCGTGTAGGGAAAAAGAACGCATCCTGCAGCGTTGGGCCGACCTCGCTTGCGATGTTACGCTTTCGGGCCAACCGTGGTCTAGTTTTTGATATTCCCGCGCGACCCTCTGCGGGGATTGGCGTGATCGAGGTGCAAAAACTCGAGGTTTTTGCGTTTTTGTCGGTGCCCGCGCGACCCTCTGCGGGGATCGGCGTGGTCGAGGTGAAAAAACTCGAGGCTTTTTTGCGTTTTTGTCGCTGCCCGCGAACCCTCTGTGGAGATCGGCGTGGTCGAGGTGCAAAAGCTCGAGGCTTTTTGCGTTTTTGACATTTTTGCGGTGCCCGCGCGACCCTCTGCGGAGATCGTGCGTGTTGAAGCGCTCTCGCTGTGGCGCCGTGCGAATTCTTCTTAGTCTCGGCGAACCCTCTGCGGAGATCGTGCGTGTCGAAGCGCTCTCGCTGTGGCGCCGTGCGATTTTGTTGCCCGCGAAATGGCCTTTGGAAGTTGTCTCGTGGTTTGCGCGCTCCGCGGCAGCTCCGGCTGAAAAAATCGCAACTTTTAAGTACAAACGTAGTACGCTGAGCGTACTCCTGCAGCTCCGGCTGGAACAACTTTTAAGTACAGACGTAGTATGTGGAGCGTGCTCCCGCAGCTCCGGCTGGAATCGCAACTTTTAAGTACAAACGTAGTACGCAGCTCCGGCTGGAAAATCGCAACTTTTAAGTACAAAAATAGTACGCGAAGTACATTCCCACAGCTCCGGCAGCACTTGCGCAGAGCAACTTGCGCAGAGTCACTTGCGCAGAGCAAGTTGCGCAGAGCAACTTGCACAGAGCACTTGCGCAAAGCACTTGCGCAGAGCAACTTGCACAGACCAACTTGCACAGAGCACATGCTTGCACGGAGCAACTGGCGCAGAGCACTTGCGCAGAGCAACTTGCTCAGAGCACTCGCGCAGAGCAACTTGCACAGAGCACTTGCGCGCAGCAGCTTGCAGAGAGCAACTTGCGCGCAGCAGCCTGGAACAATGCAGCTTGCGCAGACCACTTTCGTGAGAAATCGCGCGGCGCAGTTCGCGCAAAGCACATTGCGCCGAGCAGACTTGTGCAGAGCCAACTTGCACAGAGCCAGTTGCGCAGAGCCACTCGCGAAAAGTAGCTTGCGTAGAGCCAACTTTCACAGAGCCAAGCTGCGCAGAGCCATCTTGCACAGAGCTAAGTTGCGCGAGCGTGCTTTGCAGAAACTGTGGCCGTCGTGTAAGCTTTGCTATTGATTGCTTTTCCTTTTGCTTGTAATTCGTTTCGAGCTTTACGAGCTTTACTCTTCTTGTTTTAACGGATGTAAATATGTGGGATCGAGCACTGCCATGTTTCCTCTCGTAGGACGATGAGATGGAGCTCTCATGTGACCATACACATTGAGCATCGCCGCATGCAGACACGCTCGCCGCAGCGATGTAAAAAGGTGTCTCCGCGGCTGGATGAGCACCTGGGGAAACATGCTTTCGGGCCAATCGTCCACTAGTTTTTTCCTCTCGCCTTTTTTTACCGTTTGAGGTTTTCCTATGGTTACCTCAGCTCCGGGAAACTCACAAAATAGAATTCGGGTCCTATCTTGTTATGCCAAAGGTCCAACATGCCGCGCCTCACAGCAAAGCGCAGCACGTTCTTCATCAGGATTTGATAATTCTTCCTCAGACGCTTGGTGCAGGAGCCAATTGTTTTCAGGCCCAAAGCTGAAAGTCAGAAACTTGCATGACGCATCGTCGTCGCCAGAGCAGCCACGCGACGCATCGAATTACCATGAATCGCCACATGTCCAGCGAAAACACTTTAATTTGATCAGGGAAAGTGCCGCGCTGAGCCAGACGCACACCCAGAAGGCGGTCACTGTGGCGCGCCTGTTCGGCGGGTCACAAACCTGAGCCGCGCGACTCATCAAGTCACTATGAGTCTGCTAAGATTGTGCCTGGCGAGGCGCAGCCCAAGCTACCCCGCAACACGGATCCCCAACTGGCGCGCTTGTCCAAGTCCTAACACGCACAGTCGGACTTAAGTGGCTCATCTTGCTAGCGCGCAAAAGCGTCCCAGCACTCACCTTTGTTACAAGCTCGCCCAAGGACTTGCGCGCGACCTCGGCCCGCGTTTCAAGATCTTTCGCGGTTCGGTAGTGAGGTGGCAGTGTGCTCAAAAGAACGGCTTGTCGTGCACCTTATGCACCCCGGGCCTGAACAGGGCGCTGAGCCACGTCTCTGTCTAACCGCTTCTGAGGCCGCGGCAGCCGACTTCTGCCAGGACCGAGGACACAGACGACGCTGTGTCGTCAGTCGCAGGGTCTGCTTCCTCATCCGCACTCGCCGCTGCGCTCACCTCAGTGCCAAGAAAGAACGCAAAGGTTTCGCGGCTGGCCCTCGGAGGTTGTCTGCGCGTCTCCCTCCTCCGCCTCCCCCCAGGCCACTCAACACGCGTTGCGCGCACGCCGGCCACATGGTCAGCACACCCGCTCAAGCGCGCCCGTTCAAGTGCTCCCGCTCAGCGCTGCACACATGCCTGATAACGCCAAGTGGCGCGCCCTTCTGCGCTGCACACATGCCTGCCAAATGGTAAGCGTGCTCACTCAGGCACATTCACCCTCTCAAGCAGCAAAATAGTGAGCACGCCAGTTCGGATGACGTTCTTGTAGAAGGTGGGGAAGAGTTGCCAGCGCTTCTCACCATAATGGACCCTGACGTCGCTGCCCGTGTGGATACGGGGAGAACGGAGCTTCGGTGCAAGACCCGGCGCTGGGAGAAGTTGCGATGAGCGACAGAGTGCTGCAGGCTGAAGCTAGCAAGCCTGTGTGCAAGCATTTGAGGTTTCGTCAAGTTCCCGGAAGCATGCATTCTTTTACTAAAGGCGGCTACAAACTTCGCCTGCCACATCTCGTGCGAACTTTTCGCAAGCTGCCATTCTCTCCTGCCAACTGTGATTCTTCTTCTGAGTCGGCAAACCCTCTGCGGAGCTACTCAACTCTCGCCGTGGCTCCGTGCGAATGCGTCTTGAGCTCGGCAAGCCCTTGGCTGAGACCAAGCTCTCGCTGTGGCGCCGTGCGAATGTGCCGCAACTTCGGCGAATCTTTTGTAGAGATTGCGCGCGTCGATGCGCCCTCACTCTTCGTCAAAGCGCTCTCGTCGCGGCGCTGTGTTGACCTCGGCGAACCTTCGAGGTGCGCGCTTCGAATATGTCTTGACCTCGGCGTTGCCTCTGCGGAGACCCTGCGCGTCGAAGCGTTCTCGCTGTGGCTCTGTGCGAATGCGTTGCGGTCGCGGGCGAACCCCGTGCGGATGCTTGGGCGGGTGCTTGTGTTTTGCAGAGGAGATGTCAGAGTGTGCCTGTCCATGAGTACTTGGGTCGAAAGTTGCACCAGCACGTCCTGTTGAGTAGCATTAACAACCTGACGTGCGTTCTCGACATGGCCTATGGCTTCCTGTCGGGTCTGCTCGATTAGCTGCCTAGCCTGAGCCTCACTCTGTTGTGCTGTTTGTACAGCCTGCTGGGCTTGCGAAGCTAGCTGAGCGGCTTGAACCCTAACGTCGGATACTTCCCTTACAGCCCTTTCCCTGATCCATCCGGCCTCTTGTCTCGCCTGGTCGGCGGCTTGCTGTTGGTGCAAGGCATGATTGGCTGCCTGAGCAGCGAGGTCGGATGCTCGATGAGCTTGCTGCACCGCAGCTCCAGCAATAAAGGCCGCAGCCGGTACGTTAGTCATCGGGTCGGGTACTTGTGATCCCTGTGAAGGAAACTGAATGGCTGGGGAAGCTTCGGATGATGTAGGTTCTGACACGATCGGACCACTTGGAGGTGATGATGGTCGTGTTTGGGCTGCTCGTTGAGGTGTGGATGTGCGCATTGTGGACATTGCCGCAGGTACCATGGCTAAATCAAGGTCATCCGGTTCAGAATCCCTGTTTGGGGTTGACCTTGAACGGGGCTCCGAGGGCGGGGATAAGCCTGTTGAAGTCATGACTCAGCAATGCAATTTTGCACTCACTCGAAGCCAGCTCCACGCGCTTTGAGCAGCGTGTCAAAAGGTGCTACGTGGGGATTTCCCTGGATTGGCAGCTGGTTGCGAAACGCTCAAGTGAGCCACTCAAGAAAAGTCGCCCTGCCTTGCTGACCGACGTCCAATACCCCGTGCCAATCCAGAGCGATGGTGAGCTCCTTGGGTGCGCACAGGCCTTGCAGGCGGCGGTGGTGGCGCTGGCGGCGGCCTTCTTGGTGGCGATCGAAAGCGTATGCCGGCCTGGGAAGTTGCAGCGCTTGAAGCAGCTGCTTTAACGACCTGTGGCGGCGGCGGCTTGACAATGTAGCCTTGTGGTGGGTTTGAACCTGACTTGCTTCTGGGTTCGGCCTTGTTCAGACCTCGCGGAGGCGCCTTGTACCCGAATGCACTCTGAGTCCGAATAGGAGACCTTGCTCGAGGAGGTGATTTTCTAGGAATAACTGCTTTTGCCGGTACCGAAGAAGCTGCACGAGGAAGTTCCTTGGGCAATGGAGGCTTGCTGCCAAAAATGATCTTTGGTGCGGCCTTTGATGGCGGTTGCTGTGTTGTTCCAATCCTCCTGCTATGCAAAGCAATAGGCTCAGTGTGTGTCGGTGCCTCGTATACGCGCCGAGGCACGTAAGCCGCCCTGCCAGTTGTAAGGGCTTCCGCGTCCTGCGGAGGCTCCTCCTCTGAGCTATAGGCGTCGAGGCGATAATGCTCCGCTGGTCCTGGGCGTCGATCTGGGGATCGTGATCGCGAGCTTGTGGATGATCTTCTTGGGGGATCTCTCCATGTCTCGTCCGCAAGCGAATACGGGTCAGCCTGACGGAGATGTCGGGATGTCCGCTGTGCTCGGCGGTGAGATGTCGCCTCACGCGGCTGTGAAGCCTCCCGAACGAGTACCCAAGCGCCGTGCTCGTCAAATCGTGTCACAGGGTATATACTGTTCTGTGGAGCGCAAACAATGGGCCGTGTAGCAAGGGAAGTCCGGGATGGTCTGCCCTCCCGCGCAAGCGCGGGTTCAACACTATGCGCCCTAGGTTCCACAGGGGCAGCAGCAGTCGGTCCTTGTCTCGAAGACGATGGGGACCTCGATCTTTGCGACGATCGTTCCCTGCTGCTCTCCTGCCGCGTTTCCGCAGCTTTAGCGTACACCCCGCGAAGTGCTGTCTTGGCGGCACCTCGCAACACTTGCCTTTCCTCTGCAGATGGCCGGAGACGAGGCAATGGAGTGCGGGAGTCCTGCAACCAGGATGAAGCAGAAGGAGGCGTAGGTGGTCGTAGCCAATCCGCAGCACTGCTTGTTGCTCCCGCCGCGCCAGAGGCTGCGGCTCTATCCTGCGCCTGAACTCCTTGTGGCACTACCGCACCCGCGGTTTCAACCGATGCAAGACGTTGCTGATAAGCGTTGTCCGCGGCCTGGATGATCTCAAAGACCTCTTGGTCGAAATACCACAAGTGCCAACTATCCAATGTTTCACGCCAGGAAAAGAGAGCCTCAATCTGTTGCTTTGAAGCGTCTGCAAACCTGACCCACCGGAAGCGTCGATCCTGCTTTAGTATTCGTCGACGATGATCTGCTGGAGGGTGTTGAACAGACGGGCACGCGGCCCTTTCCCACCGCGAACGCCGCGGTGAGGGCCGACTTCCATGTGCGACCAAACGGTCGCAGTCACGGAAGGGTTTGTTTACCCGAAAAGCGTTACGGCTGATAACCACTCAAAGGAGAGGGAAACACAGTTCTCTCAACAACGGGGGAACCCGGGACCTTGAAAGGAACGAACCCCGCCGTGACTGCGACCTCTCCCTTAACTTGTGGGCAGCGCGTGCAACGCGCTGTTTTCGTTGAGCCAAAGCGACATGTAATCATGTCATGCTTCAACCTTGAATTGTTTGTACACAGTGATACAAGAACATCTGACTCATGAACCTCTGGGCCATAAATGTCATCGTGATAATTGACTCTATCTTGTGCTAGTTCGTTTTAGCATCAGTCTTTGCAAGCCTGGCGCGAAGCTGTCAAGAATTAGTTGCCTCGACGAAGGCTGGGGGGAGACAAGGAGCAAACCTAAAGTAGCAGCTCCGTTGTGTAGCTTGGCCTGGAACTGGGGGCGTGGCGCTTGGATTGCTCGTTAACCGTTCGACTGTTCTGCAAACCTACAGTGTTTTCATTCTCTCTTTCGTTGGGTGGCCTTCTGTGCAGCTCGCCAGTATTTTAGAGATGTTGGCTTTGAAGATTTTGAAGTTCCTTATGGGTTTTCTTGTTTTCGCGGGCACGTACTTGTGGAGCCTTCGTGGAGCCTTCGTGGAGCCTTCGTGGAGCCTTCGTGGAGCCTGTGCTGCCTGTGCTGCGTATGATGCCCGTGGTGCCCGTGCTGCCTGCGCTGCCCGTGGTGCCGTGCTGCCCGCCGCCCGTGCTGCCCGTGGTGCCCGTGAAGCCCGTGCCCGTGGTGCCCGTGGTGCCCGTGGTGGCCGTGGTGCCCGTGAAGCCCGTGCCCGTGATGCCCGTGGTGCCCGTGAAGCCCGTGGTGCTTAAGCGTGCCGATCTCAAAACTTGTCAGGCAAAACCCACCATGCACAAGCCATCCCGGCAGAAGTCCCCCGAAGGTTCTCGGTGTAAGTCAACCTTGCAGGGAACCAACCCCAGGTGCTAACTTTGATTACCCACACAGAACGACCCGAGAGTAAACCAACCACAAGCCGTCTGGGCATTTCTCAAGACAGGCGTCCCCTAAAATGTGTGGTGTCCTTTTGGTTTCCCGGAAAAGCCAACCAACAGGGAAACAACTCTCATCTGGTTGCAAGGGTTGCAATAAAATTGGGCGAGGGAAGGGTCGTGCTGGGCGAGGGAACCCCTTCGATCCCCTGCGAAAGGTGAATAACTTTTAGTGGTTGAGGGGAAAAAGGCCTCAACACCTAGGGAACCGGATGGCCAGTGCCTAGTCGCCAAATGGCGTTTTTCCCCAGTCGCCTCGCGGGTTTGCTTGGGGTTGCTAGGGTTTGGGCTTCCTCGCGTTTCTGATTGAAGTGGGAATAAACCCCTTGATTCCACAACCCTGGAGGTGACGAACTACCTTCCCAGCTCTTGCCAACTTCCAACATGACGGGTCAAAATGCGCGAATCCCCAAAGTCTGGGTGGGTCTTCTGGCTTCCCTTTGAGGACTCTTGATGTAAAGAAGGACCTACACAAAGCTCAGAAAAACCAACCCTCCATTTGCTGAAGTCCCCTGGAGAAAAATATTAAATGTGTCCAGTAGGGATAGATGTCATGTAAAACCAACGGGGGAAAACACAAAAAAACTAAAAAGCAAATGGAAGATCGGCGATACAGCCATTTTTTGCTGGGCGTGCCACTTCTTGAGGAGATGTTCGCTACAACCACCTTCCTCATGGGCTTTCAAGACCTGTCACTTTCTGGGAAGCCAAAAGCAAACCATCCTTCGGGGTCCGTTTTCTATGTTGAGAAGCCCCCACACTGTGGATGGTTGCGAAATCCGTTCGCACCACGAAATGAAACCATGGTTGAAACCATAACGCTTGTTGGAAATTACCGTTGGGGTATCAGCAAGCACCGGGGTTTCTGCACGGTGGTGCAAGAAGCGGATTTCGCAACCATCCACAGCATTAATTACCCCGGGAAAAGGTGAGCTTTGCGTCAAAATTCCACAGTGCAAATGATATCTGAGATCCCGGGACTCGGAACAAGATGGGAACCTTGTTTCGGGGTACTTGACTTTCACTCGCTTCAGTTGGATTCGCCCGAAAAAGTGCAAACGCGTTCTTTGCCAGAATGGCCGTCCCCAAAAGCGGTGCCCCCCCTTTATTGGGGTAAAAGGACGCACAACAAAAACCGGGGGGGGGGGGGTCCCCGAAGCAAAACCCCTTTGTTGGGGGCACACTAACACAAAACGATCGCCCCTTTAAGCACACACGCACACAGAGACAAAAAAAAAGAGAACACGAAACCCCGAGACCCGCCGAGACCCGCCGAGACCCGCGGGGTTTCCTTTCGTCCAGGGAAGTCGCGCGGGAAGAAAGAAGAGACGTCGCCTCCAGGCGCCCCACAAAAAGCCGCCGCAGTGTTGGCACCACTTGGGTTCCGTCCAGCTGCTCTCCTCGCAGTCGAGCCATGGAGGAGGGGGGGAGCGAAATCGAGCCGTAGGGGTTCTGGTCCCGTACAAGCCCTTCTGTCATGGTTCAATATATTCCCAAATGACCATGGGGAATGGTTCAATATTCCCAAATGACTTTTTTTGGGAAAGCTTCCCATGGGGAATTCGTATCTTGTTGGGGGGTTTGCCTGATAATTATTGCATGTAGAGGACCTTCTGATGCTCTAAATATCGCAAGGGAACAAAGGAGCCCAACGCAAAATTTGGTTTGTGCTTGGTTTACTTGCAATATTTATGTCCACCGCAGCCTCCTGTCTTTTTGTCTGGTCCACATGGAACCTGACTGAGGGCTCTGTTTCGGACGATGGAACCTCGGGACCTGAGACATTTCGGCGGCCAAAACGGAGCAAGACACATGTTTCAGGGGTAGACATGAGATGGCACCAGTCATCTAAGGATGCTTGCCAGGCCGCAAATCAACATCAGGGCCAGACTCTGAATTTCATGACGAGTCCCAAACTTGCGGAAGCACCAAGGAAGCATCAAAGGGGCAAGTTTTCGTTCAACATGGGGGGTCGCTTTGAGATTCAGGGGGACGAAATCCTGCACCGCTTGCAGATGAACTCCTATCAATGGGACAAGCCCATCCCAACTGGTGCGAAGCGGATTTCGTCCACATAGGAGTCCCCAGAAAAATATACGGGTTTCCTCTCCAAACAAGGGCAGCCTCAAAGAACGACACCACCATAGGTGCAGCTCCAGAAAGTGCCAGATTCCACTCTGGGACGAATGGGTTTCTCTAACCCGAAATCTCCTCCCAACGGAGTACATGTACGACATTGCGGGCTCCTAATAAGGGACCCTCTGGTGGGTTCCGTTTAGTGGACAGGAGTGTGTATATATATATATACATGTACATACCCGCGAAGACTAGCCAAGGTGCAAGAGGTGTTCTTGCTCTGAGAAACGCGATGTTGACCCAAAGGAACCGGTTCGCAAGAGACAGAATCTCACCCGAGAAATTTGGACAACAAGTTTACCTCAACAGGTTTGTCTTTGGCGGGCAACCTTGCCAATCGGTTCTAAGTTTTACAGGTCAACTGGCAGATCTGAAAAGATACGTTTGGAGGTCTGCAGCTTTTATCTGAAACCAGGGTGGGGGGTATATTTTTTTTCGGGCCGCAACTTTTGGAGTTCCACAAGTCGGAAATTTGGAACTTCCCGTCAAAATGACGACCCCTGGGACACAGAACAGGCAAACCCGCCACGAAAGGGGGGGTTCAGCCTTTGCAGCAAACACCCGGGTAATTCTCAATATCAAAATAAGCCAAGCCTTCCATTCCTCGATACACACACCCACATCGCCTTGCTTCCCTCCAAAACACACCCAGGGTATCAACTCCCAAGCAAGGATATAAGCCCACTTGACTGACTAAACCAGAAACCAGGACACATCTAGCCCTCATTATCCACATCTTTCCCTCTAAAAGGCGGGGTATTCACGGCCGTCGCTCCACGTAACGCGCCGTCCCGCGCCTCCATGACGTGCAGGGAGGGCGGATTCTTGGCCGAGCCTTCGGAGTTGTCCGCGCCAACGGGGCCTGAAGCGACTTTGACCATCAGGGGGGCCAACCAACTGGAATTGGGCGTCTTTAGATAGGAGAATTGCGCAAAATCGGTGGTGCTTCCTTTGGTTTCTACGAACAGTTTAGGCAAAGACACCAACTGTGCCTTGTGGAAGACCCAATTGTGTAAAGCTATGGTTTAGACACAAATGTCTTTAAACCTCCTTGTGGCTTCCCTTTACAAGGGTACCAGAGCTTGTTTACATGTATTTAAAGCCCGCCTCTGGTGACCGGTTAGTGGTTAATAACATCAATTCGAGGGCCTTGATAGAAGTTCAACACTGCCAATAAATTGAAGAAGTCAGTGTTTTGGACAGCCAGCCAGTCGTGGTGATGGTGGTGTTGTTGTTGGTGGTGGTGCGGTGCTGGTGCTGGCGGTGGTGCTAGTACTGGTAGTGGTGGTGAGATTCCTAATTTCCAAATGCTGACTTTCAAATAAGGTCTACAAGTCACCCACTTGCTGTCTACCACAAGGACCTTCAAATCGCTGGGTTTCTTCTGGGTTCCTTTTTGAACAAATATGTCTCCTTACTCCTTGCCGGTTTCCCTGAAATGCATGCACGAAGATGGCGCTTCCTATCCCATGCAAATGCCGGGCTTAAATATCGCGCAATACGCAGGGACTGAAGAGCAAAACATAAGCAAGAACTCATGGCCTGACTGCCACCTTGAATCCCAAAGCCCTGACTCTGCAGAAGTCAAAAGCTGTAGTGGCAAGACAGTGGTTGTGTCAACATAGGCGGACTTTCAAAATAGGCGGTGTTCCTTTCAGTGTTCCTCTAAGCCACCCAAAAAAAGACAACAAACGGCTCGCACTGCGTCTTTGTCTCTATGAAATACACGTTTTCCCTTCACAGCCAATCATTGGGGTCGTGGAGCTTCAGTAGCTGACTGAGTTTGTTTTCTTGGTGTTCCCCAAAAAAGCTCAACACTCGGCTGTTCCAACGGGTTCCTATGCCCCCCCTTTCACATCAACCCAATTGAATTTGGCAACAAGGTGATGTTTAAACCACAAACAAGAAATACAAGGGTTTGTCGAACCCAAACCTCCAAACGAACACACGAGCCGGGAAACATACGAACCCTTCTTTAAATTTACAGAACTTAGTTAGAGTTCTATCTCAAACAACAAGGTTCTCGTTTTTTAGCACAGCAGGTGCTAAACTCTGCCACTGTGGACAAAATCAAAACCGTTTGTTGGGCTCAGGAGGAGCCCTCTCAGGGTGTTCTGCTTGCACTAAGACTGGCGCTTTTGGGCAACAAACCCAAAATGGCCACAAGTTTAACCGTTCACAAAGGGGAAAAATATGAGGCCTTCCCCCCAAACCATGGCTTGGAGGGGAAAATCTCCACCAAAAACCGGGAAAAGGAAGCAAACCCACAGGGTGCCAAGGGAGCCTCTCCGCCGAAACCCCGCATCCAGCAGCCAAGCAGCTGTTGGACAGTGACTGCGCTTCCTCCGGTGTCAGGCTCCGCGTGTCCTGCGGATCCGACGACGCCCCTGCGGCTTCTCGCGCTCCAAACGGAAAATGGAAGTGGGTTGTGTTGCGTTGTTATTGGGTTCTAAGCGAACTCAAGGATGTTGCTGTCCTTTTTCTTGCATTTGGCTGTGCGATTGCGGTTGGCCACTCTTTTGAAAGCTTCGCCCATTTTGACGAAAATACGCAGAACACACCCATTCCCTTGAAAAAAAAAGGAGGTTTAAGGTTGCTCAAGAGCATAGGCGCGAGTTGGGGCGCTGTTGTTGCACTTTTAGTTTTCCCCATGCAGTGGGGCGTCACAAAAGAGCCAAAAAAAATTGATGGGGCCCACTAAAGCGACATCCTCAAATTTCCACACTGCCCGCCTCAGCCGCCTCCGCCAGCTCAACACAGATTTGGGGCGATTCACTCCCCCCATGTTCCGTCAACAGGGACTGTTTGGCCCGTTGCCGTGGCCAATCCCGAACCTGCAACGGGATGGCTACTACCTCGGGCGCATCCCCACCTGACCATACCGGTGTTGGCCACTTCTCAGCTCGCACTGCTACTCAATCATTTTCGGAGAACGCGGGGGCAAATATTCACGCCTATACGCGTAATGAGGACAACTCCCCACTGTGCTGAAAACCCGTCAAGCTGCACCTGCTTCGAGTTTAACCCTGGACGGACAAAACTCTGCTTTTTGAAAAACCCTGGTGCGTTCCCCTGAAAAAATCAAGTAGCGTTACGGTTTCAACCATGGCTTCCGAGTAGCGTGAAATGGTTTCTCGATCATCCACACTAGCACTGGGCGTCAAGCCCCGCCCTGGCGTGCGACGGGGCTCTCCTGAACCCGCTCTGTGGCGTAGCCCAGCAGACCGTCCCAGTCCTTCAGCGGCAGCTTCCTGAGCTCCGAAGAAGGGAAGCTAGCTGTAAAGGCTCACTTGGGCTGGTCAGAAAATTTAGCTTAACTTCTTGTTTGCCACTGAAATTGTCTACCCAAGTCCAGGAACTCGGGAAGAGAGAAGGAGGTCGAATAAATCGAAACCAAACACGTCTTGTTTTTTCCGGCTTCGGAAATTTTAAGAGATCTTTGGGCTAGTTCGCTTGAGGGTTAAGGAGCTAGGCCGCTGCCCTTCTGTGGCTCTCATACTGCAGCTCTCGTTCTATCCCTGGAAGCCACGCGGAAACGCGCAAACATGAACCGGCACGGGACACGCAACCGCAACTTTGTTGACTCGAAACGTGGTCGAAATTTGACTTTGGGGAAGGACATGGTCGACACTCGACACGTAGCGAATCGGAGTATAGCGCCAAGACCGGATTCCTTAGCATGGCGACCGTTTCCTTCACCTCAGCAAGCATGACTGTTTGCACTTGACAAAAAATACCCGGCCAAAAGCAGCAGACAGCAGGGTTGCTCAGACAACAAGCTCGGACGTCCAGAGCACTGGCTGCTGGTGCATCGCACTTGAAAACACAGCGACAGCAGCTGCTGGGCCCACTGCACCAGCATCTGGTGCGTACATAATCCATGTCTGTCTCAAGAACGTGGTATGCGCTTGTAAGGAGCGAACGCAAAGAAAGCCTCTCCCCTCTATAAGCACTGACTAGGCGCACAAATAGGTGAATCTGATCTGGCTTGGATTCACTGCACACCTGATGCGAATGCCAACGGGAAGTAAGTTTTGCTACTCCGTGACAAACGCAAAAAAGCCCAGTGGACCCCTGTGGAAAAGAAACCGCAAACTTGACCTAACGTGACCAAGCCACCTGCTGCAAGGAATCAAGAAGATCTGGATGGCAGTGCCAAAAACTAGACAAGCGTGACTGCGGGCAAGGCCGTGTGCAAAGTCTCAACAGAATGACGTATGCGAAGCCCCAAGCAAGCAAGGCAGGATCCAACTCATGGCCGGAAGCACGTAGAGGTACGGTCTTGCAATTCATGGCTGCCGTCACATACCGAAAAGACAAGCCAAATATCCCGATGTCCTTGAAAACAAAACCGAGGCTGGCAATATTGTTGCAGTGTGGCTTTGATCTTGAACAGGCTTGGACGAAACATGTTGTTTTGAGAAGAAGCATCAACGAAGAGCATGTTTTCTGCTGCATGTCCATGCACGAAGTCAATGCAATTCGAACGGAACCATCCCCCCCCCAACCCCCCCCCGCCTGACCTGTTCCCGGGCCAACCCCCCCCCCTCGCCCCGTCCACCCAACATGCTGGTTTCTCCTTTGGCCTTTTTGAAAAACCTGCCCCCAAAAAAGTATAAAAAGTGGTACGCCCCCTCCCCCGAACAAAAAAACAACAAGAAAAGTGAAATGCCCACCAACGCTCCTTCACCTTCACCCCCCCCCCCCAGAAAAAAAAAAAAAGAAAGGAAAAAAGAAACAACGCCATCAAAAGTGACATTCCCTTCAAAGGCTCCCCACCAAACAAACACGACCCCCTGGACCTTCACGCCCCTCGGTCTGCGGCTTCGGGCTGCCGGGTTTTTCCAACGCCAGGGCGCCCCCGGCGGTAGATGGCCACCCCCCGCAGGATGCGCCACAGCGAGGAGTGCTGCAGCGCAGCGACTGCCAGCAGCGCCGTGAGCGCGAGGCGCAGCACCAGGCCCTGCAGAGGAGGAATCAGCTGGCTACGCAGGGGGATTTATCCCCCAAAAAAAAGAGGAGCCCGTTCGGCGGTAGATGGGAATTCCAAAAATCCGGGGGGGGGGGGGGGGGGGGGGGAGAGGGCAAGCGGATTTTTTCCAAAAACAAGAAAAGGAGCCAGCCGGCGGTCGATTTTTGGGTTGACGGCATTCCAGGAGGTTGGGTTGACGCATTCCAGTTGGAGATGGCAACCTAAGGTTTCATGGACCCCCAGGCAGAGGGGGGGGGCGCGAACTGGGCAGGGGGCAGGCAAAAAGGATCCCTTTCAGCCCAAAAATCCACCAAAGCCACCGGCTGGAATCCCATCCGAGAAATGAATTGGGTACCCTGACAGGGATGGTTCAAACCAGGACCCCCCGAACCTCAGGTCCTATCTTAGTTGGTAGGGTAGTTGAGAGCTTTCAGGTCCTTAGGGTTCCCTCACCCGGCTTCTTCGGAGTTCCTGAGGGCAGGAATGGGATCCTTCCTACATCCGTCTCACTTCCGAGTGGCCCAAAGAAGTTGATTCATGCGCTAAGATGGGCGGCTCAAAATTAACCAGGAGGGGCAAACCGCAGGTTTTGGTACCCATGTCTCCACTCACCGATCGGGCAACCCATTTTGGGATTCCGGTTTCTTGAATTCGCCACTGCCAGATCGTAACCCACAAAAGCCGAAAGGGGCAACCCACAGGAAGGGAAGCGCCAAAAAAATGGATCACTTTGAGTGGACTTCCCCAAAAAAAGAAAAAGTTCACCCAGCTTCTTTTGCATTTGCCACGAACATGGTATCCAAACCCAAGTGACCTCTTGTCCAACCCAGGGAGTGACGCTAAGTGCAGAATCTTCCCAACTTTGGAGTCCGAAGACAGAAACCACAGGATACATTTCGGCCGATGCTTATCACAACTCACCCAAATACAAACGGATATTCAGTGGCTGAAAGAGCTCATCACCTTCTTAGTCCAAAGGCTCCCCAGTTTTCCCGGGGGCGATGTTTCTATTGGGGATCTTTAGTGCTGGCTGGTTTTCGGTTGGACGGACCGATGAGGTTTGGAGTTGGTGATCCATTCTTCCAGGAAGGAGATACACGTCGCAAGCGGGTCAAAAGGTTCTCTGACAGGGACCCGGTCACTTGAAGAGAAATTATGATCTTGCAGGTACCCAAACCCAAAGGTTTGTGGGAGGTCCCCTACGAATCAACATGGAACCCAACAGAAGGGGCCCCCGTTGCAGTTTCCTCTACAAAGGGGTTGGTTTCTCAGCATCACCTTGGAAGGTGACAAATCCCTGGGACCTTTCTGCTTCAGACCCAGAGTTCTGGAGGACCAGGACCGCGCTCAGTGGCTCCCTTTTAGAAAGGACTTTCAGGACTTGTTTAAACAACTCTCAAAAGGGTCTGCAAAAAGACAGGGTTGCTGCCGAAACCTCAATGGCGATGGTCTTCTTCTTTTTGTTGGGGGCGGGCGGGGAGGCAAAGAGGAGGGGGCTGCACTTTGGTGAAACTTTGAAACACAGGATGACCGCAGGACCTCAGGAAGACCACCAACGTTTCGCTGTTTCTTTGGAGGGGGGGGTCTTTTTCGGGTTTCCCTTTTGGTTCACCTCAGGCACCAAACCTTTTCGCCGCTTTTGCAGAAAAGCTTGGCCGCGCCAATGTCACGACTCGTACTGGACCTATGTTAGCAGCCTAGCAACTCTGCATAATGTCTGGCGCCAAAGACCGCGGCACAAATAGCATTCGTCCCAAAGGATCCCATGCCGGAAGGTTGAGATGTTGGATATGTCTTTGGTTTTCCTTTGGATTCTCTGGACAAGAGTGACCTAGCCTCACAAATACACACCCATTCGAGTGCTCGCGCCTGCCACTCGCTGTGGTACACGAGCACTGCCTTACTGGCAAAGAAGTTTCACAGCGGCGAACATATTGTGCCTGCAATGGACAAGGAACATCTAAACTGACTGGCTTTTGTCCCTCCAGACAACAAATGCCCCTTCCAATATCCATTTCACCTAAGGATCAATCCGCAAGACCGTATTGTCATAGATGGGAATCTCACTTTCAGTGGGGAGGAGTTATTCATATTGGCACAGTCCTTCGAATAGTATGGTCTGCCCGATCAGTCCGATGCCAACAAAAAACTATGGGCAAAAACGACTTACGAGGCTTCTCTTGTTCCGTACTTGCAAGATTTAGGGTACTCCGACGCTGGACAAACTATATCGGACTTGTTGCGAGTAGCGAAATTGTCATTGTCCAAACGGTTAATAAGTTATCTAAGGGATTCGCGTTATGGGACACCACGTGCGGAAAAAAACACCAACCAACAGCCATCCGCCAACACGATTAAGGGGACAATTTTTTGGGGGCACGGTGAATGCTACCAACCAGGCCATGGACAAGAACATGCATGACGTGTTCGCACGTTTTACAGGAGTTGGGCGAACTTGTGAAACACATGCTTAACCCAGCGGAGTTGACCGGCCCAAAAACATCCATTTTTTGTCGGATTTTGTCTAAAATCAAAGACACCTGCCAACTAAAAGTTTCAAATTTGCCAACTCAACCAGCAAGTAAACGCTTTCTTGTAACCAACCTCCTTTAGGTTTCCCTCAAAAAGGAAAAAACGGGTCTGGTTGCTTAAGGCTTAAGCCACATGTTGAACCCACCTCCCATTGACATCTTCTCCCAAACCTCAAACAACCAAAACCCAAGCAAAAACCTTCATGAGTGAGCTCCAAAGCGCCCAGTCAGTTCTGGTGAGGTGATGCCCAATGTGATTCCCATTGGTTTCTACTGGATGACGTTTGTTTTAGCTGGAAGAAAAAAAAACGTTGCGCGCTTTTCAGGACCCTTCAAATCTCGTGTTCCCATGCGCCTCTTGGATTTTTCTGTCTTTAAATGGCAGGTGCCTGGCATGTGCGCCTGTGCCTGGCATTTGCGCCTTCACGTCGCTCTTCACGCGCTTCACGTCGCGTCGGGAGGGACGGGAGAAACCCCACAAACATTGGTGTCCTTTTAGGGCAAATAGATGGCCCGGGCAGAGGACGAAACCACCAGGTAAACCAGGATTTGCCATCTATTTTCCACCAAAACCACCAAAAAGGACACCTATGCCCACGAAACCGAATCCGTCCGCGTCACGGCCACAAAGGCCAGGCAGAGACTCACCTTCTGCTTGTGGCACACCGCCCAGGCCCAGACCTGGCGGAGGCAGAGCGAGCGAGCGAGGTTTCGCCTCGATTCGGCGAATTCGGCGGCAGAGGGAGACGATGTAGGCTTTATAGCGCTGGTTCTTGGAACCCCCCAGCTCTCCAAACCCCTTGCCATGCAGCAAGGCGCAGCGCTTTCGAGCCGCCAACGTTCCCTTGCCAAACCATTCCCAGTGACCCGTCCACTTGGGCGAGAAAACAACGGGGTCATCCACCGCTTCGACAAAGACATGAAGTTGAAGTGCCACAAGCAGTCGCAAGTCTTGCATGGGATTGCGTGTCAAAGGTCAGCATTAACCTGCAACGAAACTTAGAGCCAAACATTGTAAGGACACGCTGAGATGGGAGAGCTCCTGCTAACCAGCACTGTGAGCAAAATATTTTTTCCGGAAAGCATGGACGTGGACCGCGGGCTCTTGACCTGTCCATCCCTTGTTCTGGTAGCAGAAACTTTGCTTTTGCAGCCTACTAGAAATCCACCGAACCCCAAAACCGAAAAACCTGCCAACAACACTCACGGGACTACCCTCCCCTTTTCAGCACGGCCCCTTGCCGTCCGAAAAGGCAACGCCTGACCCCTGCCTTTCTACAAAAGGCCGCGGATGTCCCCGTCCTGGCCCCTGTTCTGGTGAAAGACACCCCCCTCAAGTCATGCGCCTTGTGCTGTTGGGGAAACATGCATTTTCCAAGGTCTTGGTCATAAGGGCAAGCACACGTCCTCCCCATTGGCATCCAGAATTATGCTGATTGATTTTGACCCCAGCAAAATCATTCAGAATATGTCCTTCCATCTCGCCAACAGCCGCCCGCCTCCCGCCAGCCCTGAATCACCTCCACGGCCAAGTTCAGACTGCCCTGGCTTCTCTCTGAGACGTAGAGATGTTTAAAGAGGTTCAGGAACTCTGCTCACGTAGAAATACATGTGTATATATATATATATACATACTTTTGTATATATGTGTATATGTATATATACTCTTGTATATATGTGTATATATATATATATTGTCCATATTATATATGTATATCTCAGTGTCAACTTTCATAAATCATGGGTCAGACCTGCATTTAAGGGGACGTGGTCTGGCACAAAAGAGCTGCAACGTGTCCCATCTTGAACTCGAGGACAATTGCACAAAATGATCTCGGGCTTCTGTGGTTCAAATCGCAAACGGGCTAGATTTCAAGAGTGCAAATGGGAAGATAGGCCAATACCGCCAGCTGCAAGAAAGCAGATTCCCAAACGCAAAGTTGACGTACACAATCATTTCGGAGCACAATTTGATTGCCACCAACTCCCTATATACCAAGGAATTATGAAAGTTGACAAATGTCTCACCGCCCAGCCTTGATGAGCTCAACAAAGACTTTCTGCAGTGCAATAACTGTTGCCCTAACCGGTATGATCTGAACCGAAAGCACCAAATCAATCTCACATCAATGCCACACATGTTGTTCAGGCGGCGTGCGCATGATGACACTGGATAGGATTCAGCTCCTCTTTGCCCAAGGCGAGTGGGCTCCTGAAGAGACTTGAGGCTTAAAATGTCAAGCAATGGGGCGCCATGATATGGCTGTGGGTCAAAAATAGGTACCCCAAATGGAACCCTAGTAAGTGGAAACATGGACCAAAACCTGCGGTCCGCTGGTAGTTTAATTTTGACCCATAGCCACATGGGTGAAGTGAAAGCAGCGACTGAGTCTTGATGAGCTGGGCAAATGATCTTTTGCAGCGCATTAACTGTTGCCACAGCGGAATTGCCTGAAGAATCCGCATGATACTTTTTCCCAAAGCCGCAAGTCTCCTGGAGCGGCGTCAAGCTTCCCCAAGGTGGCTTCCCGACTTAGAGCAATATGAAGGTCGATTTGCTCAAGGCCTGCAAATCGAGTGAAACTGTTGGTGGATTTCGCTTGGCTTTCAACAATTTGCAGGACCCACGTGAGGAGAAGACAAAGCAAGGAGCTTGATTGCAAATGTCAGGAAATTTGTATGGTAGAGGCGCAGCCGAAGGCTTTTTGAGTTTGTACTGAGCACTCCTCGCCTCTAGCCGATATTCTTGCATCTCAAGTGCAAGGTCTTTTTTGACGATCGGGCCACGGTCAGGGCAACGTGAGGGACTGCAACTCCGACTACGGCAGTCTGCACCCGAATCAAGAAGCGCTACTGTTGATAGACTTGAGATCTAAAGGATCATTCAGTGGGGCGTAGAGACTAGCTGTCTAGCTATCTGTCTGTCTGTCTAGCTCGGTATCTATGTATCTATGTAACTATCCATCCATCCATCCATCCATCCATCCAGCCAGCCAGCCAGCCAGCCAGCCAGCCAGCCAGCCAGCCAGTCATCCATCCCATCATCCCCCATCCATCGATCCATCCATCCATCCCTCCCATCCATCCATCCATCCCTCCCTCCATCCATGCATCCATCCATCCATGCATCCATGCATCCACGCATCCATGCATCCCTGCATCCATGCATCCATGCATGCATCCATGCATCCATGCATCCATGCATCCATACATCCATGCATCCATGCATCCTTGCATGTACGCATCCATGCATCCGTCCATCCGTCCATCCGTCCATGCATGCATCCATGCATCCATGCATCCATGCATCCATGCATCCATGCATCCATGCGTCCATGCATCCATGCGTCCATGCATCCATGCATCCATGCATCCATGCATCCGTCCATCCGTCCATCCGTCCATCCGTCCATGCATGCATCCAAGCATCCAAGCATCCATGCATCCATGCATCCATGCATCCATGCATCCATGCATCCATGCATCCATCCATCCGTCCGTCCGTCCATCCATCCATCCATCCATCCATCCATCCTTCCATCCATCCATCCATCCTTCCATCCATCCATCCATCCATCCATCCTTCCATCCATCCATCCATCCATCCATCCATCCATCCATCCATCCATCCATCCATCCATCCATCCATCCATCCATCCATCCATCCATCCATCCATCCATCCATCCATCCATCCATCTTATTATAAGATGTGTGCATGAGTGGAGCAAAATGATTGTGAGTGTAACCCTAATCAATTGTTGTGGTTTGAGGGAACAATTCATGTGCCCCCGATCCCCAACATGGGTACACAAGGGGCACCCTCCAAAAACACACGAGCCACCCGAACCTCGCCAAAGGAAGCCGACGCGCCAAGCACACAAAGGCTCAGGCCAACAGAAGATCAGACTTGTGGTTTACGTCCAAACGGGTCTTCCCAAAAAACTTAAAGTCCAGGCTGGTAGAAAATGAATTGGGGCATGTCGGCTGATTTCATTCGAAAGGAGGCAGAAAGATGCCGCTGAACTAACCCCGAAAGCCCCAAGACAAGCTCCCAAGCAACCCGAAAGGTCCCAACCCCACAAACCCAAAACCGCAAAACGCTTTTTCTGCAAGGAAGCCGCACCCATGTCCAAAAACCAAACCCCGAACCCCCCCCGCCCCCCAAAAAAAAAGGAAAAAAACCAAACAAAAAACAAACAAACAAACAAACAAACAAACAACCAACCAACCAAACAAACAAACAAAACCCAACCAACCAACCAAACAAACAAAACCCAACCAACCAACCAAACAAACAAAACCCAACCAACCAACCAAACAAACAAAACCCAACCAACCAACCAAACAAACAAAGCCCAACCAACCAACCAACCAACCCACCCACCCACCCACCCACACGCACGCACGCACGCACGCACGCACGCACGCACGCACGCACGCACGCACGCACGCACGCACGCACGCACGCACGCACGCACGCACGCACGCACGCACGCACGCACGCACGCACGCACGCACGCACGCACGCACGCACGCACGCACGCACGCACGCACGCACGCACCCACACACACACACACACACACTAACTGAGAGGGTTGGCCCCAAAAATAGTCCAAACTTTGAATTTGCCACTATCCAAAAAGTGTTAAGCTCATGAACTCAGGAAGTGAGTTGACTTTCAAAGCCACCCGAAAGCCGCACATTAAAGAAGCAACCAAAAAAGCACCCCAACGCCTGCACGGCGCACATCTCCGTGTACTGGTGCTGAGGCAAATGCGCCTCTGCCGCCTTGGACGCAAAGGAAGTCACCAGTAATCAAATGACGACCGGGAGGTGTCAACCCAAAAAAACACCTCTACAAAAGCCAGGGAGCCGTTCAAATCCAAATCCAACCAATCCAAACCACCAACTAAGGGGTACCTGACTCAGAATCAAAACCGATCGACACTAAAATAGTCCACCCAGAACCATGCAAAGAGTTGCCAAGGCAGGCGCACCTATTTATGGTTGGAACTGCTCCAAACCAACCTTCACTTACCCGGGTTTGGATTGTGGCTCAACTGGTCTTCCAATGACCTCTCAGATGCCATGGGCATGGGCAAAAATCACTCGCGATGCCAAAGTCGTTGACTCCCAGCAACTCTCACTGCCTTTTCCCAAATGCCCTTGGTATTACGGAACATGGCCCCCATAAAACCTGGGCTGCCCTCAGATCCCCCTCTGATAATTAACTTTTAGTGGGTTAAATGAAAATTCCCACTAAACACTATTGGCTGGGAACCACCAAGAAACCTGCAAATGCTCGTGGTATCACATACGACGGCAACAAAAAGTGTTTCCACACGGCCTTGAACACGTTCTGCAGCGCCGGGTCTGATTCCACCGCCGCGGCCGCACCCTCCTCCTGTGAGAAACTAGACAGGACCTGAGATGACTGGCTACAAATACTGCGGACGGCGACGTAAATACAACCCATGTCGCACCACTTAAGTGGCCAACCCGTGTTTAGCCCACAAAAATCCATTTGGACATAAAATCCTGTGTTTAACCCCTGTTTTGGACATAAATTCCTTGTCCGAGATGGTACCTTGGTAAATGGCACGAAGACTAAAACCGGCATAACCCTAGGTCTTAAAATTTGAGCCACACTCACTTCAGTGGTGGTTCACCCGTCGCGTGTATCCCAGAATTCACAGGGTTGGTCATGTTTCACCCATCCCAACTGGTGCAGAAGTTCATCCATCCACAATAGTTTCTCAACTTGTTGGACCGATGACGACATCAGCCCAGCTTCCTTTGGTGGTTTAGGGGCTGGGTGGTTTTCCATTTGCCTACAAGAACCAGTTCAAATCCCAATCCCACCTTGGTGTGCCTGACCAGTTGTCCATTCTCTAGTGGCTTCCTTTCCGAGGATTTTGCTGCTAGGGCCCAACACTAACATCTTGCTATGATCAGGACATATGGTTTTGGCTTGGAAGTACGTGTCACACAGCCCAAGTGAGATATCATCTGTGTTCTCGGGAAGTGATTGAGAGGGACACCGAAAGGGTTGGTGACCAAACACAAAAAAAACATGCCACCAAATACATTTCTTGGGGACGTCACCCAAGTCTTGTTTCATCTCAAGCTGACAACTCACCCTCGATAAACCTCCAGCTTGTCGACCCTCATGGTTTCATAAATCAACCCCGATTCATGGGGGCCGTGTCCAAGGCCCCAGGTTTTTTGTTCCTCCCAGCTTGAGATGGGGCTTGCACCCTGCATCGTGAATTGCGGGTGTTGAAAAATCCCCAACTCGATGCGTGTCACGTAAATGTAGATGTGTCTGTCCTTTGTTAGAGGACCGACAAAATGGACTTGGTTTTCCTTTTGGTTTCCCCAAACCAACCCAGCCCTTTGAGCATGTGTTCACGAAAAGTCATTGGGTGTGCCTGGTACATGGAACAAAACCCATCTAAACCAGTGGAACCCATCTATTTATCACCAAACTGACCTGAACTGGACAGTTTATGGCTTCAATCGCCTTGTTGGTTGTCCCTTTGACGTAAACCAGGGCTTGCTTCAAACAAATTCAGCCGGCATCACCGGTCCTCCTCAGCGGGGGATGCATTCAGCAGGATGCCGCACGCCAGCAGGATCAGCAGCGGCAGTATGAACTCCGGCCTGACCAAGGGGACGGGGCTGAATCATTCCTCGGTTGCTTTCTGCTCCCCTGCTACAAATTTGACTTTTAGCGGTTTAATGGAAAACCCATTAGTTGGCAAAAAGTTAAAGTCCGAACATCCAAGCAAAATGCACCAAAGATTCGATTTGGGCATTTCACCAACCTAGGTCTTCCAGTAGAGATTCTAAGTTGGTACCCGATCTTTTTTCTGTAGTCTATTTTTGTAGGGGAACCCTCCCCCCAAAAAAAGTAAAAGGGCACTACGTACTGGGTGACCTAACAACTTTACCCCTTTCCAACCGTTGTAGCGAAAAGCTGTCTTTCTTTGCAGCCCCCTACTTAGAATTGATAGAAACACAAAACCCTTGGCATGTGCTTGCACAACAGTTTTGTTTTTGCAGCCCCCTGCATAAAATTAAGAGAAACAAAAAGCCAAAAAACCCGTGCCAACAACACTGAAGTATATGTGTATTTATATGAGTGTGGCTCAAAATCGAGGCCCAAAGTGGAACCCTGGTTAATGGAAAAGTAGACTAACACCTGATGTCACGAATCTTAAAATTTGAGCCGTCCATGCTACGATTTATTGTCGGGTTGTGGGGTACACATCAACTCCCCTACAGATGAACGGCCGGAACCCAAAGAACCATGTTCTGCGGTGGTCCATTGAACCTCTGCAAGAACCAAGCGTTCAAATCCACAAACCACCAATTCAGTTGCCTGAAAAAAAGGGCTGAAACATTAGAATGGGGTTGTGGGGGCACTATTTACTCCCCTGCAAATGAACGGCCGGAACCCGAAAGCAAAACATTCGTAGAGGAAACTCCTGCGAGGACCCCTTGTGTTGCGTTCCATATTGCAAACAGCGGCTGAGAAAACAATCCTTTGCGGATGTATATCTTGGCCCAGTTTCCAGGTGCACCCAATAAACCAAGATTCTGTCTCACAAGTTCTCAAATATTTTTTCCCCGGGCAAACCTACGTCATGGTCGGCTCGTTTTAGCCCTCGCCATAGGACTGGCAGACATCCGCCCAAGAAACACTCGCTCGGCCCAAGTGAGGCTTTACACCCACCAAAAGCGGACATCTGGGGAAGCCTCAAACAAGAAAGCAAGGTGGTTCCCTTGGCTTTTGTGCAAGAGTGAGGTCTTAAACTTCGCCAAAAAGGCGGGTTGGAAGGAATGCTCCCCTGACTGGGCTGTCCTCAAATCCCCCTCTAAACCTACTATTTAAAAAAAAAAAAAAAAAAAAAAAAAAAAAAAAAAAAAAAAAAAAAAAAAAAAAAAAAACAAAAACGCTAACAAAACCAAGCCACCGGATGGCTGGGAACCAAGTTGATGGAACTGGTTTATGCTTCCGCCGCTAAACATTGGGAATCCAGAGAGATGTGGGGGGGTGATCAAAAGATTTGTGATACATGGGCTAATACATGGGTTGCAATCCACTATGATGATATTTCAACCATATAATAAAAGGAAGAAGAAAAAAAAAGCCATGGTCCTGGCCAGGGTTGACCAACCATGCATTTTCTTCCGAGAAAAAAAACAAAAACAAAAACGCTACGCCAAGCTTCAGGGAAGAGATCCCTCCCACAGAACTTTCACGTCAGGCCTCCCATGACTCTCGATCGGTGCGCTAGGCGGGGTTGAGGTGTACTAAACCGGAGCCGAGTCCCGAAAAAGGGAAGCCATGAGCGGGATGGCTTTCTCGAAAACATGCCATTTCTCAGTTCTTGGGGATCATTCCAGGTCTCATTCCCTGCCTGTCGCACCAGCAAGATAAAGGGAAACTTGATCAACTCCCCTAGATTGTCCTAGATGGCAATCCCACGTTAAACTTGGGAGGGGGGGAGGATTCCCTTGGCTTCCTCTTGGGCTTTCCCCCCTCAAACCCACGAAAACCGGGGGCCCCTCCCGCCCCATCCCGAGGGCTCCCCCCCCCCCCCCGCCCCCCGAATGAAGGCCTCCAAAGCAGCAGGATGCCGGTGCCGCAGATGGCGCTGCTCCCGCGCTCCGCGTGCTCCAGCAAGGGGCTCCAGAAGCGCTCCTGTGAGCCGCCCACCCGTACGACGTCGCTCGTGAGGAAACCCCCCGGCTTTCGGGGCGATGTTTTTGTTCAAGGGAAACCAAAAGGAGCACGCAAAAAAGGGGAGCCAAAACGGACGGTGGTTTTTGAGGGTATTCAAAGAAATATCCAAGCGGAAGACCGACAAAGGAGAGAACCAAAAGGGACGTGTTTTTTTTGAGGGCAACCCTGTTTGGCTGGTTTTTTTCAAGGAAACCAAGAGGAACACCGAATCCACTTTGAGGGGTCCAACCTTCACGATTCTCTGCTTCCCCTTGGTGGTTTGGTTTGGTCTGGAAATTACTGGGTGGTTTCCCATTCACCCTCCCAGAACCAGAATTTCAGATCGCCAAACAACCAATCCAAACCACCAACTAAGGGTTCCCCGAGATTCAGACCCCGTCATTTTTCTGGCAGAGCCAAGCGTCTGCGAGCTGCGCTTCGTGCGCGATGACCGTGATGTTGCGCAAGAGGCTGGCAAGGTCTAGGGGCTGCCTGGCGCCAGTGGGTCTAAGGTGGTTGTTGGTTGATCAGCTTGAAACAATTTGACTTTGGAGAAAAAAACAAAACGGTTGCTTTGCAGCCACCTCCAAACAGTTGTTGTTGATCCAACAAAAACGGTTATAGCCCTTGGTATGGCAGCAAAACATGTGTTTTTGCAGCCCCCTACAAAGATGAGCAGAACCAAAAACCATGCCAACAACACTGAAGACTTAAATGATTTGTGTTGATCCAAATCATTCGGCTGGAAGCTTTGGGGTCACCCAAATAGGCTCTGGGCTTGGTTTCCAGAACGGGTTCCGAGTCCGGTTGAAGAGACCACGTTCTTGTCCTATGATAATGACTTTGATCAGCTTCCCTCTAATTGGTGGTTCGGAGCCCGGTGCTTTTTCTGACAACCCCGGCCACAAACAAAACGCACCTCCCCTCCATCAGGGGTCCATTTGACCCCTGTCAAGTACCCCTAAAAAGGTCCATCCCAAGGGGTCAACAAAATGAAGTCCCCCCAAACCAGGAGGGGTTTCCCATTTACCCTCTACAAAAGCCAGGGTTCCTTTCCAAACCAACCACCAATCCAAACCACCAACTAAGCTAAGTCAGAATCAACACCTGGTACTACATGGTCTACCCAGAACCATGTAAAGATTTAAAAAGGCGGCTGCACCCATTTGTGGTTGGGGTTATCCCTGACTAACTTTCGTCTACCTGGAATTTGAGGACCGTAAAAGGAAAACCGCCATAAAGGATCGCCCTTTCTCCCACTGACACAGCAAGGGTACCTGTTAAAGATCAATTTCCTCTTCAAGGGACCCTCTGTCAAGTGCCACAAGGTCTCCCTTCACATCCAAATTCCGTCTTCTCCTTTGAGGGGTCCGGGTGTGGAGTTGGTTTTCAAGAAAAGAACTCCCCCAAAACCATCGATTTTTGAGTCCGGGTGTGGTTGGTTTTCAAGGGGAACCAAAAAAACACCTGGGGGCCTCCCTCATGGCTCGCGCCACTTCTACTTCTCAGATCCGAGGCGCAGGGGCTCCCCGAAGCTCGGGGGCCCCAGGCAGAAGGCGAAGAGCTCGTGCTGCGGCTGCGCGCGCAGCGTGAGCTGCAGCCGGATGCGGCCCACCTCCGCGCGATGCGGCGCGAGGAGGCGAACCGTAGGAGGCGCGTCGCGAGGGGGGAAGAACCGTAGGACCGTAGGAGCCGAAGCCCCGAACAGGCGCTTCGGGTTTTTTCTGATACTCGCCCAAAAAGAGGCTCACCGAGGTTTGTTTATTTGATTTATCACTCAAATGTGAAGTCCATGAACTCAGGGAGTGAGATTGGTGGGTTTTCCCTTTGGTTTCCTTTTAAACCACACAAGGGCACCCCTCGACAAGAAGACAATATGGAATTTGGATCCAAAGGGAGAAATCAGGTACCCTCCCTCCCACGTTGCCATGGCACCTGACAGAGGGTCCCCCCGAAAAAAAGGAAACTGTTCTTGCAGGTATCCGGTGCCTTCTGCTAGCCTGAGGAGGGGTAGGTGGTTGATCCACCAGTACTCATGGGGGTTTCGTCCATGGGTGCATTCTTTTTCCAGTATGGATTCCTGGCAAACATTTCTCATTCCTATCCAACACGGGTCCATTTGGAGAAACACCCACACGGCACCCAGGACACGCGGCGACATTCTGAGGTCCACGTCATTCCCCCCTGAACATTTTAGCTCGGGATCCATACCCTGGAGTGGAATATCCCAACCACCTTTCTGGGGGTAGTGGCAACAACACTAGGGGGAATGGTTTGGGGGGTAGCTGATGTCCAAGGCTCCTCGGGAAAAAGCTTCTCAAACGAATGAGTCCTGAGGTCTTGGTTATCAAGATCCACGAGTTGCTGGTGCGATTGATAGGGCTTTGGGCATGAACCGAAAGGGGATTCCCTTAAAGGAAACCGGAGGGGATGGTTTTTTGCGGGGTCAGTCCCTCATTCCCTGCTGAGAACCAGCAAGAAATCGAACTCTCCCGTCCGTGGAACTGTTCCTCTAAAACGACCTTCTGGTGGGTTCCATGGCAACGAGGACGAGAGGGTATCACTCTAGTCTTTTGTATGCCTTTGCATTGTCTCCAGATCACCTTCCTTTCCAAGACTTCAACAGAAACAGGATTATACCAGAAAGAGACGAAAAGAATAGTACATGCTGAACGCTTGGAATTTGGGCACGTCGAGGAAGGCATTGCCCAAAGTCGGGTGTCGCCCCGATCTTGGGCATCGCGTTGTGGATTGCTTTCAAATTGGACCACCAAAAAGAAGCCGACCATTCCTAGGTGTCTCAAAATCGGCCCCTTTGCTTGGGGCCCAGCTGCCCCAATTCGCTTCTCAAAAGCGAACCCAAGAGTTACCAAGAACATGACCAATTGACAACAGGCAACCAGCTTGGAGGGATCCCCGAAAAGGAGAAGCCACATGCGCCGTGGCCGAAACTCCCTCATGTCCATGGTATCTAAAATCCCTAGGTCTCCGTCATCCTTTCGACCGAATAGACTTCCATGTCCAAACACACGAAGCTTGGCTTTCTTTGGGCTGACACTGGGTTTTGAAGCGACACCAAGAGGAAAACCTCCACTTTGGGGGTCCCCTAAGAAAAGTTGCATCTGTCTCAGAATAGGGGAACCCCCCAAACCAGGAACTTTCTCTGGTTTCCATTTACCACCCCAAAGGCCCCAACAAGGGCACCATAAAAAAAAACACCCACACACACCCAAGGGCCCGAGGGCCAAATCCATTTCGCCCCTTTCTCGTCGCCTTGCGCGGCTTCTCCCCGCTCTGCATCTTGGCCGCACGGCTGGTGTAGCTGTTCCTTGGCTCTGGAAGCCCCGAGCGAAACAGCCTTTTGCACATGGAGTTCCTTGGTTGCTTTCTGCTCCCCTGCTAAAAGTTTAACTTTCAGTGGTTTCATGGAAAACCCACCAGTTGGCAAAAGTTCAAGTCTTAACATCCAAGCAAAATGCACCAAAGGTTCGACGTTCGACGTTCGGTTCTGGTTCAGGGGGGTCTCTTTTTGCCACCTTTGGTGAGAAAATGGTCGACCCCCTCAACAAGGAATGCTTCACTACAAGGGGGTCGATCATTGGTCCACCAAAGGTGGCAAAAAGACCACACATCATTGGCGATCACTGGAGACTTTTTGGACATTTGCCTTGGCGTGGTGTTTCTCATTGAATAGCCATTTATGGGTCCAGCTTTTTTCGGGGACCCACAAACACAGTGTGTGTGTGTGTCAAAAGGAAGATGATCAAATGAAACCGACGGTTTGGAATTTCGTGAGGGAATCCATCCACATGCCGGCGTTGACTTTCTTCCTTACCGCTTTCAGTTGTCTGGAGGAGTTGTCCCTTTGCGCATCTCACCAAAACTTAAAGTTGGTCCACGAGGTGATGCTCAAAAGGAGGACATGGGAACCGCCCGGAACCCCCCAAAAGGGGGGGGGGGGGAAAATAGGAAAAGACAAAAACACAAAATGGCTTAAGCAGCGGTCTTCCTGTTGGTTTCTTGTTAAAACCACAAAAAAGAATGGTACCAAACCCAACAACAAGGCAGACGCCAAAAAAAAGGGGACCTTGAAATCTGCGGCGCCGTGAACTTCGGAACACCGGATTTCTCGGGAGACCAAAAGGCGAACCGACACAAACCAACACATTGCGGGTCCAAATCCAGCCCGCTCCAGCCACGCCCTGCCCAAGTCGTAGGCCCAAAAAGCGTGCCAAATACCAAATCTTTAGCCTTAAGACTCGTAAAAAAAATCTCGGTGCGTACAAATCCGAGAACCAAAGATTCACAAAGTGGCTCAACATTAAACAGCCGGGGCAAAACGCAGGCTTTGGTCTACCTGTCCATTTGCTAGGGCTCCATTTTGGACCCCTTTTTTGAGCCACACCCACAAAGGTGTTGGCTGTCCTTCGCTCCAACTCTGTGCTCTTTCCAAGGTTCTGGACATCGAGTGCTTTTATAGGTTGGGAAACATGGGGTGCCCCCACCCGTTCACGTCAACTGACCAGGGGTGGCAACCTGCTCCAAAGTGATGCAGGGGTGCCCGCGCGTTTTTTGCTGGTTGATTCTAAAGGACCTCCCCCTCAAAAAGAAAGAGGAACAACACGTGGCATTTTGCCGTAGTGCCATAAACTGCCCGCGCTGGGCTTGAGTGTGTGCTTTCCCAACGTGAGCTCCTCTAGACAGAAGTGCGCTCCGGCGCCGCTGCGGGCAACTCTCGGGAAACTTGCCCCTTAGGTGATCCGGGTCCCCAAAAGATAATTGAAGAAAAAGTTGTCGAGCAACTCACCTTTGTGATGGAGGGAAACTTGAGAACGGCAACAACAAGCCCCATGAAAAACGGGTTGTCGACCCCATTTTCTGTAGATAGAAAACCGGGAAACCACCCTGCAAACAGCTCCAAACCCAAGAGGCCAAGGAGAAACCCTCCAAAACCACCCTGCAAACAGCTCAAAAAAAACCGCGCAGCCGCATGGCTGGGGTTCCCAACAGCTCCGAGCCGCACTGGCTTGGAGACCTGGCAAGAGGACTGGATCGATGCCCAGACGGTCACGCGTCCACGGCGGCTCGTTTGTCTTAACAATATCCAACCCCCCAACAAAAAGCGGCTTGCCTTGGGATTCCGTTTTAAGACCTACTCACCACATGGCCGAATTGGTTTAAAAGCTTGGAACCCCCCCCAAAAAAAAAAGAAGAAGAAGAAGTGGTGGTGTGCCTTCTTGTGTCCATTGTAACACCCTTTTTTGGGGGAGCCCCTCCGACAAAGAATGCGGTTTTGTCTTTTGGCTTCCCTATACCAACCAAAAAGGGGTACCAAACCCAAAAAAAAGACAGACCCTCATGGCCTTTGCTTGGCTTTGCAGTGAGGATGAATGAACCCATCCTCCGATTTTAATCCAACAAACACTTCTGTGTCCCAGTCATTCAATCAGCCTCCGAATTCATTTGCACTGGGAGACGACTAAAATGGAAAACGCCTCGCCTCCGAACCGCGAGGCTTTGGTTAAAACCCGAGCAACGCGGTTTTTTGCAAAGCGTCCAGATCCTTCTGACCAGCCATACCCACTTCGCAAACTCGAAAGTACATGTTCTTTGGGCGAGTCCCAAAGTTTCGAGCTTCTGATCCCGAATGGCAGTGGCTCGATGTACCAAAATGGCACCTTGGTAAATGGAACCAAATACTAAAACCTGCGTAACCAATTCCTGCTCTTGAATTTTGAGCCACGCCCAAATTAATAAACCCATCCCTCATCCTATTAATTTGGGGGTGTTCCCTCCAAAAGTGAAGAATCCAACCACCAAAAGGGGACACCGCCCAATCAAAATCGTTCTACTTCCAGCTGGGGTCGACATTACGCATCAACTGTCAACTTTTGTGGTTGAACCCAACCACTCAAGCACCTAAAAAGAACACTAACAATCCGCCAAGATCACAGCTTTCAACTAAGCCATCCAAAAACCACGAAAAGCCTCAGTTTCCGGCCGGCTAAAACCTCTGGTGGAGTTGAAAACCGCCCAGATCCAAATCTGTCCAAAGACTTCCCGCCTTATTCTCACCGCCCTAAAACCTCTGGTGGAGTTGAAAGCCGCCCAAATGAAAATCCCCCCGGAGCGGATAAAGAAAGCGTCGTCGCCATAGGTGTCCATTTAGAGGAAGTAGATGGGTTTCCCTGCTAGATGAGAAAAAACAACCAGGTAAACCAGGAATCGCCATCTATTTTTCGAGCCAAAACCACCACAAAGGACACCTGACCGCAGTCAATCCCTCCGCAACGCGAAGTTGCACCCGCCTCATAGAGGTCGAACCATCCCGAGAGCCGGGTGTTCAGCGGCAGCCGCGCGACGGCGATGTCCACGTAGCCCAGCAGGTCGTCGCTCAACCCCACCAGCGACCCCGCGAAACCCAGCGAGGCCTCGTTCCCGAAGTCCTCACGAGATGCGCTGAGGCTTGGAATGGGGGGGTGGGGAGGGGGGGTGGGGGTGGATGTTTTTGGGGCAAAAGGGGCGGACAAATTGGATGGATGGGAAGAAAAGAGCTGTTGTTGTATTTAACCAAGGATGTTGCTCTTGCGGACTTTTCTTAGGGAAAGAACAGCTGGCTGACTAAAAGTGTCTATGGGCGGAAAGCTGTTGGTCTTAATAATTTGTTGTTTGTGGGTGGAGACAACTGATGATTTCCGAGCCCAAAAAAGTGTATATTTGGGCAGACATCTTGTGTAAAAAACCAACACAACAAGCTTGTGGTTTTCCCAACGGCGGATTCTTTGGGGCAAAAGGCGAGTTTTGGGAACAACGACAGATTTCTTGTGTCCATGGGTGGAGAAAACTGTTGGTATTTATTCAGCCAACCCCGAAAAAGCGGAACAAACCTGCTCACTTGTGTAGTTTGGACCCAGAAATAGAAGGTGATCACCTGTTGGGGCCACAAAGAATGGAACAAAAAGGGGAAACTGTCGATTCGCTTTGGGGTGAGAAACTAGGCGGTTTACCGTTGGTTTGCGAACCAAAAAGCTACGTATACACACTCAAGTGAGTTGCACTCAACACCTGGTGAGGGTCCAATGTAAAGAATCAAAAGGGCCGCAAAGAGTGAAAGAAGAGGGAAAGGCGATTTCCCCCGCCAAGAAGGGTACGACCAGTACTCCGTGCGCGCCTCTTCAAAAAAAAACCGCAATTGCCAGGGTTCCCGCTCCGGGCTTTCGTTGCAGGCCAAACTCCCGATTCCATATGATCCACAGCCATCTTTCTTCCCCAAGGCTTCGCGTTTGGAAATTGGGCGGTGTTTCCCGATGTTTCTAGGAAACTCAGGTTGTCCACCGTTCTCCTCCTCCAAACAAAAATACTAGACCACGGTTGGCCCGAAAGCAGAACATCGCAAGCGAGGTCGGCCCAACGCTGCAGGATGCGTTCTTTTTCCCTACACTTCGTGAAGCAAGCGCGAGACAGCACCAGGCAAGGTGCTCTGCGCAAACTGGTCGGTGCAAGTTGGTCTGCGCAAGTTGCTCTACGCAAGTTGCACTGTGCAAGTTGCTCTGCGCAAGTTGCTCCGCGCAAGTTGCTCCGGCAAGTTGGTCCCTGCAAGTGGCTCCCTGCAAGTTGCTCTGTGCAAATTGCGCTCCCTGCAAGTTGCTCTGTGCAAGCTGCTCTGTGCAAGTTGCTCTGTGCAAGTTGCTCTGCGTAAGTTGCTCTGCGCAAGTTGCTCTAGGCAAGGCGCTCTGCGCAAACTGGTCGGTGCAAGTTGGTCTGCGCAAGTTGCTCTGTGCAACTTGCTCTGCGCAAGTTGCTCTGCGCAAGTTGCTGTAAAATGCAAGTTGCATCTTGCGACGCCCGCCCGCGGACCAGGGAGGAATCGAACCCGCGACCCGCCGGTTCCGGGAGCAGGCGCGCGAACCACGAAACAACTCCCGAGGACCAGTTCGAACAACAAAAGCCGCAAAAAACCTTGAGTTTTTGCACCTCGACCACGCCGATTCCCGCAGAGGGTTGCGCGAGCACCGCAGAAATCGCAAAAAACCATGGGTTTTTGCACCTCGACCACGCCGATCCCCGCAGAGGGTCGCGCGAGCAGGTTAGAAATCGCAAAAAACCATGGGTTTTTGCACCTCGACCACGCCGATCCCCGCAGAGGGTCGCGCGAGCACCGCAGAAATCGCAAAAAAACCATGGGTTTTTGCACCTCGACCACGCCGATCCCCGCAGAGGGTCGCGCGAGCAGGTTAGAAATCGCAAAAAACCATGGGTTTTTGCACCTCGACCACGCCGATCCCCGCAGAGGGTCGATTTTCGTGTAGTGTCGTCGGCACTACCCCGCCGCCCTAAGAAGAGATTTTAACTCCTCGCAAGTCAATTGCACTTGACTCCTTGCACTTGCAACTTGCACTTGACTCCTTGCTTGTTTCAAGGAGTCATTGCAAGGAGTCATTGCAAGGAGTCATTGCAAGGAGTCATTGCAAGGAGTCATTGCAAGGAGTCATTGGGAGTCATTGCAAGGAGTCATTGCAAGGAGTCATTGCAAGGAGTCATTGCAAGGAGTCATTGCAAGGAGTCATTGCAAGGAGTCATTGCAAGGAGTCATTGCAAGGAGTCATTGCAAGAGCCATCATGCAAGGAGTTGCAAGGAGCCAAGGAGCCAAGTGCATGGAGTCAAGTGCAAGTCGCAAGTGCACGGAGTTAAGTGCAAGTTGCAAGTGCAAGGAGCCAAGTGCAAGGAGCCAAGTGCAAGGAGCCAAGTGCATGGAGTCAAGTGCAAGTTGCAAGTGCATGGAGTCAAGTGCAAGTTGCAAGTGCAAGGAGTCAAGTGCAAGTTGCAAGTGCAAGGAGTCAAGTGCAAGTTGCAATCCTTGCCATGACTCCTTGCAATGACTCCTTGCAATGACTCCTTGCAATGACTCCTTGCAATGACTCCTTGCAATGACTCCTTGCAATGACTCCTTGCAATGACTCCTTGCACTTTCATGATGATGATTCCTTGCAATGACACCTTGTAATGACTCTCATGAGAACAATTCAAGTGAACCCAGCGGAAGAACCCTTCGCCATGCTTTCGGGAAAACGGACTCATTTTGGTCATTTTGGCCGTGATCTGTGCCCTTTTGTGTAGTGGGAAAGCAAAAGTTGAGACCCTAAAGCCCATCTCTCGGGGCTCGATGTAGGCGACCCTGAAGTCACCTTAAGAGAAACCAAGAATAGAAGCACCGTAGTTGTTTTCTAGTTTTTTTCTGTTTTGCGCACCGTGTTTGTCTTTGTTTTGAGGGGGGGAATAATTATTTTGACATATAATAAATCGCCAAATCCCATGAGACAAAGCCATCGAATGGAAGGCTCGAATCTCAAGCACACTCCTCGTCATGCACCAAGAGTGTCAGCACGGACTCCGGCCGGTAGATGCTCAAGCAGAAGTCCTGCTACGTTGCTCTTCTCAACGCTTCTCCCTTCTCCCATTTCTGCCATTTGGGTGTGGGTCAAAATACTGCAACCCCGAAATGGCGACCCTTGGAAATGACGAACACCCGCGATCCAAATCCTGGTTTAACTTTGACCCAAACCCTTTTGGCCCATATCTTTCCCATGGCTCGTTCCACCCTTTTTCAGGCTGCTTCTTTGAATGGGTGTCCATTAGTTTCCATTGCCTTCCCTTGATTTCCGGATGCCGCCCTTTTGGGGGCTCTTTGGGACCTCGAAACTGGACAATCCAACGGTCCAAAGGTCGAAATGGAACTGAACCGAAAAACGAGTACAAATCTATACCACTTGTGGCCCAAAACCTCATGGATGGCTCGTCTGCTTTTAGGACCCCCCCAAAAGGTTGTTTTCCTGTCAATTTTCCTTTAAAACTGTGAGTCACTCGCCGTTTTGATTTGGAATGGTGCTGAAACACACCACACACATGTGGCACGCCCGCCGCATGGCTCAAGACGCATCTGGAAAAGGGTAAAAACAATGCAAAAAACGTGGGCGGCAACTCGAAAACATGAATGACACAACCTTAGTGGGGGAGTCGACCAATTTTGAGGGGCGGGGGCCTCCGACCCTGGCAGCAAGTCAAAACTGGGCAACATGGGAAGTTGTTCTTTAAATTTGGCTATGAATTTTGATGATTGGAATCCTTCACAAATAGTTCATGGGGCCCAAAGCAGCTCGTATTCAGCCAGGCCTTATCCAATGGTTGTCAAGGGCCCCCCCATCCTAATAGGGGCTAATAGCGACAAATAAGGCCAATTAGCGCCTAGCGCCTGATAGGGTCCCTGTTAACCATGAGATAAATCCTTCTTGAGAAGCTCCCCACAACCGTGGGCGTGTCTTAAAATAGGGGACCCCCCAAACTATAATGTTCCTTCGCTTTTCCGCAAAATGAGCCCAAAAAGGGGCGCCCTCCAAAAAAATGACGAGCCCATCTTCTTTTGCTCTTTCGGGGCCCAGGTTCTTTGGGACGGCCCCGATGGGTCCTCGCCCCAGCGCGGCGCCAGGGTGGTGCTTTGAGTGCTGGTGCGGAGGTCTAGGTCCTGGCACACCCGCTTTGGCGCGCTGCAGGGCCCAGCGAGCGGGGGGAAAAAAAAGTAGCTCGCTGCATCTTATTTTTTGCCGACGTTCGTGTTTTGACTCCTCTTCGTTTTAGGCCTGTACAGTCGACCCCGGATGATGTACTCGACGTGGATTTGATATTCGGACTTCTAAAATGGGTTGCTCCTTCCTAAATCAACCAGGAGCAGGGTTGTGGGGAAATGACCACTTCTGTGATACAACAAAAAGGGCTTCCCAAAGACTAACACCATATACAGGGGGAGATTCCCTTGTATCACAGAAGTGGGAATAAACCCCTTGATTCCACAACCCTGGCTCAAAGGAGAGGGAAACACAGTTTTGTCAACAACGGGGGAACCCGGGACCTTAAAAGGAACGAACCCCTCCGTGACTGCGACCTCTCCCTTAACCTTGTGGGTAGCGCGAGCAACGCGCTCTTTTCAGCACTTGAGCCTTGAGCCAAAGCAATGATCGTGTCATGCTTGGGCATTGACTTGAATGTACATCATGCAACCTGTTGTACCTCTGGGCCATAAATGTCATCGTGATAATTGACTCCCCCCTCATTGACGGCACTGAGGGAGTGTCTTGGGCGCATTACCACGCCAACTTGAAGTCAAGTTTACATCACAACGACTGACGCAAGTTATTCAAGCGTCGCCCAGTCACTTGCACACTTTTGGAAATTTTGCAGGCATGCTGCAGCGCACTAGGCAGCTGCTTTAGCGGATCTACTTTCACGAACGTCTTCAAGCTTCTCTGGAAGGTCAACACGAATGCCGAGCAACCGGATGGCATGGTCCCACTTGTTGGGTGGAAGTGCTTTCGTGAAGATGTCTGCTGACTGCATGTCTGTTTGGACGTATTCTATCGAGATGTGTTCGCTTTCAAGCTGCTCTGCGATGCACGCGAGGTTCACCTTGTGTGTTCGCTGGACACAGCGTAGCTTGGATGAGAAACCTTTCCTTGCTACGAGGATAGTCGCCTGATTGTCCTCGTGGATCTTGAGATGGAATGGTCGGTCCAAGATCAGCTCCCATAAGCTGAGCGCTGGGAGAGCCTCCTGGTACAGGGAGTACGCAAGAGACACGATCTCCGCCTCGGTTGTCGATCGGGAGACCGAGGTCTGCCTTTTAGACACCCACGCAAGGGGGAAATGCGTGTGCGGACCACTCAAAATCAAGAATCCTCCGGACGTAGATTTTGCGTCTCGTTCTCCAGCGAAATCGGCGTCCACATAGAGAGACAGATGCAACTCATCAGTCGAATCCTGAACTGTGCCAACTAGCGTGCTGTTGACCGTGCTGTTTATGTAGCAGACAAGCCTATGTAGCTGCTTATCGCAGTTTCTAGACCATTTCTGAACAAAAGAGGCAAGGTCGCCAATGGGCTTGACCAGGTCCGGTCGTGCCAAACGGCCGAGCCACAAGGCTTTCATCAACACGCGGCAAGCGGCGAAGCCGAGCTCACCCTCCAAGGCGTCATCCGCAGGGTCTAGGGATCCAGCGGGACAGAATGGAGTGGTGGCATCACGCAACTTTTCAGTTTTTAGCTGTGCAACCTCAAGATACAATGCAACGGTTTGACGAGCATAATCTCGCATGTCGAACGCCATGCCCCCTTTCAATCTGCCCATTGCGGCATTAAGATCGGGTTCAGTTGGGTCCTTTGGAGCATCTATCAAAAGGTGATTCCTGCCTAGCACCCGATATATGTCTTCTGGGGGTTCTATATCAACCAGTCTTGTTAACTTTTCCCAGAAGTCTTTATAAAGGTGGCTGGGGCCGGCCAACGTCAAGTCGTCGACGTATGTCGAGAGAAGTAACCCGGACTCCTTGAACCAGAAGTTTCCAAAAAATTCTGCGACCTCACGCCCTCCAAGTTCACTAATGAAACCTTTGAGGTGTGCCTCCCAGAGTCCGCCAGCGTCAGGATGCCCATAAAGAGCTTTAACGAGCAAAACCACAGGTTTCACGAAACGCTCGCGCCACCACCTTGGCCGGAGCTCAGGCGGGAGTGTGATCCAAGTTTGGTACTTGGATTTCAGCAGCGCTTGCACATAAGCCTTTATAGCGTCCGCTGTTGTGGTGGAATTCCCTGGCAGGGATCCATAAGCGAGACAGTTATTAAGACCTTGTACGCTCGTGGGATTTGCTCCCAATTCTTGGTAGACGGCTGCTGCGCCATGTTCGTCTTTCGCACAGTCTCCGCGATACACAATCCTACCTTTCATCTTCTGAAGGTGTTTCGCGAGTTCGGCGAACTTGACGGATGCTAGCGACATCAACTGCCCGAAATGAACTTTTATACTGGATCGTCGCGCCTCAGCAGCGACTTGATCATACTCTCGGACTGAATTTAGATCCCAAACACCGGCTTTCTCCAGGCCTGTGGCTTCAAGTCGAACGGCTTCAAGGGCTTCCGGGGAAGCCAACATTTCGGCACGTGACAAGAGTCTGGTCACCATTGCGGTGATTTCAGGATCCTTCTCCTCCTTGACTTGTCCTAGGGAATGTGCGATGAGATTTTCAACATCAAGAACTTGTTCAAGGATGTCGTGACACTTTTCATCGGACTCAACAGCAATACCTATATCTTCCAAACCAGAGAGAGGGGATATGTGTTTCAACTGCTGCTCACGTTCCCGGTGATCGAGAGGCAATGGCACTTGGACAGGCATCGCAGGCACAACGGGTTGAACTGTCGGATACAGCGCACGGGCAACTGTGAGACACATGCCTTCGGGGTAGAAAGCGGTCTTTGCGGTCTTGTTACCTGCTGCAAGCGTGTTTATACCCTTTTTCGTGCGGACACTTGAATGCACTTAGCGCGGATGCGAGGGTGCTATTGCTGGTCATGACTTTCCATGGCTTTTTGATGGGATAGCCATTGCTGTCCTTCAGACCTAGGGCGCAACCGTGGAAGGTCGCTGGGGTGAAGACCTGTGCGTATTCCCTAAAGAATGCAGAAACATCATCCCTAGCCCAGCTGTCGCAATCCCTTGGCCACTCAAACGAAAACACTACCCCCCTGATGGAGGACAGCCTCAGCGTGACGTCTGAATCTGGAGAACAACTCTCTCGACTCTCTAACCTTTTGCTTCAGTTTCTTTTTGAACTGGCTTCCTAACTTGGCCTTATTAAGGCGTTGCCATGCTGAACCTGATGTGCAGGGGATTGCAGCCCAGAGATTGGGTTTGTCACAACTTTCAATCTGCGACTGCAACTGGATTTCTCCTTCATCTGTGCTAAGGTCGATAAACTCTTTAGCCAGCCTAACATGAGGTATGCCAAGACCTTCAAACACGCGACCCATATTGGACTCTGGTGAACATGCGTATTCGAACATCACAGGCAACTTGTCAATGCGTGCCTGTCGCTTGCGGGCACGATGATTTCCTACCTCAAACTGCTTGCGCTGCGGAGCTTCAACCTCTGCGCTGCACGGCATGCCAAAAATTGGCAATGTATCTGGACGACCGTTCTTTGACGCTTCGGTGAGAGGTGTCGGCGGTACGGAGTCTAACATCACGGCTGCACCTGTGGTGATAACACAATCGGACTGAATGGGTTTTAACTTGAACACTGTGAACCCCGTCCATGGATCTCCAAGTGAGCGATTAGGTCGGCTACCAAACCAACCATCGTGAATGTTGTCTGCTTTGCCCCCCTGAAACACGGCACGAGTGGTGCGAGCTGCAGTAAATCTTTCTGGGGAAACGGGGCAATCCTCGACCTCCTTTGGGGTAAAAAGATTCTGCCTTGGCATGATATGGTACCGAACCAAACAGTTGGCATTTTCTTTGAACACCCAAAAATCTTCACCTTGCGATGTAGCGGCTGTCGCTGGCGCGGTATCGAAAAATGAGGCACCGGGTCTTGAGGGAGCGGGCTCCCCAGCTTCGGCTGCATCAAATTCATGCGCAACGTCTTCTGCACTAACTGCGGTTTTAGGATCCTCCTCATGCTCGGATGCGTGGATTGCTCTGGCTAGCTCCTCATCCCCTTCAGTATGAACAATGGGAATGGGTTCCTTAGATTCAGTTTTGGCAGCGCTTTTTGCAGCTGCTTCAGCTCGATCTGCAGAAACAAGTTCGGAGAACCTCTTCTTGCATTCGGCACTGTGAATCTTGGAATGACCGGTGCATGCACGACAACCTGGCGTTTCCTTGAACTTGATGATCCTCTCAACAGTTATGTACACGGATTTTGACTTGACAGCGGATGGAGTCGGTGGGGCCCCAAAGGGCGCCTCTCGCAGGGGCAAAGGTGGGGGATCAGACCCTTCTGTCTTGCCACCATGCAATGCTCTATCTGCTGCTGCTGCGATCGGAAAGCTTGGGGGTCCGTCCTCAACGAACAATTCCGGTTCAGGAACATCGTGAACGGAAATGGAACCGTCTTTACGGAAGGCTTCATAGTCCATGACTTTGACCACGTTACGGTACCGCAACCCCGGATCGACCCTCCAACCCAAAAAGAGCGCTGGCGCCATGTTCGGATCGAGAGTGCGCTTGCCAGGAGTCTTGGTTCTGTACCAAACCAATTGTCCGAAACAGCATCTCTTCCCTTGGAACTTTTCCTTTGTGAGGGCTTCCCATTGGGTTTTACCGGGGCTGAATGGAGCAGGCCTGTCGAACGACATGGAGAGGCATGCAAATGGGTAGCTAAACGTATGCAACGAATAGGGCAACCCAGACTGCAAGTGGATGCTGCGACAGCATTCCTTCTCTTCGCGAATGTCGCGCTCCAGGACGGTGTTGTGAGGCCACCTGTTGGGCAAGCTTGTCTCTGGGACGAGACCGACTTCGTGGGCCGCTCCTTCGAGCTCTCCTGCTGCATCCATTTTTATTAGACATGCTGGCGGCGAATCAGTGGCCCGAAGGCCCATGAACTGACGGAAGTTTTTGACATGCGCTTGCGTGTCCCGCCTACTCACAGGGTAGGCAAGGCGAACGCCTGAGAAAACATCACGTACTACATGGTGAGATTTGATTCCTCCGAAACCTACTCCGAGATGTTCATCGCCCATGGCAAGAATCACAGAATCGGTAGCCAACTGTTGAAATGGTGCGGTTGGGACATCGACTTTGTCGTCTGATCTAGCATCCTTTTTGTGCGCTACCCTTGCAGAAGTGGTCTTTGAGATTAAAACACACCTTGCAAAACGGGTTCTTAGGGAAATGGGACCTCATGTGCTCAGGAGATTTTGCTTGCTCCTTCAACGCAGTATCATGTGTCGGGTCACCATCCCCGAAGGCGATCAACGGAAGTTCGTCCTCGGGAGGAGGGGCTTCCTCGGCCGCTAGCATATTCACAGGAACCTGATCTATCTCACCTTCATCTGACGCTTGGCACGAGTCATCGCACAGAGAAACGACATCGTCTTCGGCCGCGCTCATAGCAGCGGCTTCAATCGGCCAGAGGTGAGTTGACGACTCTGCCAACTTGGGCTTTACCACCTCATCATACTGGGGAACGTATTCCACTACCCTAGATGCATTAATGCGCGCATTGCGGGGCACGTTAATCTTGCATCTACTGATGTCCTTTGGGGGAACAAGGTATGGAACGTTTTCACGTGGATCCCAAATGAATAGGTGTCCTTGATCCATTACGGTCTTCCCGATGGATTGCGCTGGTGGGCAATCACGGAGGACGTACACCTGCTCTTCAGCAGGTATCACTCGGCTGTCCTCGAACCCTAATGAAGTAGTGCCTTGTTGGGCACCACCCCCAGTCGCAAAACCTACGGGTGTGCTGCTCTCGCGCACGCACTTGATCATGTTGCTATTCAAAGCTTGACGTCCGATCAAGTGTGTCCCTGCGGCAGTATCCCAAAGCCAACTGATGCGATTGTCGTCGGAAGCGACGCTTGCCATTGCCGGAATGAGCTGTGCAACAGCTGCACTCGCCTTTGGCGGCGGCGGTGACAACAAACTTTTGGGCTTGGGACCAGTGTACTTGTTTGTATCACTGTGGAGAAATGCACACTGCTTGGCCTTGCACGAATTATAGGCATAAAACATGCATGGCGTCTTGGCTTTCTCCGCCGCGGTCATATTGGCTGTCTTGCTGATGGCCTTAGACCTAGGAGTAAGGTTATCGTTCGAACCGCCCTTACCTTTGCCCTTGGGGGCTGGTGCTGCATTAGCTTTAGGAGGAGGCGGCTTTGGAGCTTTAACCTTCGGCGCAGGGGCTGCCGGAGTCTGCTGGTCAGCAGATTTATCCTTCTTGCTCTTCTTACTCTTCTTGGGCTTGTCCTCGCTGCTTGCTGCAGGCATGGCATTAGGATTATTCCCCTGGGACATGACGGCTGGCTTGATTTGAAGACTTTTGTCAAACTCATCCCTGTTCCGCTTGTCCTGATGGAGCTCCAAGGCTAGATCAACCTTGGACCACAACCATTCCGGCTTCCTACGGCGGCTGCCGATAGGGGCTTCCCGTGCCTTTTCTACCTTAGGCTTCAGCGCGGTGCACTTTTCCAGCTCATCCAACAGGTGATCAAACAAGGTTGTTTCCCTGGGTTGCTCTGCGACGGGGATTGCGGTCAGCACGTAAACGTACTTCTCCCGAAAGGCATCCAGGTCAGCAAGAGACGGGCCTGCAAGAGACAACTTTAACAAGTTACGGCCTCCTAAGGTTCCGATCCTACCTCGTTCCAACTGGAAGTGCTTGAAGATGGCACGCAACATGATTCTCCCTACGGGCATCCCACCTGACGAGATTCTCTCTTGCTCAACCATGTTTTGAAACAAGAGCCCGAACTTACCTTTGCGGCAGGTTTTAAGGAGCTTTGCGGCTACTTCGCGATCTAACCGTGGGAAACGCTTGTCCGCGATGAGTTCTTGCTCGGTGGAGGACATGCATGCTTGGGCCCACTGGTAAACTTCATCTCCGGGGGTCTTCTGGAGTCGACCGATGGCCATCAAAACTTGGTTGACGAAACCTCTAGCCTGTCCAGCGTTCTCCGGAGGGGATGGTAACACGAGATCCTTGAGATCCTTGACGCGGACAACGGACTCCTCATATGCGGCGTGATCTACGGCGGTCATGCCTACACTGGGATCGGCAGCTTGAGACGGGTCTGCATTGGGGAACTGGCCAGAGCCTCCCCCACCTCCCCCACCACCATTCATGGTGAGGTATGGGCAATCCGTGTCTTCGTGGCTGCCGCCGCAAACTCGACATTGTGGGGTATCATCATCTCCATCGGAGTCTGATGATGAGTCGGAGCTTGCGGCCGATGGCGTTTGTGGGGATGACGAGTACAACCCTCCCAACATTGTGATTGGTACTGGCGGAACACGAGTGCCGTTGCCAGCTTTTGGCGGAGGCGGCGCCCCTGCAAGGGGCATGGGAGGCGCTGGAGGTGGTGCGGCCGGAGGCGGAGGTGGCGGAGCCACTTGATTAGCAACCAATTGGGAAAGCTGCTGAACCATTTCCGCTAAAGCCGTCACTTGCACTCTCACATCGGCTTGATCCCTTGTACCGTCTCTACCCAACCCGCTAGTCCTCGACGCGCCGGGGGCTGCGTCTCCAACAGAGGACGCTGCTCCTAGCACTGCCGAATGGCCTGCGAGATGTTGACTTGTTGCACCCCCACCAGGGTCCCTTGAATCAGCTGGGGCATCGTGACCAAGTCCTGAACTTTGAACAGAACCACACGGAGGGTCGGGGATAGTACTTGTAAAAGCATTCCCTTGCGACGATGCGGCAACACCGGAGGCATCTTGTGAATCTGAAACCTGAGGTGCTCCAACCGGCTGATGGGTTCCTGGGGGAACTGTGCCCTGACTTGAGGCTTTAGCCGCGCTTGATTCCGTAGCTGTTTCGGCTATTGATGCGGCTTTTGGCGGGGACTCTTGAATCGGAACAGGGGTCGCACGAGCTTGTTGGGTGAGGTGTGCAACAACACGTTCGAGATCACCAAGTCGTTGATGCATCACAGAATTTTCCTGGGACAATCCACGAATGGTATGCTCTTGACTGGCAATGGTTTGTTCTCTTTGCAAGATTGCCTGTTGAGCCTCTTGAACAATGCGTTGAACCTCTTGCTGAGCGTCCTGTTGAGTGGCATTAACAACCTGTCGTGCGTTCTCGACATGGCCAATGGCTTCCTGTCGTGTCTGCTCGATTAGTTGCCTAGCCTGAGCCTCACTCTGTTGTGCTGTTTGTACAGCCTGCTGTGCTTGCGAAGCTAGCTGAGCGGCCTGAACCCTAACATCTGATACTTCTCTTACAGCCCTTTCCCTGATCCATCCGGCCTCTTGTCTCGCCTGGTCGGCGGCCTGCTGTTGGTGCAAGGCGTGATTGGCTGCCTGAGCAGCGAGGTCGGATGCTCGATGAGCTTGCTGCACCGCAGCTCCAGCTATAAATGCCGCAGCGGGTACGTTAGTCATCGGGTCAGGTAATTGCGATCCCTGTGAAGGAAACTGAATGGCTGGGGAAGCTTCGGATGATGTCGGTTCTGACACGATCGGACCACTCGGGGGTGATGATGGTCGTGTTTGGGCTGCTCGTTGAGGTGTGGATGTGCGAACTGTGGACATAGCTGCAGGAACCATGGCTAGGTCAGGGTCATCCGGTTCAGAATCCCTATTTGGGGTTGACCTTGAACGGGGTTCTGATGGCGGTGATAAGCCCGTTGAAGCCATGACACAGCAATGCAATTTTGCACTCACACGAAGCTAGCTCCACGCGCTTTGAGCAGCGTGTCAAAAGGTGCTACGAGGAGATATCCCTGGATTGGCAGCTGGTTGCGAAACGCTCAAGTGAGCCACTCAAGAAAATACGCCCTGCTGCTTTGCACCTGATGAATTCTGCATTTGTAATTGTACTTGTAGATTGATTGATCCGCACTGCCGCACTATGGTGCTTTATCGAAGGATGTTGCCAAGCTGTATTGAGAATAGTCTGCAAATCGAATGCCTGTAGCTGCAAAGATGCTGTACCGCGCAAAGCGACGGTTTTAACGGCTTGCAAAGAAAGGCTATCGAAGTACCCGGCTGGCGGGCAACTGGGATGCAGACCGATGGAGCTCCTCGAGGTACTGCGATGGATGCAGGCCCCTTGCCGCCGGAATGAAAAGTCGATTCCGGGACTCGATGTACTCCCCAAAGTTCTCAAGCGCGTTGGCAAATCCGCTCGGCCCGAAATGCGGGAAGTTGCGGAACGCTGCGATGCCTGTCTTTTGAGCTTCACGGACAATCGCAGCTGTATCGTCGATGAGGGCGTGGGCACCCAGCCCCTGAAGGGCGTCTGCTTTGCCTCCCCTACCCAACCTTTCGTGTACGATTTTTATCGCAGAGAAAGTGAGTCCAGATGTCGTCCGCGCGTGCTCCAGGGCGACCTGGAACTCGCGGCGGCGATACTCGCTTGCAGCCCTGCCCACGAAGGATAGCACTATAAAATTTATAGGTGCGTAGTCGGCTGCAAATTGAACTCCGGGTTGAGGTGGGGTCCCTGCTGCCCAACGTCAAGAACTCCGTGCCAGTCAAGAGCGATGGTGAGCTCCTTGGGCGAATAGGAGACCTTGCTCGTGGCGGGGATTTCCTCGGAATATCTGCTTTTGCCGGTGCCGAAGAAGCTGCACGAGGAAGTTCCTTGGGCAATGGGGGCTTGCTGCCAAAAATGACCTTTGGTGCGGCCTTTGGTGGCGGCGGTTGAATTGCTCCAATCCTCCGGCTATGCAAAGCAATAGGCTCAGTGTGAGTCGGTGCCTCGTATACGCGCCGAGGCACGTAAGCTGACCTGCCAGTTCTGATGGATTCCGCGTCCTGCGGAGGTTCCTCTTCTGAGCTGTAGGCGTCGAGGCGATAGTGCTCCGCTGGCCCTGGGCGTCGATCTGGAGATCGTGATCGCGAGCTTGTGGATGATCTTCTTGGGGGATCTCTCCACGTCTCGTCCGCAAGCGAATACGGGTCAGCCTGACGGAGGTGTCCGGATGTCCGCTGTGCTCGGCGGTGAGATGTCGCCTCACGTGGCTGTGAAGCCTCCCGAACGAGTACCCAAGTGCCGTGCTCGTCAAATCGTGTCACAGGGTATATACTGTTCTGTGGAGCCAATACAATGGGCCGTGTGGCAAGGGAAGTCCTGGATGGCCTGCCCTCCCGCGCAAGCGCGGGTTCAACACTGTGTGCCCGATGTTCCACAGGGGTAGCAGCAGTCGGTCCTCGTCTCGGAGGCGATGGAGACCTCGACCTTCGGGGCGATGGGGACCTCGATCTTTGTGGCGACCGTTCCCTGCTGCTCTCCCGCCACGTTTCCGCAGCTCTAGCGTACACCCCGCGAAGCGCTGTCTTGGCGGCGCCCCGCAACACTTGTCTCTCCTCTGCTGATGGTCGGATGCGAGGCAATGGAGTGTGCGAATCTTGTAGCCAGGATGAAGCTGAAGGAGGCGTCGGAGGGCGTAGCCAGTCCGCTGCACTGCTCGCTGCTTCCGCCGCGCCAGAGGCTGCGGCTCTATCCTGAGATTGCACACCTTGCGGCAAGACCACACCTGCGGTTTCAACCAATGCGAGACGCTGCTGATAAGCGTTGTCCGCGGCCTGGATCACTTCGAAGGCCTCTTGGTCAAAATCCCACAGGTGCCAACTATCCAATGACTCACGCCAGGAGAAGAGCGCCTCGATCTGTTGCTTCGAGGCGTCTGCAAACCTGATCCACCGGAATCGCCTGTCCTGCCGTTTGTACTCGTCAACGACGATCTGTTGCAGAGTGTTGAATAGACGGGCACGCGGCCCTTTCCCACCGCGAGTGCCGCGGTGAGGGCCGGCTTCCATGTGCGACCAAAAGGTCGCAGTCACGGAGGGGTTTGTTTACCCGAAAAGCGTTACGGCTGATAACCACTCAAAGGAGAGGGAAACACAGTTTTGTCAACAACGGGGGAACCCGGGACCTTAAAAGGAACGAACCCCTCCGTGACTGCGACCTCTCCCTTAACCTTGTGGGTAGCGCGAGCAACGCGCTCTTTTCAGCACTTGAGCCTTGAGCCAAAGCAATGATCGTGTCATGCTTGGGCATTGACTGGAATGTACATCATGCAAGTTGTTGTACCTCTGGGCCATAAATGTCATCGTGATAATTGACTCCCTGACCAGGAGGGTAGTCGTTCCCTGGGTCTTGGCTCAAACCTTTCAAGGCTTCGCCGTCGAATCCATCTGGGGCAATTCAACTGAGGGATCTTCATGGCTAAGCTTCTTTTATAGTTGTAACTTGCCCTGATGACATGACATTTGGTCGTCAAAAAATAAGGACGAACCCCTGCTGTTGTGCCCCCTGCTTTTTGTTTCCTTCGGAGGGGGGGGGGTTCAAAAGGGTCCATCATTTCGACACCCTCTGAGAGAATACCATTCTGTTCTTGCTCATGGAAAAGGGTTGCTGATTTGCCAACAAGAGTCAAGAGAGAATACCGCCCTGTTACATGAGACACCCCCGTATTAGTCAACCAAAGGTTTACTGATCAACTGGGTTGCCATTACCATCTCCGAATCGGAGAACATACCGTTCCACAATCTCTAGCATTCTTCCAGGTTCCAAGAAGCGTTATACATACAAGTTGGACACCGTCAAAAAAAGACACACGAACGTAAGCATTACCCAACCCTAAGACTAAGAGTAGAATACATCATTATTGTTCATGATAGTAGCCAAGGGAAAAGATGGAAGATGGTGCCGAACGACCACGAACTTGTTGGTTGTGGGTCAATATTAGGTTCCCAATATGGAACCCTGGCAACCAAAACCGTGGTTTGATTTTTGACACATACCCAGTTGGCTCCACATCCCGTCGCTGGGCTCCTTGTCGTCGACTTGCGCCGTCACGTAGGGGTCCGAGAACCCCGTCACATCCGCGGCCGGCAGCCCGCTGGCGCGGTCGATGAAGAGGTGAAGCACCCCATAGGGCGCCACCTGACGAACCAGGCCCTTGGACCAGTCCCTTAGCCCCTTGGGCCGGTCCCTTGAACCAGCCCTTGGGCCCTGGGCCAATCTTCCCCCAAACAACATACTCACTGTTCTTGCTGGTGCGATAGGGGAAGTGACCCGAATTCTGGGAATGAACCATGGATGGTTTCTTTCGGGTCATTCCATGTCTCATTCCCTGCTGAGAACCAGCAAGTGTTTTGCGGTTGGTAACGGGAACGTCTGCTTGACACCGACCGTGAAGTTGAAAGTAAACATGCTGACTAACACCGGCATGACCCAGTTGGTGACAACCATTGTCGATTGGGTCACGCCACTTATATATCATGAAGTATGGAAAGCGCCAGGTTTGTTTTGACACCCGACTTTGGGGACGTCGAAACGGGGGGTACCCACAAAGTGGAAAAATCGGCTGTCCGGTCGGCTTCCCGTTAAAAACGCAACACCTTAAAACTGGGTACCGAGACTCAAACAAAACAAAACTCACATTTGAAGGTGTTAGGCCTCAGTTGAGAGTATGTTCAAACAACCTCCTGGTTGCCCTGACGAGAATGTGTGTTTGAACAGCAACCCAGCGGCCGGGCGAATCAAAATTTAAGACTGTGCTCTCTGCAGCACTCCGAGCTAAAGCAGAATATGCAAAAACGTCCAAAAACAGCACCCCACACAGCCAGAATACCCCAGAAGTTGGGGATTTCTCGAAGCCAGCAGTTGGATTCGATGGTTTGGGGGGGCTATCCGTTCTGGAAAGCGAGTTGGAGGTGTCACGGTGGCGGGTTCTGCTAGGAAAACCGGGCACGCTTTTTGTCAAAATACTGACCCAGGTGATATCAGGTGGTATCGGGACCCAACAGCCCCAAAGGAACCCGGAACCGAATCTCCTTTGAACCCCTCCCTGAAAGCTGCCCCAAATCATCTCGAGCGAGCCAACTTCTGGGCAGACTGACCCCATAGCTTCCAGACCGAACCTTTCCTCCCGGCTTTCGACGTTCGGCGGCGTTCCGCGCCTTGGCCTGACCACTGCTGAGGTGCGGCGCAGCCAAACAGAGCCAGGGCGAGAAGGGCAAGAGCCCTTCGACCGCCGCCTCCCCCTCAGGCGCCATTGGCGCCATGCGGCGCTTCCGGCGCAAAAGCGGGTCGAAGGCAGGACTGACACTTGGGTGTGGCTCAAGAATAGTCCAAAATGGAACCCTGGCAAATGGCAAGGTAGGCCAAAACCTGCGTCTTGCCCCAGCTGTTTCTTTTTGAGCCACACCCGCTCGACGGAGGGCGCCTCCTGCCGAGTTTGGGGATAGACCCAGCTGCCCAGGTATCTTGATAAACGCTTGGCTGACACGACTGCATTCGTGATCGCTGTGTTGGGCATGTGCTGCCAAATGCGGAGAATCGATGCTATGCTGCTAGCAAGCAAACCCTTTGGCCGTGCAATTTCTCGGTACTCCTCTCATGGCGATGGTAGCAAGACACAGTTTGCAGCTTGGCCCAGAAAAAGTACAACTCCCATATGATGAGTTCCCAATCCCATTGTGTGTGTGTGAGACCTAGCCAAAAAACCGCGGCAATGTGAGCCACAAATGTGGCAAGCCCAGCAAGCCAAGCGAAGACACAATCATCCTTGGTCGAGTGTTCATGACTGATCAGAACGATCTGGTTTGTTGATCCGCTACTTACTAGAAGCTAAACGTGTTTGGGATAGGTTACCCCTCTTTTGCTTAGCTTCTTTTAAGGGAAGACAACGGGGAAACCGTTGCCACTTTGGCGGGGTCCCCTATCTTGAGACAAACCTGGGCTGTCCTCAGATCCCCCGCTAGAAGTCTAACTTTTAGCGGTTTAGTGAAAGCTACCACTAAAAGCAAAGAAGCTCAAAACCTAAGGGGCTGGCTGGGAACCACCGGGAAACCCATGTTGTCATGAATCCCTCACTCTACACGTCGAGAATGGCCTTTTACCCGCCAAGGCCTCAGGGTTCTCGGATTCCCAACTTCTGCCAGGCGCTGGCGCGCCAAAACAAGTCCCAACCACACAGATCGCCAGAAAACCACTTGACATGCCCATATACATATATCTATATATGTTCCAGGCCTTTGGGGGGTTTAGGGTTGGCTTAGGGCTGATTTAGGTTTGGTTTAGGGTTGGTTTAGGGTTGGTTTAGGGTGGGTATAGGGTTAGTTTAGGGTTGGTTAAGGGTTGGTTTACAGTTGGGTTTAGGTTGGGTGTTGGGTTGGCTTATGTGATCCTTTTTGATCAAACCAATATTCCAAGAGACAATTAAAAACCCACCAATTTAATTAACTATCTGCAATAAGCGACTTTTTAATTATAAACATTATAGTATTGCAGTTTCTTTCAAATTCATGTTCATGTTCATTTTTACGTTCATCATCATCACTGACACTTTGACTTTGACTTTGACTGTATGTTTCTTTCTCATGTTTGCTTCTAAGTTTACCAAAATTAAAATCAAGTTGAAATGGTTGATCATTGTTTAATGTTTTTGTATATATTTTAACGTTTCAATCGTCCGATTCATTGAAAAATACAAGAGAACCAACACCGCAAAATGTGCAACCAATGTTGAATAGTATTCTATCTTTGCCACAGGCGATACATGCTGACCAAAATGACAAAAATCCAAACGAATAGAATGCTGCTGACGACTGCTTGTCACCAATAAACAATCAGTTGGACCATAAATATATTCATCGCTATGTTCAATAATCTTGATTGTTTAATAAAATATGATTGTCACTAGTAACATCTGACTGCGTGTTTAATGGTTCACGTTTACTTGAGTCGTATGATTTGTACAACAAGCTGAATCAACATTCCAATTCACATTAAAGTGTTCCGTAAGTATACAATTAAGGGTTGGTCTAAGGTTGACTTAGGGTTTGTTTAGGGTTAGGGTGAAGTGTTAGGGGTGTAGGATTGGTTTATGGTTGGGGTTTGGGGTTGGTTGTGGGTTGAGTTGTCCTACGTGTCGGGTGCGAGTTCAAGGGCTTGAGGAGGGGGTCTGGGGACCGTCGCAGCGGGGTGTGGGCTCGGGGCTATTCTTGGGTCCTTGGGGGGGTTGCTGGTTGGTGGCCTGGGGACTGGAACACATATATATATATAACACTGAAATCATGAGCTTGACTGACTTGAAGAAGAGACCTGTAAAAACATGTGAAGCTCTTTTGACTATCCACGCCTACATAGTTAGAACAGAGCTGTGCCCCCCCCCCGCCCAACCCCCCAAACATCAAACAACACCTTGTGATGCTTGTCACTTCAATTCTGGGCTGCCCTTTTTCAGATCGGCGAAAAGGTGAATCAAAAGGCTAAGTTGCACCGGGTGGCCTACAAAAACCCCCCAAGAACTCAGCTCCCATGGGCACCCATCAAAAAAGCTGCTGGCCAATCGATCCCCGGCCGCTCCATGTGGTTCGAGCACTGGAAGCTTCACTTGGATCGGTTTGGAGCCCAGCGGTCTGGCTATGCCAAAAGTTCCAATCCCCTAACCACCAATCCAAAGCAACTCGCAGGAGGCACGGGGTGTCTGCCAAAATTCTCAGCTTCCCTCTTGGTGCTTTGGAGCCCGGCAGCTTGGAGGAGGGAAAATCCCAGCCTCTACAAATGCCGGTTTTAATCCTCTAACGAATTCAAACCACCAATCCTTAAAGGCTTGCCTGAAAATAGGCGGTAAGGGGTGGTTCGGAGCAGCGTTCAGTTTTCAGGGAAGGTTCGAACCGGAGATTCGGCTTCAGGGCGTTTCCCTGCCGCTTTTGGGATTCTCGGCACGACCACCTCTTAATGTTGGCCCCTTATTGTTAATAGGGGGTGTCCCTGGGTTTGGTGTGGAATCATTGCTTTTGCGACTTTTGGAGGGAGACCCCTTGTTAATAAACTGGTTGGTTGATTTTGGGGGGGGTCGACATTCTGCCTCTTTTTGGCCAGCACAAGTGGGGTCATGACCCCTAACAGAGTTCTTCGCCAACAAAAAGGGACAACTCAGACCCAACTCATAGCCCAGGGGCTCGCCCCGACCCCCGCAAGCCAAGCCTGTGCAAGAGGTATCATCTACCGCCACGCCGAGTCTTGGGATCAAACCCTGGCGCTCAACGATCACCACGAAGGGACATTTAAAGTGGGGGTGGCTGGCTGGTCCGTCGGTGGGTCGGTCGGTCGGTCTGTGGGTCGGTGGGTCGGTGGGTCGGTCGGTGGGTTTGTTGGTTGATTGGGGTTGACTTGTTGGTGTCTTTTCAGGGTACTCAGCTTCCTCCTAAGTGGTTTGGAGCCGAAACGCTGGTGTGGGTAAGGAGAGGTGTCCCTGTACCCTTTACAAGAACCAGGGGTTTAAATCCCCAAACCACCAATCCAAACCACCAATTGGCTGAGGTACCTCACTTTCTAAGCGGATTGGCAAACAAAAAAACACAAACTGTTTGTTTGCCACCAACATGGTCTTCCCAAAAAGTGACTAAACTCCGGCCATTGATTCAGGGAGTAAGGTCCCCTTTTGCAGGTTGGTTCACAAAGGCGAACCGAAAGGAACACCACGATCTGTGGCCCCCCTATTTTGACACACGGAAGTGGGGGTTTGCAGGGGATTCGAAACCCAAGCGGGTGTCCTTTGCATGTCCTTTAGACAACACTCAATGGTGGCTTGGAGTTGCGGCCAGCAACCAACTAAAACTTCCAAACGGCAAACCAAGCCACCATTGCCACAGAAAAACAATTAAAAAAATAATAATACTAAAACACACACACACACACACACCTACCTTGACTTCCGCTGTGATCCTCTTTGCTCGGGGTCCTGCGTCTCTGCTACCAACTCAAGGCGTGACGCGCCCCTCGGCCCGGTTTCGTGATCCATCCTCGCCTTAACTGGCAACGTTGCTTTTAAGAGAAAGTCGCAAACATCGGTGTTCTTTTAGGGGAAATAGGTGGGTTTCCCTGGTAGATGAGAAAAACCACCAGGTAAATACCAGGGATCGCCATCTTTTCGAGCAAAACCACCAAAAAGGACACCTACGGTCGCAAAGGTCACTTCTTTCTCAAGAAACAAATCGGGCATCGAGCCATCGAGGTGTGGGGCGGCACACTTCTGATCAGGATGCTAGGTGCATGCGCCTGAGCGCGTTCCTTCGAGTTTGTTGCACTCATCCTGTTTGGTCCGGCTCGTCCACTTGGCAACGTCTCAGCGGTCCGGACCTGGTGGATTTCCTTGAGGGGAGGGGAGGGAGGGCAGCGGGCACCTGGGGTTCAGGATCCGATGAAAAATCTGCACTTCCTACAAATCACCTCAAGGAATCCGCAAAGCCAGCTGCAAGCGGCTGAGGGAGTGAGTTTGGATTTTTTGGTGAGGAATCCGAAAGGATAATAAACCTTCATGTGGCATCTCGGTTTTCGCCATTTTGGACATGAATTGCTCGGACAAGCCGCCTGGACAGGTGCCCGTGTTTTCAGACTCGAGAAAAACATACCCGAATGACACCACATGGGTCGCTCGTCTGAATTGTTTGAGTTGGTTCCCCCCCTCCATAAAAAGGAAAAGAGAAGGGACAAAAGAAAAAGTCCAGAAGTTCTAGGCGTCCGTTTCCCTTCTTTCCAACCATCGTTCCTTTCAAAAATCGATGGCTGTCTCCCACCTGCGTTCTTTGAATGGTTTCATGTGGGGCCTTTTGACGGTGAGTGAGCCCTCCTCAAAAATAGACAGGCTGTGGGAAACGGGACTAGGGGGAGCATATGGGCATGTGCCATCGAGCCACCTTTCTCAAAAACGGCACCTCGCGCGTCTAGATTCTCTCGGCAAATGTTACCCCGCTCAACGAAAAAGTTCGCGAACACGTCCGCGGAAACAAAGAAAAGCAACAAAAAGGAACCCAGTAGTGACAGATTCTCTTTAAAACCAACAAGGATGTTTTTGTTTTTTTCTTTTTAACAAGTCCAGTAGCGATGCATTCCCTTTGAAACCAACAGGGGACTATTACTTTTAAGGAAAACTCAAGCACCTGAAAGCCGATCGGCCTTTCCATCACGTGACTTTTGTTGCCATCCCAATGGGGACAATTCGTTTCGCACCAGTTGCCACTCACATCTCTCGAGTGGATGGCCTAAAAAACGATCACCAGGCCTTTGTGTTTACAGAGGGCCCGGGGAAGAAAAAAAAAGAAAAGAAAAAGAACGTGCAAGCTTTCTTTCCGACTTCCCGAGTTCCTGGAAAAACACGGTCCAACCCCGACCCGTGAGACTTGAGTCACGTCAGACACTCGAAGTCGCAGTTGCTTCGATCCATCCCACGCCTCCAGCACGGTGCGGGCAGAGGGAGCCGGCTCCTGGAGATTTTTAGGGTTGGGAAATCAAATTTGGACATCGCCCAGTTTTGGGGGCTCCAGATTTGCCCGTGTGTGACACGCGAGCCATATCAAGGGGCTGAATTATTACGCAAAAAGCATTCGGCCATGAGTCAATGAAAGCGTCCCACAGACCCAGTCGAACGATTTTCGGCGCTTGTAGCGCGTCTGTTTTCCGAGTTGGCGTCCGTTTGTGAGGCTTCAGCTCAGACCATTTTGCTTGACCCGCTTTGAGGGTCGCGTTTGATGGATTTCGGGGTGGCGCGAAAAGGGATACCAACAGGAAACGAGCGTCCCAACCCATTCGAACGATTTTAGGCGCTTGAGGCACGTCAAACCAAGGACCAGTTTCTGCTTCAAAGCTTCGTGTCAATGTCAACCGCTTGGAACCGCCTCGGGGGTCCCGGTGAAGGCCGGAAGCCTGCGCATGAGTCAGATTTTGTTGTAGCTGGTACCCCCCGTTTCAGCAGGGAAACGAAATGGAAAACCACCCGTTTGGAAACTGCTAAACCCAACTAACACGCTTTGAAAAGCGAAGGTACCTTTTAAAGTGGGACTTTGGAAACCGCTAAACCCAGCTAACACGCTCTGAAAAGCCAAGGAACCTGTTATAGTGGGAATTTGGAAACCGCTAAACCCAACTAACACGCTCTGAAAAGCGAAGGAACCTTTTCTAGTGGGAATTCGGACACCTCTAAACCCAACTAACACGCTCTGAAAAGCGAAGGAACCTTTTATAGTGGGAATTTGGACACCGCTAACCCAACTAACAGGATCTGAAAAGCGAAGGAACCTTTTCTAGTTGGACTTTGGAAACCGATAAACCCAACTAACACGCTCTGAAAAGCGAAGGAACCTTTTATAGTGGGACTTTGGAAACCGCTAAACCCAACTAACACGCTCTGAAAAGCGAAGGAACCTTTTATAGTGGGACTTTGGAAACCGCTAAACCCAACTAACACGCTCTGAAAAGCGAAGGAACCTTTTATAGTGGGACTTTGGAAACCGCTAAACCCAGCTAACACGCTCTGAAAAGCCAAGGAACCTGTTATAGTGGGAATTTGGAAACCGCTAAACCCAACTAACACGCTCTGAAAAGCGAAGGAACCTTTTCTAGTGGGAATTCGGACACCTCTAAACCCAACTAACACGCTCTGAAAAGCGAAGGAACCTTTTCTAGTGGGAATTTGGACACCGCTAACCCAACTAACAGGATCTGAAAAGCGAAGGAACCTTTTCTAGTTGGACTTTGGAAACCGATAAACCCAACTAACACGCTCTGAAAAGCGAAGGAACCTTTTATAGTGGGACTTTGGAAACCGCTAAACCCAACTAACACGCTCTGAAAAGCGAAGGAACCTTTTATAGTGGGACTTTGGAAACCGCTAAACCCAACTAACACGCTCTGAAAAGCGAAGGAACCTTTTATAGTGGGACTTTGGAAACCGCTAAACCCAACTAACAGGATCTGAAAAGCGAAGGAACCTTTTATAGTGGGACTTTGGAAACCGCTAAACCCAACTAACACGCTCTGAAAAGCGAAGGCACCTTTTATAGTGGGAATTTGGAAACCGCTAAACTCAACTAACAGGATCTGAAAAGCGAAGGAACCTTTTCTAGTGGGACTTTGGAAACCGCTAAACCCAACTAACACGCTCTGAAAAGCGAAGGAACCTTTTTTAGTGGGACTTTGGAAACCGCTAAACCCAACTAACACGCCCTGAAAAGCGAAGGCACCTTTTATAGTGGGACTTTGGAAACCGCTAAACCGAACTAACACGCTCTGAAAAGCGAAGGCACCTTTTATAGTGGGAATTTGGAAACCGCTAACTCAACTAACAGAATCTGAAAAGCGAAGAAACCTTTTCTAGTGGGACTTTGGAAACCGCTAAACCCAACTAACACGCTCTGAAAAGCGAAGGAACCTTTTATAGTGGGACTCTGGAAACCGCTAAACCCAACTAACACGCTCTGAAAAGCGAGGAACCTTTTCTAGTGGGACTTTGGAAACCGCTAAACCCAACTAACACGCTCTGAAAAGCGAAGGCACCTTTTATAGTGGGAATTTGGACACCGCTAACCCAACTAACAGGATCTGAAAAGCGAAGGAACCTTTTCTAGTGGGACTTTGGAAACCGCTAAACCCAACTAACACGCTCTGAAAAGCGAAGGAACCTTTTCTAGTGGGACTTTGGAAACCGCTAAACCCAACTAACACGCTCTGAAAAGCGAAGGCACCTTTTATAGTGGGAATTTGGACACCGCTAACCCAACTAACAGGATCTGAAAAGCGAAGGAACCTTTTCTATTGGGACTTTGGAAACCGCTAAACCCAACTAACACGCTCTGAAAAGCGAAGGCACCTTTTATAGTGGGAATTTGGACACCGCTAACCCAACTAACAGGATCTGAAAAGCGAAGGAACCTTTTCTAGTGGGACTTTAGAAACCGCTAAACCCAACTAACACGCTCTGAAAAGCGAAGGAACCTTTTCTAGTGGGACTTTGGAAACCGCTAAACCCAACTAACACGCTCTGAAAAGCGAAGGAACCTTTTCTAGTGGGACTTTGGAAACCGCTTTCTGAAAAGCGAAGGAACCTTTTCTGTGGACTTTGGAAACCGCTAAACCCAACTAACACGCTCTGAAAAGCGAAGGCACCTTTTATAGTGGGAATTTGGACACCGCTAAACCCAACTAACAGGATCTGAAAAGCGAAGGAACCTTTTCTGGTGGGACTTATAGTGGGAATTTGGACACCGCTAAACCCAACTAACACGCTCTGAAAAGCGAAGGCACCCTTTTATAGTGGGAATTTGGACACCGCTAACCCAACTAACAGGATCTGAAAAGCGAAGGAACCTTTTCTAGTGGGACTTTGGAAACCGCTAAACCCAACTAACACGCTCTGAAAAGCGAAGGAACCTTTTCTAGTAGGACTTTGGAAACCGCTAAACCCAACTAACACGCTCTGAAAAGCGAAGGCACCTTTTATAGTGGGAATTTGGACACCGCTAAACCCAACTAACACGCTCTGAAAAGCGAAGGAACCTTTTCTGGTGGGACTTTGGAAACCGCTAAACCCAACTAACACGCTCTGAAAAGCGAAGGCACCTTTTATAGTGGGAATTTGGACACCGCTAACCCAACTAACAGGATCTGAAAAGCGAAGGAACCGGATGCCTAGGAGCCACGTCGAAACTGCCCAACTTCGCTCCTTGCCCACCAACTCCGCCACTGGTGCTGGCTGAGAAGCGAGCTCCTGGCCAGGGATTCGTAGAGAAAAAGATGACGGGCGGCTTTTTTTTTTCGGGGGCTCCGGGGAAATAGAGCAAAACTTAAGGCTGGGACCGTTTTCTGGTGGTGTCCTTTTTTGGGACGAAAAAGCCGCTGCTGACTATGCGGCACCGGTTTCCCTGAAGAAACCAAGCTCAGCAAAAAGAAAGGCCTTGACACGTGCACTCAACCAGAATTTCCCACGAGCATCTGGCTGTGGCGAATTCAAAAAACCTGAATTCCAAACTGGGTTGCCCGATCGGTAAGTGGAAACATGGGTGCCAAGACCTGCGGCTTGCCCCCCTGCTCAAAATTTTGAGCCACACCTAGCATCGACCAGCTAAGGCTCGAGGGCTGGAAATCAATGGCACGAAACGAATCCTGTTGAAACCTCAGGTGAGTCGGAATCGAACTCCGGGATTAAAATGGCTGTGGCTCAAAATTAAGGAGCTGGGGTTTCGCAGGTTTGGGTCTTTGGTTCCATCTACCAACGTGCCATTTTGGCACATGTTTTGAGCCACAGCCAAATGGTTTACCCAGAACCATGACAAGAATTGAGAAGGCGGATATCCGCAGCTGTGTATGGCTGGGAGCATCCCTTGCTAACCTTCATCTACCCAGGTTTTGATTGTGGCTCAGGTTTGCCACACGATACCAATAACCCGCCCGCTTGGAAGATGGTTGATAACCACGGTTAAGTCCGCAAAGTAGGATTTACCCTACCATTAATCCCAAGCAAATCAACCCGTCTAGGATTCATTAACTTCACTCAATGTGGGAGAGTCCTTTTTTTGGAGAGCCCCAAGATGGCATTGTCTTCCTCTTGGGAGTCCCTTTGAAAACCACCAAAAACCCAAGTACCAACTCCAAAAAACGACGAACCACACACACACACACACACACACACGTGGCTATTGACTCGTACGTTGTACTGGTTGCTTCTGAGTCGTCTCCGGCCTTCAGCTTCGTGTGCCAGGGGCCCGTGCCCAAGAGGTGCTGGAGCCTCGATGCACGGAGCCAAGAAACCTCCCGTCCCATCGCTCGTGGATCGGCCGAAAGCCAGAAAAAGAGAAGTCTGCACTGTTGTTTGACCACAAAAGTGGCCCAAACGCGAAAAAGTGGCTGAAGTCTGGGAACGCGAGGAGCGCAACCCAGTGGCAAAGACTGTGCAAAAACGTGGCTGGCAACCCAGAAACAATGGCAACGCGAAGCTCCGCCGTCAAAACCCCGGGGCCCCCGGAGAAGAAAAAACAGAAAACACCTTGGACCGAGACAAAACGCTCTCTGCCGAAACCGGACGTCCGACGCACGTCCGAAGATCTCCGATTTGGGGCGAAACGCCTCCGGGGCTCCGAATCGCCGCATCCATCCTTTGGGCCGCTGGCTTGGACTTGATCAGCCACTTTGGGCCGTGCCAAAAGAAGAGGGGCTCCTCGAACGCTTGGCTCGGAGGAATTCGGAATTTGGAACGGGTCCCGCGTTTCGGAGGAACATGTCCAGCTGGAAGGTGCAAACTCGGTCCGAAGGTTCCCCAGTAAAAGGGATCAATATCAAAAAGGGTGTCTTTTTTTAAAGGTTGAACCCCCAAAAACAGCTGTGGTCCTTTATGGTTCCCTTTAAAACTACAAAAAAGGAACCCTCGCAAGAAGACAGGCGCATTTCCCTTCTTGGAGATTCCTCAGAAATGACAATCATAGCCACATGGCGTAACATAAGGGTCTGTCTGAACAATTAGAATGGGAGTTTGGGGTACCATACAACTAGATGAAGTCATGACCATGGGCAAATCATGCCAGCAACTATTCAGCCCCTTGTATCATCTAAAACCATGAAACGGTATAAGCCCATGGTCAAGAGTCAAAAGAGCAGATCTCCGCGAAAAAAATCTGGCATGTGTCCCTCAGCCTACCGTTTTGATGTCTCAAGTCAGCTTCAAGGTACGCAGTGCTCCAAGAAATATCTCCAGCCCTGGGCTGCAACCAGCCTTCCCAGAAAGGCTCCCCGATCGGCTGAGGTCTATAGGGTCTAGTGCAACCCTCGTCTCAGAGAAAAGAACGCAAGAGGAAGGCGCGTCACGTTGCTTGCCCGCTTGCGACCGGTTCTATGTATCCCCCGTACAGTGTCTAGTGGCTGCATAAAACAAAATAATCCCCTGGAAAATGGTTTGGGGGTAGTGGAACCCCATGTTAGAAACGACAGCCGCATCTGGGTATGAACTTTGATTGGTGAGCCATTGATGGATAGTTACACTGCTGGAGATATTTTCTTCCAAACATTGTGGAGTTGGTGTTGCCACCATGAATTCGCCAGCTTTTAACTGATTTAGTGTAACAGTTGTTCCGAGCTTATCTACAAGTGCAACCATCTTCAACTAAATGTAATTTCTTACTTCCGGAGTGGGTTGGCCACAAAGTGTCAACTTTGTTGTTTACCCTCAACCAAACCCGGAAAGTGGCCATTTAGTCCAAGAACTCAGGATTCGTGGCATATTTTGCTTCACACGTGCAACCATTCAACTCGCCATCCGAGCTTCGGAATCCAGGGTTCGATGCATTTACTGGTGGGGTCCCTTGAATCGATCGCCACTGTTTGGTCTTTAAAGAGGCATGGCTCGGCAGCTCAACAAGAAAACCAAAGGGACACCAACCATGTTCTTGGGGGCCCAAAGAACAACCAACCAACCAACCCTTCTCCCCCCCTTCTCCCCCCCCAACCAAAAAAAATGATGAAAAATAATAAAAAAATAGAACCCTCAGGGCCGCGAGCCCTCCCCACCTCTCCGCCCTTCGGACCTTCGGAGCGGGGGCGAGACCTCGAGGCGAGCGGGCCTTGCTGTGCGCCAAGTGCAGCTCCGAGAGCTGCCGCTCCAGGCTCACCGCCTCGACGCGCGGCGCGGGCGGGGGGCCCGGCGTGTTTTTTGGAGGGGAGGCGCCCGGTTTTTCTTGGGGTGGTGTTAACGGACCCCCCCCCTTTTTTTGGTGGGTGTGCTCAATGTCAGAAGGACAACCAAAAAGTGAAAGTCCGGGAACTCAGAAAGTCAGTTGGGTGATTGTAGATGGCGAAGGGCCATCGCAAACGGGATGATTGGTGGATTTTATGCAGAACCCTTTGAAGCAACCAAACTTGCTTGCCCACAGGACCCAGAAATAAAAGGTGATCACCATCTGGGGCCATGACTAAAAGTGGGCGCCAAAATAGGAAAAACGCAAGGTCAAACGGTCGGCTTTGGACAACTGAGAAGGTGTTGAATGGCTAGGTTTGGGTGTCCCATCTCTAAAAGAAGGGAGGCAAGCGCAATCCACCCATCCAAACATTGCAACAATTGACTTGAAGAAGCCGTTGAATCGCCATGAAACTGCAATGATTGGTCCATCCGAACAGGGACGTATGTGGACGTCTACAATGGGACCTAAGTTTCAACTAACAGGAAGGAACTCAAAGGTGTATCGCTCGTTTGTCTTGAAAAAACACAATGCATGACTTGCATGCTCAATCCGAGCACCATATGAACTCACTCACTGGCCCGGAATCTAGAATCAGGGCGTGAACACAAAACCCCTCTTGCCCCACCTTTAGGGATCATAATCTCCAACAAAATGCACATAGAAAAAACACTACACCAGCACAGACCCCAGATAGCGAAAAAACAGGCCGAGAATTGCACGCCAGCACCTCTAACAGCACCCCCCAACCAGCACCACAAGCAGCAGCCCCAAAGCACCCTGCCGTCAATTTTGCAAAAAGCGCCCCCATACCGTCACCAGCGCCTCAAACAGCACCCCAAACCTCCTCCCCCGTCATGCTCAAGGAACAAGTTAAAGGTGAAAGTTAAAGGTGAAAACATCCCAGGGACTACCAAGCTTTCTTTCCCCAAATACCAAAGCCAAACTTGGACTTTGACACGTTCTTAAATAGTATGATGGTTTGCTAGTTGAAAGACAACATGATGGAAAACCAGACAAGTTTGTCCCAAACAAAGGCAAGAAGTGTAAAAAGGGGCTTGTTGCGTCAAACTGGGTGGCTCGCTCGTCTTTCTTGGGAGTACCCCCGCTTTTTTGGTGGAAAGAGAAAAAACAGTAGAGAGGATAGAACAAGGGTACCCGATTTTTCCTCTGTAGTCTCTTTTAATCGGGGAACCCTCCCAACCAAAAAAGAAGAAGTTGGGTGAGAAAGGGCAGCAATTGCTGGGGGGCCAAACAGGAACCCCAGCCGCCTCCCCCAAAAAGTTGGGTGAGAAACGGCGCCAGTTGCTGGGGGGCCTAAGCTCAAAACCCAGCCTTCGCTCCAAAGCAGACCTCCCGTGCCTCGTCCAGCAGGCTGGCTGGACTCTCCGCGGCCGCGAAGGCGTGGCGCAGGGCCGCGGTGGCGGTGTCCAAGAGGAGGCCTGGAGCGCCAGCTCCAGGGCTTAATCTTCCTTTTCCATTTGGCTGTGGCGAATTCAAAAAACCGGAATTCCAAAATGGGTTGCCCGATCGGTAAGTGGAAACATGGACCAAAACCGGTTTGCCCCTCCTGTTTCTAAAATTTCGAGCCACGCCCATTTCTCAAAAAACCGGAGCCGTTTTCCCGATTCCGGGGGTTTCTTGAAAGATCCGGGTCCCTGGGTTCAGAATGGACATGGAAGGTACCCCCAGATCAGTGACCCAGAACCGTCCTGTTCACTAAGTGCGAAGGAAACTCTTTGGAAGAGTCCAAGTTGTAGATGGACAAGCTCGCACAACGCCACATCTACGTCCTTTACGGGAGAGACCGGGAGTGAACTCTTTGGCATTCCCCTGCTCGATGTCCTGAAAACCAACTCGACCGCTGAGACCTCGAGAAGGCGTCCCAAATCCACAGGTTGATGCAAAGTGGCAGCTGTACCCTCCCCATACTCTTCGGAGATCCTTCTCTTCAAAAAATGGGCCAAACCCTGGAACATTGGTGGTTTCTAAAGAGAAGGAAGGGTGGAGAGAATGGGGAATCAAATCTTGGAAAAGTGGCAGCACGCATTGCAGTTTACCTCGATCGCTTACGTTAAGAGTCAAACCAAAAGCGGGCAATTGCCTGAACATGCCTCGTGCTAAGGTCAGCTAGTTAGATGCATTTCAAGAGCAAACACATAATATATACGCTGCGTGTTGCTCTTTGCAAGCAACTTGAACATACTCTAAATCCGCTGTGGATTCACAGTGAAGATGCCCAAACGAAGATTCCTCAAAGGGTTTGTGGGTTTCATGTTAAATCATATCAATCTGGAGAAACTCATTTTCCCGTTCCGCTGACAGGTGAGTCATAATCAAACCTGGCTTTAAGATGGCCTACCCAGAGCCGCCTATTTATGGTCGGGATTCGCCCTTGCTAACCTCCATCTTCCCTCCCCCGAACTAACATGGCACCTGACAGAGCAGATTGCCCATTGAAGAGGAAAACAATCTTTCAGGTACCCTCCAGATGCCTTCTGTTGCGAGGAAGGGTACGCCACCTACTGCACTTGAAGGTGATAAAGTCGTAGAGGTGAAGCATGGTGGATCATGTCCATCCTGGGCCTCCAAATTCTCGGGCTCTCTCTATACATTTCCTCCTTAAAACATCCCCCCACCGAGGGAAACGCACCTGAAAAGGGGCTAACAAGGTGATGTTTTAACACCCGGCAAAAAGGGAAATATATTCGGACCCCTGTAGAATTTTGGGGTGAGCATTCGCCAGTCTTCAAGGGGGGAGGGGGAGAAAGCGGCTCTGTCCCAAAACTTCGGATCTTTGTGAGACTAAAGCCAATCGAACCGGGTTTTGAGGAAGCGGCGCTGTCGCTTTGCTTTTTCGCGCCGGGGCCCCATGCCCAGGGGCTGATGGACAAAGCTGAAGGTCTCCAATGGTCCCACCTAGCTCCCAATGGCGCTGGTTCCCAAACAGAAAAAACGCGGGGGGGGGGGGGGTTAAACGCGGGGGGAGGGGCGGACCAGTCACTTCATCGTCTTTGGGGGTTGACCAGTTTGGTGCTACAAAAAGCTTGACCATTCTGACAATTCGGGGGTTTGACCATTTGGGTTTGGACCAGAAGTTTTTGGCGAAACAAAAAGCGTTGCCATGGAACCTCACAGGGGTCCTGAGAGACCAGATTCCTTTAAAAGAGAAGGACCTGCGAGGTTCCATGGCAACGTGGACAGGAAGGTACTTTGATTGAAACATCCCCTACCCCTTTTCTGGCTTTCTTTAATTTGTTTTTCAGGGGATGGGGGGGGGGGGGGAATCTGCTTGTCCGCGTGCAACTTGGTTCATGCTTATTTTCGCAAAAAAAAAAAAATGATGTTGAGCGTAGGATGAGACCAACCTCAACTAGAAAACGCATCAGCAACTCACGTGAGCTGAGCTCAATCGATCTGATCTATACAAAAAAGACACCCGTTGTGGACCACAACCCCTATCAAAACAGAGCAAAAGCATCCCTGTGGTTCTTGTGAAGCCAAAACACAGTGTCTTTGCACGATGTTCCATGTCGTGGAACTTGGAAAAACTGCCCAGGCTGTGCTTAGGCTTGCTTGAAGTTGTCGCTTGTGACTGCTGCTGCTCCAAGAAGAAAGCGTCAGATGTGTATGATGGCCTTGTCAAACCAAGCCCAGGTGCCCGTTGAGGGAATGCCGCATCCCTTCCCTCACTTCCCTTGAGACAAGCCCCGACCACAAAAAAGGCTCAAGAGGTGACATGGGTCGGTTGTTTTTCGAAAAAAAAGCTTCTGGTATGGACCCAAAAGAGGCGATCGACCTGGCCGCGCCATGAAACAGGGGCGATTCGCCCGAAGTTCCTGCCGTGGAGAGCGAAACACGTCCGGCGAAAGGAAAATCTATAGGACGGACTTGGAAAAAAAAACCACCAGGAGACCGCAAGTTTCAGTCCTTGATTCCATTTACAAGGGTTCCATGGGTACCTATTTTCGACCCGTCCCCCCGTCATTTTCGTGGCGCCCGCAGCCGTCCGACCTGCTGGCCAAGCTTTGCTTTTCGAGCGGCGCCCGCGGTGATGCGGAGGAGCTCGTCGCCCGCGATCTGCTGCTCGAGCCTCGCAGCCGTCCACTTGCCAAGGCCCGGAACTCACGGAACTCATGGGTGGAGTGGCCAGACAAAGTCAAAGAACTTTTTGGTGACCCAAAGAAAACTGATTTTGGAAAAAAGAGTGGCAACTAAAGTCCATGAAGAACTTGTTGGAACTGTTTGGTGACCCCGATGGTACCGAAAGCCCGTGAACTCAAGTTTCACCTAAATCTGCGTGGCTAGACTGAAAGTGGCTAAAGTCCATGAACTCAGGTAACGTTGTATTCACCAACCGGAATGTGCGTGTGTTGCGCATGAAGTCCAGAAACTCGGCATGGTCATCTTTTCTGTGGGATTTTTCCCAGGTGAATGTGCAGGAGAGTAGCAAGCAACAACTCACCAACCCAAAATGAGGCTTCCCTGTAAACACCAAAAAAAAAAACGGGCGATGAACAAGACCCACATCTCTTTTCAAAAGAGCTCGGTCGTGTTCAAGCACAGACATCAACTGCCCAACCCGCAACGAGAGCGCAAAGGAAAAGTGCCGCCCACAAAAGACGGGGCAACATGTGAGTCACAACCAAACCCCGGCATTAAAATGGTTTACCCAAAACCATGTAAAGAATCAAGAAGGCGGAATTTTCCGCACCTATTTCTGGCTGGGACTGCCCCTTACTAAGCTTCTGCCCGAATCGGTTCTGAGCAAGTGGCTCATGTGTTGCCGCTTGAGGACTCTTTTTAAACAAAACAGTCTCCAGCGAGAAGGGTTTATTCTGAGTACACGGGCCTGTGGAAGCTGCCTTGGCCGGAGAAGCACTCATAGGGAACTCTTGCAATGGGTAGATATGGGTGTGTCTTTTTGAGGGAGCCACGCAAGAATGAGGTGTTCCTTTTGGTTTCCCCAATCAAAACCACAAATAAAAGGTACTGAGGCTCAAAAAAGAACCACACACATATCACCAGAAAGTAGGCAGGGTCGCCGACCCGGAAAAGGGACGCCTTTGGGTCGAGCTTGGGATTTCCCCGGACGGAAAACAGAAAACCGGAGGTCTGGGGTTACCTCGAGTGGAGCCATTTCACGAAAGAAATTGCGGACCCACTGTGCAAACAGGTTCCATGGGGTAGTCTTTAACTCACTTCCAGACCAAAAAAAATCCAAACTTGTTGTTTGTCACTACAATGGTCTTCCCAAAAGGTCACCAAAGTCCGGGAACTCAGTGAGAGAGCAGTTGGGTGATTGTAGATGGCACTATTCCCACCAAAAACGGCTATCGCAAACGGGATGATTGGCGAAATTCACGCAGAACGCTTTGGTGGAACCAATGAAATGGAAGGCTACTTGCCCAAAGGACCTGGAAATAAGTTTGCTGGCTCTCAGCAGGGAATGAGAAATGGAATGACCCCTACAAGACATCCACTATGGTTTCCTGTAAGGGAAGCGGTTCATTCCCAAAGCTGCGGGTCATTCCCTACTGAGCACCAGCAAGGAAAAAGGTTAGTCTGCGAGCCAAAGTAGAGCAAATATGAAAACCAAAAGGTCCAAGGTCGATTCGCTTTGGACAAGTGGTTGAATGGAAACCTAACCACTAAACCATCTAACAAAACTAAGAACCTCCGGGGAACCGGACGATGCGCTAACCGCCAAGCAAAATCAGGCAGCCCAAGAACTGCTTGCATCTCTTTCGTTGGGGGGACTCCCCCCCCAAGAAAAGAAGAAGAAGAAGAAGAAGAAGAAAGAAGAAGGCGGTGTCCTGTTGGTTTTCCCGTAAAGCCAATCCAAAACGGTTTGGAACGCCCGGTTTCGGCGAGCTCCGAAACGCCCCGTCCTCGTCGCATCCTCCAGGGCCGCCAGCGCCGCGGCGGCCGAAAACGAGGACGGCCTAGGCCAGGCAACCCTTGACCAACCCAACCTTGGGGGGGGGTACCCTGGTCATACACATTTATAATATCTACATGTGTGTATATATATATATATATGGTGTATAGTCATTTATAGCAATATATAAAATATAACCAACCCCCACAACCCTTCAGGGAGGGTACCATGGTCATGCACATTTACATATACATGTGTATATATATATATATATGTACATGTATCCTCACTTATTTGTTTGTAGCCATGTACATACATCTACAAATATAATATACAAATGACCATGTGCATGATTTCGAAATAGGGGCAGAACCAGTGTCCCTCACAAAGCATCAGTTGATTTAAGATCCAGTCCAATCAGCACTGAATCTAATTTCCAAACGTGGCCTCAATCCCTCAGAGCGGCCTTCTTTCGCAGACCACCTCCTTCCCCGGAAGGCTTGCTAATCCGACGTGAGCAAAAATGTTCAACACCCTACACCGTCGTAGAAAGGCCCCTCAGATTTCCCCTCTTGGGGCTGATTTTAACATCCTCTTTCGGTCCGTTTTGAATCGAGTGTCCTTTTGGACAGGCCATATTCAAACGGGACACATGTGTGGTCAAACTCCATAGTCCTGGCTTTGGTGTTCCTTCACACTGGAATTTCTATTTCCCCCAGATGGTGGCACCCGTTTTGGTTGGTATTTCACGGGACACCTCGAGAGTTCCGCTTTTTGCTTTTGGCACCTCCAAAGGTGCCGATCGCCATGGAAACCACCCAAGGTACATTGATCAACTGTTGCTTTGGGGGCTCGATCCGAAGGTGACCCCTGTTGAGTCGCCCTATGTTAAGCACCCACACTCACTGGCTGAGTGGATGGCCCAAAAAACGTCCAAACTGTATATTTACCATGCGGTAAAATTGTCTTCCTACAAAGTTTAAAGTTCATGAACTCAGGAAGTGAGCACATGAGGACTCGTCACTTGCCGGATACGGGACACAGGTCACTGGGCGCCCGGCGCTGCAACACAAGCCTAGGGCGCTGGAGAATGACACCATCTGCAAAAAACATACAATAAGTCCAAAACCAGAAATACGGGATCCCCAGAAAAGGATTTGTTACCATGGTGAGCTCGTTTCACCCATCGGTGAGCCTGCCATAAATGATCCAGACTCCATGTGAGCTGTGCTAGCTAGATTATTGGCCTTAAGCAAATGGAATCAAAGCAAACCCAAAACAAACATTTGCCCTAGCAAATGATTAGATCCTCCAGCAGAACGAAGTGTGTGAATAGTTGTTCCAGGAAAGACATGTGCTGCGTAGATAGAAAGATATACAGGTTTTGGACACCCTTTTTGGTTGGGTAAAGAGACATTAGAGGAAACCCACATTTTGGTGGTCCGAGGTCCGATTCCTTTGACCTTTTGGACTCTGCGTGATCACTCCGCCAGGTGATTCCATGGAAGCTCCCAAAGCCTTCCGGAAGAGTTGGTTTCATTTACATGGGCCAATTGGGGCAGCTTCCGTCTGTTTGTCTGAGGGAGTGTGTCAAGGGCCCCCCTCAACCCAACCAAAATGAGAAAACAAATGTCCGGACTGAAATCGACTCCCTTGAAAACCAACCAGGGAAAATCATTGTTTATTGCTTTAAAAACAGAACAGCAAATGGACGCAAGCCAAAAACAATCCAAGGAATGGCCCCAGGTTTCGTCGCATCTCCCAGGCCACGTCCAACTCCGAGCTGCCAATGGCAGGAGCACAGGCCAGGCCCACATGGCTCAAAGACGGCGGTCGGGTCAAGGGCGGGTTGTCTAGCGCCCTCGGTCAACGCGCTGCGTGGTCGCGGTCAACGACAGGGTGGGATGTTGGTCTTTTGATCCTTTGGTGCAGCTTCTTGCTTGTAATGGTGAGTCTTTGGATTGCGAAAATATACACCCTTTGGATTGTGGTGGCTTCTTGCTTCTGTATTTTTGTGTCATCCGTGCGTGTTGGTCAGGGATTGCACACCCAGGCTACACTCGAGTAAAGAGAGCAGGTCACATGTGAGGAACGCGCGGCGTGGGCTCAGAACTTTCAAATGGCTGCAACATGTCAAGCGTTCGGCCAACTTGCTTCCGTCAAAGGCTTCCCCATCCGGAAGGTGGGTAGGAAACCTGTCGAAAAACACCAGGGAATCCTTCCACACAAAGCCTGGGGGAAACGACGGCGGTTGCAAAGCACGGATGAAAAGAACGGGTCAACCAGTAGAAATGTGCGGAAAACGCTCACACGAGAGTGCTCCCCATCGAAAGCAAACTCACGAAAACAAACGCGCGAAGGCATGCCTGAAGGCAAATCCGAGCAACCAGTGGCACTTATTGTTTGCGGGTTGTGCCCACCCAACAAAGGCCCAGGTGGTACCCTCAATCTGCCGGAACCTAGGCAGCTGAACAGAGATCTGGGATCGACTTTAGAGCTTGCGGCAGAAGGGAAAGGAGAGCTGAGTTTTTGGTTGGTAGGTTTAATGTGTGTCAAACATGAACTATAGATGGGAGCTCAAACCAGTGAAATCCACCAATCACCCAAACTGACCAACCTCGAAAACGGACACCCACACCGCCGGCCCTGCCCAACAAACACAACCGCGCAACCGGGGTATGTATAATTTACATACCGTTATATACACGCTACATACCCCTTCATATCCCCCTTGATATACCCCTTTATTATATATATATAAATCTATATGTATATGTATATATATATATATATATCAATTTACATACTCTTATATACCTGCACACCCCTTCATATCCCCCTTGATCTACCCCTTTATGTATCCCTAGACCCCACCTAGATCGCATCGCCGGCGCTTCCTTCGCCTTCTTTTCTGGCTCGGCTCGAGCGAAAGGCTCGAGCGGCTCCTCGTCGCTGTCGGTGTCTTCCTCCGGTTCGCCCGGCGCCAACTCCGGCCAGGAATTGGGCCACGCGGCCTGAGAGTTTTCAGGTCGAACGCGTCGGCTCGCCGAGTCACCCTAGTGACGCATTGAGAATGCGTCAGCTCACATGGGTTTGTCTCATAGGAATCGGACCAGTTCTGCAAAGGCCAAGCCCAGGTTGAGCGGCAAGCCTTGAGATGCTCCGTCTGAGCCTCTTGGGGTGCATCCCACGCGACATGTGCACGACCGCCGTTTTGGACAAATAGGTGGCATTGGTAAATGATTGCCAAAGAAAGGGAAACCAGCGTCACCTATTTTCGAAGAGGCTCACCCAAAAATGCACACCTAGCTAGGTCCTCCAGTAGAGAGGTTAGAATAAGGGTACCAACTTGTTTCTAGTCTACTTTAGTAGGTTGGAACCCTCCCAACCCAAAAAAAAAGGGAGAGAAAGGGCACCAATTGCTGGGGGACCTAGGGTGTCTTTTTTTTGAGGGGGGGTCTTGCGTTTCCGGGCTCAACGACTTCCGATCCCCGCCTCTGGGTGCACCTCGCCCACGTCGATGGGGGCGGTTTTGGCGGCCGTGAAGTGGGCCTCTTCCGCGCCCGCGTAGTCTGTCTGCGTCAGCGAGGTGTGCAGGGTGTCGCGGTAGGGCGCTGCGATCCTGAGGACATACGGAAAAGGAACTCGGCCACTCCAAATACCCGTTCTTTTGGAGGGTATGGTTAGACAAAAAAAGTCCAATGGAAAAAGTACCTGTTCTTTCGGAGGGTGTGAGACAACAAAAAAACAAGTGGTGCAATAAGCGGGGATTGGGTTGAGGGAGTCAAGGGGTGAAGGGCGACATGCGAAAGGAAACGCCGACGCAGCCACTCCAAAGAACAGCTGGCGGAGAGCCAAGGAGCTGGGGGTATCCAAATTTGCTAGGAGGGAGCTAAGGAGCTAACAGAAGTTCTGTAAGGACATGATAGAATAGCACTGAAAACAACCTGTAGGGCAGTTGGGAAGCCCTCAGTAGCCGGCACGACATCCGAAAACGCGAGCATGTACGCCATCCAACTGAGACCATGCCTCAAGTTGCCGCAGCATCTATACCGCTGCGCTCTTTTGGAGGGTATGTTTTGACCAAACTGGCTTTCCAATCACACATACCTCCTTTCTTTCGTCGTGGGGGTCAGCGTTGCACAACAATAGGGTAAGGAGACGGTTTCGTCATATTGATAATCGATCAAAAGGTCCTCATGGGGTGACCAGTGGTTGGAAATCCTTTTCAAAAATGAGATATGTTCCACATGGGAAGAGTTGCCCATGATCATTTTGGGGCTGAACGGAATATTGATCGACCCCCACATGTCGACCCCCAAGATGTTCCTACTGGTTTCTTGACACATCCTTTCAGGTGGGGAGCTCTGCTCAGCTAAAAAGCGTTGGACTGCGGTGCGCCATATGTTGAACTGCATAGACATGCAACAGAGCTTGACTGGGTGTTGAAAATTGCTGCCTGAGCTGACAAAAAACTCCAGAGCCATGGCGCGTGTTTTATTATCATTATTTGTCCACGGCTTTTGGGGAGAGAGGAGAACGCTTGCTGGTTGCTGATGGTCAAAACTTCGTGCCGCGAAAGAACATGGGAACACCCCTGCTGCGCATGCTCTTTGCCTCCAAAATTTGATCAGGGAAACTGACCAATATGGAAACTTGGTTGCTGTTGACCCCTCTGCAAAAAAAGTTGGACTGTTTGGGGGGTTTAGTGGAAAGCCCCATGATTTCCCAAAAAGTTTAAGTCCAAAGATCCAACCCAGCAGCAGTCAAACCAAGATTTCCCTCGACAGAAGCAGATGCTCAAGCTTCGGCTATTGAACATGGTCCCACTGCTCGCAATTTGTCAGCGACCAGCACTTCTCACATCTATAAAACAAAACACACACAAAACAGTCACCGCACTGCCACCGTTTAAACAACCCCCGCTTTGGCTTCCCCTTGGCATAGGTGGCCTTCTGGTAAGACAGATGGGTTTCCCTGGTAAATGGGCAAAAAAACGAAACCAGTGAAACCCATCTATTTCTGGCCCCAAACTGACCAAACACTCCAAATGGCTCGGACTTTTTGTTGGTTTCCAACCTTTGGGTTTCTTAAAGGCCTTGGCTTGAACCAAACCTAGCGCAACATGCGCATTTGTCCTCGCTTCCGATCGACTGGGGTGGCCCAAAAAAATCCTGGAGCTTTAATGTGATTGAAAACTAAAAGTGGCAAAAGTTGCAGGAACTCCCTAAAATCCGCCGATGTTGTGGAGGAGTGTCGGATAGCAGAGAGTATACAGGATAACGCCCCCCCTTTCCCCGGAGGAGGCGGGGGGGAGGGGTAAGATGGAAGAGTATGTATAATGTGCCGGGGAGACGAACTTCTCTTTCAGAGCACTGGACGAAATCCGTGACAGCCGCATGAAGGCTTCCTTGCTCCGTTTTCCAAAAAGGTGTTCAGGAGGGCAAAGGCCAGCCCATGCGCTTCCAAATCTGCCAAGACCCACGCGAAGCCTGGTCCCAGCAGGCCCGACGCCATCTGCCAGCACGGTGCGGCCCTGCGCAGGTCAAGAGCGCCACTGCGGGGCGGTTTTCGGCCTCGCTGGTCTCTACGGTCAGCAGCGCCTGAGCCGCTGTCAGCTGATCCATCTTGTTCTTGAGCATGTTCCCCTCGCCCCCGAGGTGATCAGATGCTTGGAGTAGCTCACCTCCGAAATGGCTGACGTGCTAGCGGCCATGATCTAGGGATAATTTGTAAAAATTGTAAGTGCCGAAGCGCCCCTGCGGGTGAGCACGACAACACAAGATGGGCAGAGCACCGAAGTGAAGGCAGGTGTTTGTGATGCGCCTTGCAGACTTCCAGCTGGTCATGCCTAACCAGATTTGTCCCCGCCCGTTGCGTGAGCAGGGCGGCCAGAGGCCGTGAGAGTCTTGTCATGTTTTCCCATGACTGAGCTACCTGTTTGAAGGAATAAAGTTTGCTGAACCAGACAAACCTGACAGGCGGTGGCAAAAACACGCAAGTTGCAAACCGAGGTCCTAACGAATAGCCGTGAGCCTCAGCAGGACGGAGCACCTAGCGCGAGACGAATCCCCGAAACGAAAAGGAGGGAGGGAGGGCCGAGGCCGAGAAAGGGTCAAAACAAGAAAAGACAGGCCTGCAAGATGCAGCTAGCAAGCTCTCAGAGGAAACCTGGAGGACCCAGAATGGCATGTGTGGGCAAGCAAAGCCTGGCCAGGGCCAATATTTGAAATAAGACTGATCAGCGGACGAGCCTGTGTCACCCTGCACATTGCAGAGCGTGGGTGACCTGAGGAGCGCGGCTCATCAGAAAAAAATAAAAGTTGTGGGAGCGACGAAAAAGGTGGCCAGCCTGGCAAGCGTGCCAGGCAAGATGCACAGCAATGCGTGCAGCTGCCTGAGCTGCATTGCAGTATCTGGACTGAGTTGCTAGGGAGGGATCTGGCGGGTCGAGTCAGAAAAAGCCCTATTGGGGTTAGGGAACCCGAAGCAACCCCCAAGAAAGGGCGGACAGGTGACGGGACCAGGAAGTCAGCTAAAAACGCGGCTCAAAGCAACGATGTGACACCTGTGTTCCCTGCACCTGTCGTCTGGGACCGTCTGAGCAGATGTTGTTGCGAAGGCGCGCTGGCCAGGCCGTGTGTCTGAGCTTCCGAAGAGCGACCCGGCGAGGTTCCGGGACATTTGGAAAACAACACAGAACACTGAACAATGATAAGAGCAAAAGGACTGACCGACCCCGCTGTGTAAAATACGGATCAACCGAGGGCTGATTGCTGATCAGCCTGAGCGGTAGCAGCTGTAGCACTCATGGCCCCTGTGCTTGACAAACTCGAGCGGGCCACAAATGCGGCGCAAGTGCGTGAGCCATCTGCGCACTTGGGACTCGGAAGATCGCACAGGATCATGCCGTCCACCTGACGATAGCCTACGTGCCTCAGGACTGTTGGCGGTTGCTGAGCTGCAGCATCTGGTGGCTGGGTGGAGCTGCCCCACCAATCCTGAGTGCGCCAGCTGTCTGAGTGCCACCATGCGTCGTCCTGAGTGGTGCCCCAGCTGACATGGAACCGGTCCGCTTCCCACCAGTTCCATTTAGGGCGCAGTGCGGTTGGAGAGCGAGCTGAGTAACCACTCCGTGCAAAGCACAGGACCGTGCTCCAGCCTGCGGCCAACGACACTGCATCAGTGGTCATGGCAGCTAACCTCTCGGAGCGCAGTGGACGATACTATTGTTTGTATGCATTACTTCGCAAGAGGACGAGGTTGACAGTGTGCTTTCCTCTGTTGGTATTGATTCGGGTTTGCTTTCCGATCCATTGAGCAGGGCAGCCCTGCGCAGAAAGATGCAAGCGATGCAGAGGCACGTGCGCAGGCTGCACATGTGCCAGTCTCACATGGGGCAAAGGTAGTCCTCGATAGCCATGGCTGGTGGCTGCAAAATCCACGGCTTCCCCAGCGTGGGGAAAACCGGGAGGTGGGTTCCCGGCAACCTGACCCTAGCCTGCATACCCAGCGGACGGGTCAGGTCGAGAACAGAACCCCAAATATGATTGCTTAAGTGACGTCTCACGGACAGGCGGCACATTGTAGGCGCGCGGCGGCACATTGTACGTAATCTTCCCTGCCACCCGGGGGGGCTCCACTAAAAATAGTCTTCGGAGAGCCAGTGTTGCAAAACAGGGGTCCCAGGCTCGAATCCCCCTGCCGGCTCTTTGCTGGTTCGGGTTTTCTGTATCCTTTTGCCGAAAATCTGGAAACACTGTGTTTTTGACATCCTTTTTGTGAAAACGTTGGAAAAAGCCGTGTTTTTGTCGGAAAAAATACCGGGGAGCGAAGGGAAAATGCAAGGAAGGGAAATGAAAGGGAAACGAAGGGGAACTGAAAAGGACATGAAGGGGAAAGAAATGAAAACAGGGGGGAGTGAGGGGGACTGCAAGGCAAACAAAGGACAAGGAAACCAAAGGACACGAAGGGAGATGTAGGGAAATGACTGGCAATGAAAGAAAGGGACATACATGGAAAATGAAGCGGACATACCGAGAAAATGACAGGGACATGAAGGGGGAATTGAAAGGAATGGCAAGGAACATGACGAGGACATCCTCGAAAAATTACGAGACATGAAAAGGACATGAAGGGGAAATCAAGGGGAAAGCCAGTAGTGCGAAGACAATTCTAGGGTCATAAAGGGCTGTGCACAGAAATCGAGGCAACTCCCGGGGGACATGACGCTGCAATGCAGACAAAGAGAGACAGAGAGAGAGAGAGAGAGAGAGAAAGAGAGAGACAGAGAGAGACCGAGAGAGACAGAGAGAGAGAGAGAGAGAGAGAAAAAAGAAACAGCGACAGAGAGGAAAGAGAGAGGAAAGAGAGGAAAGAGAGGAAAGAGAGAAAAGAGAGAGGAAAGAGAGAGGAAAGAGAGGAAAGAGAGAAAAGAGAGAGGAAAGAGAGAGGAAAGAGAGGAAAGAGAGGAAAGAGAGGAAAGAGAGGAAAGAGAGGAAAGAGAGGAAAGAGAGGAAAGAGAGGAAAGAGAGGAAAGAGAGGAAAGAGAGGAAAGAGAGAGAGGCAGCGACCGGGGGGGGGGGGCGCAAAGGCACGAGGCGGGGAGAATGAGGCATGGCGAGGAGGTAGACAAAGATAGAGACATAGAGAGGAGGGAGAGAGAGAGAGAGAGAGAGAGAGAGAGAGAGAGCGAGAGAGAGAAAAAGAAAAAAACAAAAAGCAAAAAACAAAGAGAGAGAAAAAAAGAGAGAGAGAGAGAGAGAGAGACAGGCATAGAGAGGAAGGAGAGAGTGAGACAGAAAGAGACAGAGAAGCAAAGAGAGAGACAGAGAAAAAAAGAGGGAGAGAGAGAGAGAGAGAGGGAGAGAGAGAGACAGAGAGAGAGAGAGAGAGAAGAAAGAGAGAAAGCAAGAGAAAAGGGAGAGGACAATGGCGGACTGAGCCGGAGGCTCTAAAGTTTGTTTTAAAGCCAAAAAGTGATCTAAAGTGCCATGAACTCAACAAGTGAGTTGTCTTTGGGCCCCACATGCCACCTGCAACCTCCGACACCTCCGACACCTCCGCCCTCCGTTCGCGGCATCCGCGGCGCTGGGTCTGACTTCTGGAGCCCAGGGAGGTGGTGATGTGGGAGCCCCCGTTGAGCATGGCCTGCGGGCCCCGGCGGCGTCAACGGCTGGGCGGGCCCCGTGTAACTGGACTGACATTGAAGGAAAGCCAAAAAAAAAAACGAGAAGGCAGCGCCCCTTGTCAAATGGTTGGTTGGACAGGCAATTACCCCCTTGCTTGGATTGGCTTTGAGGGATTGAAAGAGGACAACCAACACATCCATTTTGGAGGTCCAACCTTAGAAAAGACACGTCCCCAGTTTCGCAACGAGCGATCCGAGCCCAAAGAAGCTGGACCTCGACGGCTCGGGTTCGTGACACTGGCGCCTGGCGCCTGGTGGCGCCTGGTGGCTTGGTTTAGGCCGCAAAAGTCTTGGCTGGAACTGGGACCCCAGCAAAAACTTTGTGTTTGCCTGGTTAGTGGAAAACAAAGGGAACCCCAAGAAAGCAACACATTAGAAAGGGGAAGTAATTCTGGGGAAGAAAAAAGGAACCCCGAACCGGCGTGTTTTCCGCAACTCGCGGAAGTGAGCCAGTGAGTCAAACCTTTGGAGCCTGGTGGGTGGTTAGGGAGTGGTTTCCTTTTACCCTCCACAAGATCCATTCCGAACCGAGCCAAACCACCGATTCAGGGTTAGCTTCTTCTTCCGGGCTCCTCGGCAAGCCCACTGCCACACCCCGTGCGAGAAAGGCCCTGCAGGAAACCCAAGAAACCAATGCTCCGAGTGTTGATTTGGTTTTTGGTTCGGGCTCCCACAAGTATGAGCATAAAATACGAAGACCTTTGGCCCTCTCTCAGAAACCAAAAAAACATCCAAGCATTGTGAATAGATGGCACTGGTAAATGAGTAGAACCAACCCGTGCCACCTATGGTCAACCAAACTCACTGATTAAAAGGCCACCTATGCGTCCAAGTGGTTGGGGGGCATGCCCCCGTTGAAATCGGAAAACTTGCTGGCAAAAAAAACATATTCCTTTAACTCACTGGCTGAGTGGATGGCCCGACAAAAAGTCCAATCTTTAAATTGACCACTAATTAAAGTGGTCTTCCCAAAAAGTTTAAAGTTCATGAACTCAGGAAGTGAGTTAAGGGAGTCCCCAAACGGTTCATTCCCTCATTCCCTACTTCTCGCACCCCCGCAAGCAGACGTCTCCGACCCAAAAGCCTCCACCGCGGAGCCGTAGATCTCCACGTAGTGGGGGAAGTCTCCCACCTGTCAAAAGCCAAACGGGGCCGCATGCCCCTCCGGCGCGTTCCTGGGGTATTCTTTTGGGGAAAAACCCACGAAAAACCCGCGCCATTTTTTCAGGCCCATGTTGCTGGGCTGCCCGTTTTCAGATCCCCCGCTAAAAGGGACGAACTTCTAGTGGGTTAAATGGAACTACCACTAAACAATAAAAGGCGAAAAGGCCAAGGGGATGGCTGGGAGCCACAAAGTTTTGGACAAAAACCGGACAACCGAGCCATTTTTTCAGGCCCATGTTTTGGAAACCAAAGAACATGGCCGAAATGAGCGAGAGGTGGGTGGGTGCCTTGCGTTTTCGCTGGGCTACCAGGAAAACCGACGAGCCATTTTTGCGGGTCCGAAAGTTTCAGCTGGACACCAAACCACGTGGCTGAAATTGAGTTTGGACTCAGGGAAGTGGATGCGTCTTTTTCTAGGGGAACGAGCCCCTTGTAGGTTGGTTCTAAAGGGAGATCGATGGGAAGCCCAGCCCATTTTTGGGGGTCCCCTATTCCTTTGGTTTTTGTTTCTTCTGTCAGAAGGGCCCCATGGGTTCTCCTATCCATAGCACCGTGGAGCGGGTGGCCAAAACCTTTCAACGAGGCTCCTTGTTTGCATGCATCCGCCCTTGGTGCAAAGTCTTTTTAATTGCCACTTATGTTTATTCTAGCATTGCTTTATTAGCTTCTGGTTTAGAGTTCGCGAAATTATGAGCTCACTTCCTGAGTGGATCAACACAAGTGCCGGGTTCTTGGTTGCCACCAAGCCGGTCTTAACCTGACAAAAGCCCTGAGCAAGCAGAGAGTCACCATGTGAATGGACGAACTCGGATGGAACCCGATGAGTACGGATGGAACATCACCAAGCTGGATGTTGTCCATCCACATGCCTCCCAGAATCTTCCCTCTGGAACCTTGCAGGTGTTTCTCCATCACTGGGCCCTCAGATCTCTGCTAAAAGTGCAGAACTTTTGGTGGCTTAGATTCGGAAATCCAACCACTAAACCAGCTAAAAGCAACTAAAAGGCTAGCAGGACGGCTGGGGGCCACCAAGTTGTTTTTTGCGGATTTCCACCCAACAAAACCCCGGGTGCTACCCTCAATCTGCCGGAACCTAGCCAGCTAAACAGGTGTTTATCCATCAGCATGTCTCCCGGATCGTTTTCTTTTTCCTCAGATCGAACCCCCGACCGAAGCGATCGAAGCGATCCGAAGCGATCGGTACCTGAAAGAAGTCCTCCGGGCTGCGGTACCTCGCGACGGCGCTGCGCTAGCCATCGCCACTCTTTTGAGCCCCCTACCATAAGGGGAAGGGGGGTGAACTACAAAGGAAATGGAACCATAAATGGAATTTCAGGGGTCACCCCCATACCCCAATTCCATATTTAAGGGGGTGGGGATACCTTTTGGTCTTCGTGGCTGCCCTTTAACTTGCTTGACGCTGGAAGGGGAGCAAAAAACATTAGATTTTTGGAGTTGAGTGGTTGGATTTCCACCACTAAACCACAATAAGCAAAAATGTAAAATGTTTCCCAACAACCATGTTAAGCCGTTCAACTGGCAGTATGTCGTGGCTTCCCTTTAAGCCGTTAAACTGGCACTTCTAGGAGTTGATTCCTTTTCCATTCTGCTCAACCATCGTTCTTTCCAAAAACCGGATCCGTTCGCCCTGGGTCTCCGGAGGTTGTCTAGAAAGATCCGGATCCCTGGGTTTAGAATAGAAATGGAAGGTACCCCTAGAAGTATGTTGCCATCCAGGTCCCCCGCGTTCGGTGGCGGGTGAAAGGGAAAACCCCTTCTCTGACTTTGATCACCGATCAGCCGCTGAGACAGTCAAAACACCAACAAGCGTCCACCATTCTGAGACATGCCCACATGGCCGGGAATTTCAGTCGGACCACCTCACAAGTGGACATGAAGCCCCACCGAATTCTGATGCCCTAAAGGTCTCTAACAAACAAAAACACCCATCTCCTCTGGACTTGTTGTGCTTCTTCTTCTTTTCTTGTTTTTTTCTTTCGGGGGGTCCCTTCCCTGTGCAACGTCAGTGTCCCTTGGAAAATCAAACTTGTTTTGGGGTGTAACACCAACACCATTTTATGGGGGTTCCCATTCATGTGGCCTTTTGTCAGAAACCAACAAGAATCCTTTTCGGTCATGCATTGGTCGAACACGGAACCGACGTGACTGATACGATGTTCCCCTTTCAGATCCAGGACGATCACGGCATACCGCGAAGGTAAAGGATCGTAGGTGACCGTTTGGACAAATAGACGGGCTTCCTCGGTAATTCTAGGGGTTGACTCCTTTTCCATTCTTCTCAACCATCAACCATCGTTCTTTCCAACAACCGGATCCGTTTTGCCTGGGTTTCCGGAGGTTTTCTAGAAAGATCCGGATCCCTGGAAAGAATGGGGAAGGTACCCCAGAGTAATGGGCCCATATGCAAAGAAAGGACGTTTCCTTGGCTGGGAGATAAATGTAAATCTTCAACAACTTGGCACCCACAGGTCCAAGGCTAAAAACGCGCCCAACCCAAAATGAGAAGAGGGGGCTCTCTCAAAGGGATTTGGACCCCAACATGCTTAGGACCCCAAATTGGCGCAACGGCGTTCCTTTCGGTTTCTGTTTAAAAGCAGACTAAAGAGGGTACCCTCAAAGACAGGCAGACCCATATGTTTGACTCGGTCCATATTTCGCTACCCTCCGTAAACTAATTTCAAGAGAGATCCCAGAGTAGGAAGTCACACAGCACCTGAATCAGGGGCCCCAATAAGAGAAACCCTCCATTTGCAAATGGACACATTTTGACATTTCAAGGGTGGAACTGTCAAACCACCCGCCCTCAATCATAATCTCCTCACTTGCAACCAAAGGACCCAGAAATGAAAGGCCCGTCCAGTCACTCCAAGGCGGCTAAGTCTCTCAAACCCGGATTCGGATTTTTTTATTACATTTCTTTTCTTCTGAGGACCAATCAACAAACCATGGAGAGTGTTGAACACTCCCTCAAAAAGGGCCACACGCAAGGCATCTCCCAAGGATTCTGCACTGCGGAAACCTTCAGCCAACCTTTGCCCCGACCTCGGGAGCCCGTTTCCCCATTCCCATTCCCGCCCTTGGATCGGCCCAAAAAGCCGAGAAGAACCGGCACTTTCTCGGCCTCAGTGGTGCTTTGGATTTTGTGGGGGGTGAAATCCAAATCCAAACCACTTGATGAACATCGCCAAAAAGGAAACCCTTAAAGGAAACCCCTAGCCTCCAAACCACCAAAGAATGACACCTGAGTCACCATCAAAACCTGGTATCGAGATGGCTTACCGGCGAAGGCACACAAATAAATGGCAAGGGGATTAGCCCTAACCTTCATCTACCCGGGTTTTGAGCAAGTGGCTCACCTGACTCAATCCTCCCGCCCAGAAAAAAAGACTGAAAAAGGAAAACAGCCAAAACCACCAAAAGGCGACCTGACTCAATCCTCCCTCCCCCGCCCCCGCCCCCTCCCATAAATTCAAAGAAGAACCCACCCACCCCCCCCCCAAAAAAAAAAAAAACAACAACAACAACAACAACAACAACAACAACAACAACAACAACAACAACAACAACAACAACAACAACAACAACAACAACAACAAAACAACAACAACAACAACAACAACAACAACAACAACAACAACAACAACAACAACAACAACAACTACAACAACAACAACAACAACAACAACAACAACAACAACAACAACAACAACAACAACAACAACAACAACAACAACAACAACAACAACAACAACAACAACAACAACAACAACAACAACAACAACAACAACAACAACAACAACAACAACAACACAAAAACAAAAACAAAACCAAAAAAAAAGAATCCCCCCCTCAAAAAATAAGGAGAAGAGGACGACAAAAAACCACAAAATCGCATCCATGGGTACAGGAGCTCCAGCTGGTACTGGTCCCGGGTCTCCCGGGTGAAGAGGTGGACCTTGATGGGTCCGCAGTGCGCCACCACCCACTCGTCCTCGCGCCGATTTCGCCCGGCGGCGCCCGGGCGCCGCTGGGTTTGCCCAGTTTCCGGGGGAACCAAAAAAAAAAAAAACACGGGCTCCGGGGTGGCGTCCCCTTCCCAACAAAACGGGTGCGGACGTTATTTGGTCGGGATGGAGGCTTGTTTTTGCTCGTTTTGAGCTCTTCTTGGGCCAAAAAGCTGTTGTTGTTGTTTGCTTTTTTCCCCCGATATGCCGTGTACATAGCCAGCAACACCTCCAGCATCACCAGCAAGCTGAAGGCTTGCCCAAAAGCCGAATGGCTCTGCGGGTTGGTTTAGGTGATGCAATTTTCATGCCTCCGATTTGCAATTTGGGCCATGGATTTTGGCTGGGATTTTTTGGTGGGTCGGTTTTGAGGGTTTAATTTGGTGTGCTTGGGTTGGTATAGGGCGGTTTAAGATGGGTTAAGGTTCGGCTTTGGGGGAGGACAGGCTTGGGGTGGGGGTTGGTTTGGCTTAGGGTAGGTTGTGAGGTGGGCTTCGGACGGGGTTAGGGTTGTTTAGAGTGTGTTTAGGGTTGGCTTGGAACTTGTAAGGGCGGGTTCAAAGCCAGGCTTAGGTTGGATTCAGCGAACAAAGAACGGAACAAACAAAATGAAAGAAACCATTCGCCCCGGGCTGGGCAATTTGTGCTCCTAAACAGGGTTGCGACCCCCCCCACGCACAAAAAGAAACAACGAAATCGTGGCGCGCGCTATAACTGCCTAAAAAAGAAAATGGAGCTGGGTGGCACGTGAAGTCTGAGGAGCCAAATAAGTCATGTTCATGTGAATCATTTGAGCAACGTGCGCTTTACTTCGCGAGAACACGTTCTCCAAAAGCGCAACCCAAAGAAACCCAAAGGAAGACCAAAAGGAACCCAACAAAAGAACTTTTTCTGGCCCCGACCCTCCAAGACGGTCTCCTCCCGAGTGCCGTAGCAAAACGGCTCCACGAAGGGCACTTTGCAGGCCTGCGGGCGAGATTTTTCGACGGCGCGGTGTCACGCCATGGCCGCAAGATCTAGACACTTACGTCTGAGTTGGAAAGGTGCCGTTGATGCTTGAAAAATGCTCAGAGAAGCCCCCGGAACCTAGCAAAATGGCCTCCCTCCAAATATGGACCGACCTGAAACATGGGGTAGCCAGAGCCAACAAAGTGACCGCGTTTCTCCGGGGACTATGTTCTTTGTGGTGGGTTTCCAGCCCAGTCCCGATTTCTCCGGGGTAAAGAAGGCCCTGGAGGCCCAAGGCCCCATCTCTGGAAAAAGTCAGACCCAACCTCAACCGAGGGAGTGAATACTGTGAATGCACGTCACTCAATTCCAGAGATGGAAGTATGACCATAGCAACCACAATTTGCCAACAACTCCTTGCCTTCACGCCTTCAAACCACTCAAAGCCTCGCGGTTTCTAGCTGCCAAGCAAACCAAAAGCGTCCACCTCAACAAACCAACCTCCCAACATCTCTACCTTCCGCTTCGTTGTCCATGATTGGCAAGCTGTTCATGAGCCTGGTAACTCCCCCGAGTGGGGCTGTGGAACCGTTCTGGGTTGCAACCGAAGTGGCCGTACTACTGTTTTCAATGCCTTGCCCGATTCGCCATGATCAAAGAGCTTCTCCAAAATTAGGATCCCAGGTGGTGCCTTCTATTTGCGGGGTTCCTTTGAAGCCTCACTTTCTAAAATGTATAAACTGCAGGAACTCAGACAATGAGAAGCCCTACCCAAGTTCGCGATCCCCAAACCGCAGCCTGGGGGTCAAGGATCAGCTTGGTCACGGTTACCCGGAGCCGTCTTCGGACAACTTCAGAAGGACACCTATGCCTTCCGCGGTTTGTTCTTTCATGCACAGGCCTCCAAACCATCTAGGCACCGAACCCAAAAGTCGCCCTCCTGCCGCGTGCAAGGTTGGGCGAAATCCTTCTCTCCGCCGGTTTCGCCAAAATGGGTATGGGTCTGGGTCAAAATTAAGCCACACAAAACTACAGATTTAGTCCTTGGTTCCATTTCTCAGGGCAACCCGTTTTGAGGAAACCCTGTTTTTGACCCACACCCAAATCGACGCCACAAACAACAACCCCCAATTGGCCGATCCCGTAAATGGGTCGCCAAGTCTTGCATTTCGGGCTCCGGTCGCTTCCATGTTGACTCGCCTAGAGGGTTAGCCGAAAACGGCACCCAGCGCCCCCCCCAAAAACAAAAAACAAGAACGGCATCCTTTTCTGACCCACACCCGAACCGCCGCCACGGACACAAAAAAAAAGAAGAGAAGGAACGCCTCTCAAATCGATCGCCGGATCGATCGCCGGCTTTCTCGCCCGCGCTCGATCGCGCCTCGGTGGCGCGGAACATGATCTGCCCCAACCTGCGGCAGTGGCGGCTGGTGACCCCGGTGGCCACCAGGGCGAAGAGCCCCACGTCCCGGCGCCCGCACTCCTCGAGGCGATGACAGGCGCGAGCGCCGAGAGACGACGGCCGAGACGAAGGCCCGGGCGGGGAGCGTGGGGAAGACCCGGGGAAAAAACCCGAAAAAGGGGTGGTGGGTGTGGTGTGCTGTGTGGCTTGTTTCCCCGGCTGCTTTCACTGGGAAGGCAAAGTCAGAGATGACAAAGGCGTGCGTTGTCTCTTTGCTCTGCCCTGGAGACAAGAAAAGGTGAGGGGCAACTTTTGAGTCGAATGGAACTGATGGCTCGTTGTCAGCTTCCCTCTTGCTTTGGAATCGTGTTGTGGGGCAACCCTCCACAATACC
>CAUJNA010000104.1:270000-325534 GCA_963377175.1 Effrenium voratum
CCTTTGATGACCCAAACTAACCTACGCAAGTCAGCAGCGCCCAAAACCCAATAACGTTTGGCTCTAGCAAGATGGTGATGAAGGTTAATTTAGCCGTTTCAATCCCCATGAAAACAGGTTGTGGATGGCGAATGAAGTGACCCAAATGAACCTTAGGAAGTCTCCTACAGCCATTTAAGGAACATGCAAACTGGGGTCACTGACCCGGAATGACCATCCAAAGGATGGGTGAAGGGTGCAGAAGAAATTCGGGGTAGTGTCGACCCCGCATCTAAGTAGAACCCATCCTATTAATAGGGGGGTGTTCCCCTCCAAAGTTTCCAAAGTGATGAATCCCCGCCAGGGGGCCTGTTCAAAATACAATCAAAAAAATAACCCCAAGGCTATTTTGGGCCGCGTTACGTCACTTCTCGGTCGAGCAAATATCCTCAGATCTTGCGTCGCCGGGGGGTCCACCGACGCGTGAACCAAACCTATTTGGTGAGTGCCAAATGGGCACGTGCCGACAAGAAGCAGCGAGACCTCAAAGTGGGTGGGTTAGATGAAAGCGAAAGTGGCCCCGCCCATTAAACTGCTTCACCCCACGAACATGAGATTGTCTCAGACCCAAAACATGGTCAGTTTCCTCCTTAAAAAAAAAGAGGTCCACCCTAACTGGGCTGTTCAAAATGGAGTGTGGGACAATCAAACTCCTGTACTTGTATTGGAAAACCACTCACTTTGTGGTCCCCTTCTCTAACCCAAGGATTAGGGATACCCCACTTCCTGAGTGGATGGTTTACCACTAAAATGGTCCAAACCAAGTGACTCAAGCCCAGGAACTCGGAACCGAACAAACCGCTCAGCGGGACTGTGGTATGGAATCCACGTCTGTGATACAAAGGGCTTCCCTTTCTGACTACCCGGTTACCCCCCATATATTTTGGGGGAGATTCCCAAAAGTATCGCAGTGGGGGATAAACTTCGAGCGATCAACCACAACCCTGCCCTTTCGGCTCACTTACCACCAAAAAAACGCAATTGGGTTCATATAAACACTCTCCGGATTGTCATCCACTGGGCCCTTGCCCTTCTTTGAACGGGGGCAGGGAATTCGAGGGCCTGCCCGGACTCTGTCCTCCTGGCCATGCTCATCCCCGCCGTCCAGACCAGTGGACCACAAATGGCCCTTCTCGGGCCGGACCACCTGAAGTCGAAGCCACGAAGGGCTACAATTTGAAGACTTGATCAACTGATGAGAAATTAGAATGGATTTATTTAAACTGAATATCTGATCTTCTGAGTTGATCAACTGAGACATGAGCCTATCCCTTTACCAACTTGATTGTTGGTGTCTAGGCTGTTTATCCCTAAAATTGGCTATGATGCCTGCAAGCCCGTGCATGACAAGGTAGACAGATGGTGCAAGCAGTACAACCACTATGTGGCGGTTTAATGATAACGAATATACCCTCCCATCCACGGTTGCCATGGAACCTATCTGATCCTTTCACAATTTTTGCACCAGGTCACGGAATAACCTGGTCGAACAAATGCAGCTGGTTCACTTTGCAGGGAACCAGGGGAAACCTACCTTCGAAGACCCATCCGTACATCCGCTGAAAGTTACCTACGTTTTTCACTACTGACCCTTTTGTGCAACACCCCGGATTAATCGTCTTGGCAGATGAATCGGAGACTGTTGTTCTTGAAGGCGCTTCAAAATTACATGCGCAAACCCAGCAAAGGATAACATGAAACATCTAGAAACACATACAGCGGCAAACAAAAAAACCGGAGCGCAGCAAACTTGGCGCGGCGATCGCTTTCACTATGCCAAGCCTGGAGACTCGGATCTTCACTTCAATATGCATCGGCTCCTTGGGTGCCCCCAATTGGTAGTTTGGATTGGTTTGGGGATTTGATCAAATCCGTTCTTGTAGAGACATGGGAAAGCCTACTAGCGTACCCAGAACACCAATCCAAGTCACCAACTGGGGAAAAAAGGAGTTTCAAAATTAGGGACCCATCCAAGTGGTGGGTTTCCTTTTGGTTCCCCATTTAAACCATCCAACAAAGGGGGTTCCCCATATCAAAAAGGAGTAAGTCACCAACTGGGAAGCTGATTTCACTGGACGCCAAAGACCGACCCAGCTCATCACTTGCGCTGCCGCCAAAACCCCGGCATGACTGCCATTTTGTTTTGTTTGGTTCTGCTCTATTCGGCTCCAAAACTATTCCCTGGTACTAACCCCATTTTAGTGGCTCACATAAATTTGGGCTTGCCATTTGGTGATGTGAACCGCATTTGGATTGGGGTTGACGTCCACTTTTGAGGGTGGTTCCCCATTCGAATTCATCGCCATGTTGGTCCACAACCCAAACCCCTTGGCTTGAAGCAAACATCGGCGATTTCGCATGTGATTCAAAGAAGCGAAAGCGGAAACGCCGCTTTCGCGAACCAACCCGAAGCCCGAAGCCAACCCTAAACCGACCCGAAGCCAACCACTCCAAACCAACGCAAAGGCCACCTTAAGCTGAAATGAAACCAAGACCTGATAGCTGAGACGCTGGGTCGTGGTAGTAGCGCCACTCGTCCTGGCGGCTGGCGCTTTGCGATTCACGCAGAAGGAAGCAAGGGGGCTCGAGAAGTCGGCACAAGTTGCTAGTGGAAAGCACAGAAATCGGGTACCCGGAAAAGGCAGAAAAGGTGGAAACGTGAAAAAAGAAAACGAGGAAAAAAACTACACACCGAGTATCCCGAAAGCGTGCATGAGAAAGTTGATGCAATAATGTTGGGGTATATCTATGATGTTATATATATATACACTGCTTCTCTCTCTCTCTCTTTATCTTTCTCTCTTTCTCGCTTTTCTCTTTCTCTCTTTCTCTCTTTCTCTCTCTCTCTCTCTCTCTCTCTTTCTCTCTTTCTCTCTTTCTCTCTTTCTCTCTTTCTCTCTTTCTCTCTTTCTCTCTTTCTCTTTCTCTCTTTCTCTCTTTCTCTCTTTCTCTCTTTCTCTCTTTCTCTCTTCTCTCTCTCTCTCTCTCTTTCTCTCTTTCTCTCTTTCTCTCTTTCTCTCTTTCTCTCTTTCTCTCTTTCTCTCTTCTCTTTCTCTCTTTCTCTCTTTCTCTCTTTCTCTCTTTCTCTCTTTCTCTCTCTTCTCTCTTTCACTCCAGAAGAGAGAAAGAGAAAGAAAAAGAGAGAAAGAGAAAGAGAGAAAGTGAGAAAGAGAGAAAGGAGAGAAAGAGAGATTCTCCACATCTCTCTCTCTCTCTCTCTTCTCTCTCTCTCTCTCTCTCTCTCTCTCTCTCTCTCTCTCTCTCTCTCTCTCTCTCTGTCTCTGTCTCTGTCTCTCTCTGTCTGTCTCTGTCTCTGTCTGTCTGTCTCTGTCTCTGTCTCTGTCTCTGTCTCTGTCTCTGTCTCTGTCTCTGTCTCTGTCTCTGTCTCTGTCTCTGTCTCTGTCTCTCTTTCTCTCTTTCTCTCTTTCTCTCCTTTCTCTCTCTCTCTCTCTTTCTCTCTTTCTCTCTTTCTCTCTTTCTCTCTTTCTCTCTTTCTCTCTTTCTCTCTTTCTCTCTTTCTCTCTTTCTCTCTTTCTCTCTTTCTCTCTTTCTCTCTTTCTCTCTTTCTCTCTTTCTCTCTTTCTCTCTCTCTCTTTCTCTCTTTCTCTCTTTCTCTCTGTCTCTCTCTCTCTCTCTCCCTCCCTCCCTCCCTCCCTCCCTCCCTGCGGGAGTGCACTTCGCGTACTACTTTTCTATCTAAAAATTGTGATTCTCAGGCCGGAGCTGGAGCGTACTTTGCATGCTACTTTTCTACTTAAAACTTGCCATTCTCAGGCCGGAAGCTCGAGCGCTGCGCATACTACTTTTGTACTTAATTTTAACGAAAACCACAGCGAGAGCGATCCGACACGCACGATCCTCGCAGAGCGTTCGTCGGCCAGCGTGCTAATTCGCGCGGCGCCACAGCGAGAGCGATCCGACACGCACGGTCCCCGCAGAGGGTTCATCGGCCAGCGTGCAAATTCGCACGGCGCCACAGCGAGAGCGCTCCGACACGCGCGATCCCCACAGAGGGTTCATCCCGCCAGCGCCCGCCAGACCCGCCCCCGGCTAAGAAAGAAGATAGAATTAAAGGCTGCGTAAGTCAGACTGCGTAAGTCAGGCTGCGTAAGTCAGGCTGCGTAAGTCAGGCTGCGTAAGTCAGGCTGCGCAAGTCAGGCTGCGTAAGTCAGGCTGCGTAAGTCAGGCTGCGTAAGTCAGGCTGCGTAAGTCAGGCTGCGTAAGTCAGGCTGCGTGAGTCATGCTGCGTAGGTCAGGCTGCGTAAGTCAGCTTGAGTAAGTCCCGCTGCGTAAGCTAGGCTGCTTAAGTCAGGCTGTGTAGTCGGCAACCGTTTTTTCCCAAAGAACCCTTCGCGATGCTTTCGGGAAAAAGAAGAAGAAACAAAAGGAAAAAAAGAAGAAGAAAAATACAAAACAAAAGTCAATACATTTTTAAGAACAAAAACAAGTACAACAAATACAAATGTTCAATCAAAAAGATACAGGTTGAAGGTCCAATCCAGTTGCAGGGTAACCTTTTCGGCTCCGGACCTGACTGAGAGGGGGGTTCTTCTTGATAGCCCTTTCTGGGTCACACTCCTCAAACCCTTGGGCCCTGTGGAGAACGCATAGCGCCGGGCTTGTGGGAAACAACCTAGGCCCAAAAATCATCAGCCCGAGAGGGAAATTGAAAATCTACAGGGCGGCTGTGCATAACTACCACAGCCCAACGAGGCTTTGGGCCGCCGTGGCGCCTCCTACGGGATGGAGTCGACCCAGTGGTTAGGACCAGCCAAGAACCAAACGCAACCAGCGTGGTGACAAGACATCCTCTGCGGGTTGGGCATGCCAAGAGGAAAAACCTGCACATGGTGCAACCATAAATGTCTAACGAATAGTCGAAAAGGCTTGCTGGTATCCTGTTGGATGGTTGCAAACAAAAGGGCTCATACTGCTTGGGGAGCCAGACGGGGCTTCAACATGGTGCGTCCAAACATAGGGCACCTCCTGTTTCAATGGTTGAAAGGGAAACTGAAAGGGAGGCATCAATCTTTTCCCGAGTCCAATTCCTAGATCTGGAAACACCCCGCGTTTCCGAGGCCCAAACCTAAAAATGGGCCCCATCATACTGTGTCAATCGTCCTTGTGGCTCCCCTTGAAAATAAACATCACCCCCCCAAAAAAAACGGGCACCCGCAAAATGTCACCAAGAAAAGCAACTCGAACCCACCGATCCACGTGACAAAAAAATCCTAAACTCCGCGCTTCGGCCGTCGCTTTCGTCCTCCACGTCCGGCTCGTGCGCTTGAAGCTCTCGATGCTTCTCCAGGTAGTAGTCTTGGGCCCGGCTCACCAGACGCTCCCGGTTCTCCATGTAGAAGATCCTGGGATCGGAAGGGACGATGCGTCTTCTTGTTTTTTGCCCGCGCGGGGCGGGTTTTTCTTCGGAGAGAAGTCCGGGGGTTTAAACAAATGGAGAACCATCGTACAAAAACTGACTGGGTCTGAGACTCCCTCTAGAAACACAACTAAACTTCTAGGGGGTCAATCCGAGAGAAACAATCATGTTTAAACGGAGTGGGTCTCCTCTTTGCATGGGCCCTGTTGAAGCGAAGACCCGGTGAGTGTTGCAACATGTGGGTGGTGTGCAACAACTGCGCGCTGGCCTTTTTGGTGTTGCTTCAGGTGGCCCACCAAAATGTTTGGACTCATGGCAGGCTTGGGTGTGACACCAAAGCGGGGGTTGAGCTCTCCACCCAACCGACTGACTGACCGACCGAGCAAACGGCCAACCGACCAACAAGCCAAACAACATACAAGCAAAACGGACCAAACCAAACCAAACACAACCTTCAGAAATACAACAGAACAAAGCGCAGACAAACGCAACCAACACAATCAAACAAAGTCCAACACGTCGAAACAGAAGCAAACACAACCAAACAAACCCAACCGACCGACCGACCGATCGATCGACCGGCCAACCAACTAGCCAACTGACCAACTGACCGACTGACCAACCGACCCACTCATCAACCAAGCAACCAACGAGCGAGCAAGCAAGCAGCAAGCAAGCAAGCAAGCAAGCAAGCAAGCAAGCAAGCAAGCAAGCAAGCAAGCAAGCAAGCAAGCAAGCAAGCAAGCAAGCAAGCAAGCAAGCAAGCAAGCAAGCAAGCAAGCAAGCAAGCAAGCAAGCAAGCAAGCAAGCAAGCAAGCAAGCAAGCAAGCAAGCAAGCAAGCAAGCAAGCAAGCAAGCAAGCAAGCAAGCAAGCAAGCAAGCAAGCAAGCAAGCAAGCAAGCAAGCAAGCAAGCAAGCAAGCAAGCAAGCAAGCAAGCAAGCAAGCAAGCAAGCAAGCAAGCAAGCAAGCAAGCAAGCAAGCAAGCAAGCAAGCAAGCAAGCAAGCAAGCAAGCAAGCAAGCAAGCAAGCAAGCAAGCAAGCAAGCAAGCAAGCAAAAGCAAGCAAGCAAGCAAGCAAGCAAGCAAGCAAGCAAGCAAAGAAAGCTGGCAGGCAGGCGAGCAAGCGAGCGAGCAAAACGGCAGGCAAGCAAAGCAGGCAAGCAAAGCAAGCAAGCATTCGAGGAAGCGAGCGAGCAAACAAAAATGGCAGGCAGGCAAAGCAAGCAAGCGATCGAGCGAGCAAGAAAGCGGGCAGGCAGGCAGGCAAGCATGCAGGCAGGCGAGCGAGCACGCAAACAAACGGCACAAACAAAGCGGACACATCAAACCAACCAAATTTCTGCCAAGGATCTGCGCTGGGGTCAGCTCTCCCTCCATCTCGCCCTCTTGACGCTCTCCTAGACCCAAAGGCCGATGTGCAAGGGGGAGAAACCCCGTGGTTTTGCTAACCGCAAAGAACCCAAACCATCTTCGCGGCCCACCACATGCTAAAACCAGAACGAATCAACAGCAGGTCAGGGGAAACAGGGAATTATTGGAGGGAGCCGGTCAAAGAAAGCGCCCCGGCTGTTCCCAAATCAACTTCTGCATGGGTTGCTAGACTTTTTGACCAGGAAACGAGACATGACCTCTTGCACAAATCGATGGCCGTGGTACAGTAAATGGATAAAGCCCAGCTAAACCAGTGGAACCCATCTATTTCTAACCAAACCAACCTCAAAAGGACACCAATGGACACAACGCCCATGTTCTCCCTTGTGGTCAGTTGCGAGCAGCACTTCAAGCAAGGGTGAACCTTACGACCGAGGTGTTTTGGTAGACAAAGGGGGCTTGGATGCCACCAAAACGGGGGGAAACGGTTCCACTCAAAAAAAAAGAGGAGGGCTTGCGGTTGCTTTAAAGAAGATGGACAAAAATTGCTACGGGCTGTGTGGGAATTGGTGAGTTCCCACCCCTCAGGTCTCCTTCCAAGCTGACCGTCTGGCAAATTGGATCAAATCACGTGACATGTCCTGTGGTTGTCAAGAGCCGCCAAAACCCAAGTCCTATACAATCTGTTGGGCCGTAGGCTGTAATGGGCGCATTTGGGCCCTTGCGGGTTTATGAATTGATGATTGAACAAGTCATTCAGAATAAAAGCTTGGCGCTGGATGGACTAGTAAACCTCTGGTTGTTTATATCTTATGGGTTGTCCCCTCTTGGAGAGAATCCTTCACTTTTGTGGGTGACACCCCACCCAATAGCAGCATGAATTGATTGATCCGGCGTCCCGTGACGTTCAAAAAGAGGGTTAAATCGCCCATCACAACTGGTGAATGCATACAAAATAAGTAGCAAGCCCAGCATATCGCTGCGGAAAGACAGCCAAGCAGCCAGCTGGATCATTTTTTCAATTTTTCGAGGCTCCGGTGGCCGCCGCCCGTTTTTTGGTCCGGCCGCCCAAAACGCGACCCACGACTCCGCGGAAAACGCGCCCCGCCTGCGGCGCCGGTGCGCTCGGGCACCAACACTTCGATGGACTTCCGTACCCTTTCCCGCAGCTCTTCCTCACCTAGGGGCGATAAGTACCCCCTGGTTTGATGGATGGTACCTCTTGTTGATGGTCTTCAAGGGAAACCAACGGGAAAACCGCATTTGTGTTCGTCTTTTTCGGAGTTGCTAGCATTTGTTTAGGTGGTTTTAAAGGGAAGCCAAGATTTAAAAAACAAATGGGTCCCCCCCCCCCCGCCACCAAAAAAATAAATAAAGCACTGTCCTTGTTGGAAGCTTGGTGCCCTGAGGTTTTCTGATGCTTTGTGGGTCACCCCACTGTGGATGGCAAGGCAAAATCCAACGCACCTTGAGAAACCCTGCCGTCTGATGACTCCCCTGCATATACCAACAAACGTTATGGTTTCAACCATGGCTTCTTAGGTGGTGCGAGCAACTTTTTCGCAACCCCACAGTAGGCTAACACATACCCCCCCCCCCCAACATAGCGTTTCGCTGGGGAGCAGAAGACAGCTGATTGGGTCTGCCCTTTTTAAATGAGACCCACAGACAATGTGATGGTATTCTTTTGGATTCCAAAAAAAGACACAACAACGAGGGTGCTCTCAAAAGAAGACACAAGTCCAAAGGGGCCCCTTCCCTTTATACACTTGGCTTTTGACCACACCCCAAACACTTACAAAAACATACCCATCTAGGATGCCTTGCGATGAAAAAGGAGGCAACCTGAGCGTCTAGGCTATAGTGAACCTTGCAAACTAAAAGGAAATTTGGCTTGGTTGCTGTTGACCCCCCTGCAAGAAGTTAAACTTTTTGGGGGTTTAGTGGAAAACCCCTTGAAGTCCAAAAATCCAACCCAATAGCAGTCAAGTTGGGCCGTGCTCTTCTTCCAATCGACTTTCGGAGTTATTAGGCCTTGCGACCCAATTCAACCAGGTGGCACCGCCAAACTTGGGAGGCTCGGTCCGATTCCTATTTTGAAACAATCCCAGGTGTGACTTTGTTTTGCGGAAGCCTTTTTTTCGGTGCGGAAATCAACATATTGGGGATTTTAAAGCTATAGGGGACGCCGAGAATGGCGTTCCTCGTGGTTTCCCTTTAAGATTTAAACCAACCTGTTGGGGAGAAAAAGACAGCTATTTGGGTCGGTCTTCTTTAGGGGACCCCCAAACACGGTGATTCACTCCCTCCCAGAACGTCTTGTCGGTGGAAGCAAAAATCTATCACTACTGGACATATTCCCTCACTTTCATGATACTCGCGCTTTTCATGACCACTGTTTGGGGTCTCTTTCCGGTGTAATTCAGGGTCCATGGCCATGGCTTTCCTCTGGGCTTCCCGTTTTTTGAAACAGATCTGTGGGAAATGGAATCCACTTCTGTGATAAAAACAAAAAAGGCTTTCCAAAGACGAAGGCCTGGTGGAAAGAGGGGAAATGTTTGTAAAGAGGTGGGGAGACACCGCGAGCGATCCCACACCCCTGCTTCCAATCGAGTGGACTGGCAACCTCTTTGACTAAAAGCTGAGGGTTTATTAACAGTCTTCCTCCTGAAACTGTTTATTTACCACTGAAATTTGGCGACCCAACCCCACAAGTGACGATCAAGTCCTTTCACGGAACTCAGGGCTTTGTTTCAAAACAATCCGCTTTTGACGGTCTCCTCCCAGTAAAACCATCAAAAAAAAAGAACCACCAAAAAAACAACCACCCAAAAAAAACACCAAGAAAAACGATCACCCCCAACAAAATGCCAAAAAAGCACCAAAAAGAAGCACCCAAGAGGCGCCGACCACCTAAAAAAAAACGGGGGCCCGGCCCTCTCGCTGCCGAGCCGCTGAGCTGCGCGGCCTCCTCAAAGGCCTTCTGCCGCGCCAGCTTCGCGGCGGCGACGGCTTGGCCTCCGCTCGGGCTGGCCCGGGCGGGTTTTCGGCTTCGGCTTGGTGGTTCCGGAGTCATTTCTTCCTCATGTGGCTTTGGTGGGGTTTCTCCCGAAACAAAAAAAAAAAAAGGAAACTGGCGGGTGAAATGCGGTGACTCCTGTGTTTGGATTTGGATTTGAATCCTGGGCTTTCCTAGAAATGGGAATCCCCTCCGGAACACCACCAAACCAGCAATCCAAACCACTAATTGGAAGGAAGCTGAATTGTGCAATGGTTTCTTTGGTGAGGTCAAGCACTCAACCTCATCCTGTTCTGTTGGTTTGACTCTTGCTTAAGCTGTTTAAGGCCAACAAAGCACGTCAATATTGTTGGTTTGACCGTTTAGCTCTTCAGAGTCAAACACATAAGCTGCTGATTATTTGTTTTGTCCTTGAACCTTTTGCTGGGTTTGAAGCAACAATGTCTGACCCTCAAACAGTGCTTCACTTGATGGCTCAGGTGACTGCCTCAGCATCCCCCAATCAAAAACTTGACACTGAGGACCGTACCAATCAAGGCTGGCTCCCTTTAGGAAGGAAGTTATTTGCTTTAGGGGGGTCCTGTCATTTGTGTGGCCCCACGGACGGGTTTTGGTGAACCTTACAAGTTCAACAGAGCTCCCAAGTCCACGACTTTTTTCATGTTGAACTGTTCGCGGAAAAACCTTGACTGGATATATACACCATGTTTGTCCCCCTCGAGGCACAAATGCTAAAGCTACTGCTCAAGGGTCAAGGTGCAGTTTCACGCTGAAAGGTGGTGGTGTTGCACAGTCTTTGACCCCCTGCAAAGGCCGCAACATGGGTTGGTTTGCGGGGAGGAAAGGTTCAAGCTAGAAGGTGAACGATAATTTCAGCCAAACCAAAGGAGGATTTAGCGGCCCTTTGGTTGTGCATAGTTCATGTTTCAAACTCAAAGGTCCAATGCACGATTCTCGCAACCATGTCTGGTGAACCTGAAGGACCTCAAATGATGCATTGCGAAGAACCTTCCATTGAGATGGGTGTCATTTTCTATTGGGGACCCTTTGGTGGACGTATTCAGGTGGGGATACTCTTCAGGGGGGGTCCCATTAAAATTCACAGCCAAAGGTAGAACCTAGTTATATATTTTTTTGGGGCCCAGCAGTCCTGCCAGGCACCAATAAACAGGGACATGTCACAAGGGTCAGCATATATAAGCGCTACCATATATATATATATATATATGTGTGTATGTATACATATATATATATATATACACAAAAAGCAAAAACACACAACCAAATGTAGAACATAGTTCTAATATATGTACATATATAATGTGTTAAACAACACACAAAATGCCAAGGGCGCTCGCTGAACCGAGCAGCTTTGGCCGTCGTCCATCTCCTCCGCTTCTTTCTCCGCCTCCGCCTCTTCATCTTGCTCAGCCTCCCCCTGGGGCAAAACCCTCGGGCGAGCTGGGTGTCTGAAACTCACAAAAGCCGAGAAGAGGTTCCCCTAGCGGACATCTCCTTTCTAATAAGATAATTTCAGATAATTTCTATGGGATCCCAAAAGATCCATGAGAGCCCAGAAATGGAAACCTCCTTTCTTCTTCGCAGGGACCCCTGACAAAGACGATCATTTCTTCTGGATCCCACAACCATGAGAGCTCCCCGAAATGAATGCTCCCCGATTTTGTCTGCTCCTGGTTCAGGGGAGATATGGCGCCTCCAGCTCCGCGTCCATCAGCAGCGCCTCGTCGATGTCCACGAAGCCGCCGGGGGGCCCTCCGGAGGCGCTCGGCTTCTCGCTGAACTCCGGGGCGCCAGCGCCGGCGCCGGACGTCGGCAGCTTGCCCTGCACGGAACGCACCCGAAAGTGGGGGCAGGGAAGGGGAAGAGGGGAAGGGGAACAGGAAAGAGGCAAAGTTGCGCAGTTTGCTGCCACACTGGAAGGTCCCAAAAAGGGGGAAAAATGGAGGCACCCGCTGTTCAAAGTAGAAAGAAGCGGGGGCTTCAGTGCCAAAGGTTCCTCTTTCCCGGCGAAAGCCATGGCATTTGGGGAGGTTCCAGGACGCTGCGCTGATGTTCCCACAAAGGAAGCAACAAAGAAAGAAGAAACGACCTTCTTGGTTGCAGGAATCCCGCTTTTGGGCTTGGATGCTTCTGCTGAATGGCGCACCAAGGCCGGTTCTCGCGGCAATAAAATTAGGATCTCCTCAGATGGAAGGAGACCAGAGAACATTCCCTTATACCAAACTTGTTGGGAGTCTTTCCCAGTCCAGGAATCCAAGCAAGCCGCCAGGAAGAGGAAACTGACGCCCTTAGTTCTCACAAGACCTAGGAATATTTGCCATCCAGCCACCAGAAAAGCCGAGCTTTGTTTTTGCCATGTTTGAACCTCACAGAAAGCAATCACCGACCGAAGGCTGAAAACACAAGAGGCCGTGGTGGGAATCTTTGGATCATTGGAACATGCTTCAAACGATTGGGAGGGCGACTTTGCGGGTCTGACTTTAATAAAAGTGAACCCACCTGTCTCACAAATGGGTTGTCTCGCAAAAAACTTCAAGGGAAACAAAAAGGAAGTCTGTGATATTCTCACAAGAAAAAGGTACGTCCTCCTTTGCTTTTCGCTGGACCCCTGTCGGGTTTTCCATTGGGAGTGAGTTGAAGAGGCGGGCATTTGCGATTCCCCAAAACTAGCTCTTTTGCATCGGGTTTGGCTTGTTCTTGGACCTTGGCATTTGTTGACTCGGTCACTTAAAGCCGGTTCGCGCCGAAGCCCTTGGTCACCTGAGTACAGGTCTCGCGCGAATTTCTGCGCGCAGAAAGCCCTGCCCGCTCTGCAGGTCCTGGTTTTCGGCACATGCAGGTTTGAGGGACACTCCCAAAAGAAGTCCCCAAGCCTTTCGTTGAGCACTTCAACTTGCCTTCCAAAGTCCAAAAAACAAATGTGGAGTGAGACTCGGCACCTTCTTCTGCAGGTCCCTCAGCACGCTGGCGAAGGTCTGGCCCCCGTCGGAGACACGCCGGCACCCTAAGGCAGCCGTCGCCCGGCCGCTGAAGCGCCGCGGGAAGGTGGCCAGGCGCATGGCGCAATGGGACAGTCGGGGGTCCCAGCATGAAGATCTGGCCAACCCAGGAAAGATGACGTGTGTGTGTGTGTGTGCGCGTCATGTCAGAGCCGTTCCGGTTTGCGTTTGGGAACAAACCCTTCCAATTCATCCGCAGGGTTTGGGTTCTGGCTTGTTCACAGGTGGACCTTTCCCCGAAAGGTGAAGGATTCCTGTTCAAAATGGGGTCCCTCAAAGGGTAGATCCCCGCCTGATTTTGATTGCAGGGTGCAACTCATTGGGAAGCCGGATCACTGTTGGTCAATTTGTTCAGCTTTCGAGATGTACATGATAAGACATACAACGTGCATACGTAATATGATGTTTCATCGTGCCTTCAAATCAAAGCATGAAGGGAAACACTCCTCTTGCAATCTGGGCTTCTTTTGCAACCATCAAACAGGTCAGCTTAGAGACCCCGGCGTTTCCATGTTTAGTTCAGAACCCAGCCGAACCGGGGGTTTTGATATAGCTCAGCAAACTTCCATTGAGCCTGAGGGCCGAAGTCACACACGTTGCTCCCATAGCCAAATGGTTTTCGGGAACGCTACGAAATACGGTCCCTAACCAATCCCCAGTCCCAAAAGAACCCAGGGGCTCCAACGAGCCAGCGAACCACCACAAGAGAAAAAAAAAAAAAAACATGAAAATGATACCTGCGGCCTGAGCCGACGATGAACCGCTCGAACAAACCCCACCAACCTGCCCCAGTCCACCCCGACACGAAGATGCTCAACGTCAGGACCCGGCCACGCTCATCCGAGGCCGCGACGGATCAAAGACTTGAGCCAAATGTCACCGGTAAGCAACGTGCCGAATGACACTTGCGACACATGGCTAATCACACACCCCTCACGAGGAGTCCGTCTTTAACGGTTGGAGCGTGTCAAAACTCATAGGAGTTAAAGCTTTCATCCATCCGCAAACAGCCGGACAAGGCCGCAATCAGCAGTGGAGCAACTCCACAGACGTCAACACACCACATCCCGAAAATTTATTCCCGCCACCACCCCGCCCAATGGACCAGACCACATGACAGAACAAAGCCACTACCGTTTGCATCAGAGATGCGCGTTCTCATTCATATCAGTAGCTGATAATCTATCACGTTTTTGCTTGCTGCTTGCTGGCACCTGGGCCCGTCAGGCAGCCAGTTGGCCACGTCTTTGCTTACTGGCGCCTGGGGCAGCCAGCACACTTACTGGCGCCCGGGCCAGTAGTAAGGAACATGGGCTTGTAGAACTTGTCATCGCTTGTCATCGCTTGTCATCGCTTGTCATCGCTTGTCATCGGGGCCTTTTGGGTGGAAAAAGTGCGCAAAATGGCCAATTTTCGGAGTTTCTACCTCGTTCTTTTTCGGTCAGAAAACGGCTCTGCAGGCTTCCAGGGCTCGAAATCACGGCAATATTGAGTCAATATTGGTTCATTCATGACCACTTGACTTGTCATCAAATGTCCTCGCCGGGATTCGAAGCCCCGAACCAGGCTGCTGCAGAAACCGGGCTTGTCCACTGCGCCAAAGGGAGCTTTTGGGTGCTTTTGGGTGCCAGGGGCATGCTGCCATCATCGATGTCATCGTTTTGTTTTTGCCGGGATTCGAGCCCCAGAATCCTGCAAATCGCAGAGACCGGGCTTGTCCGCTGCGCCAAGAATGCTTTTGGGTGCTTTTGGGTGCCAGGGCAGCCTGCCGAGCTTGTCATCGATGTCATCGTTTTGACATCGCCGGGATTCGAGCCCCAGAACCCTGGCTTGCCCACTGCGCCAAGCTGGGTGCTTTTGGGTGCCAGGGACAGCCTGCCGAGCTTGTCATCGTTTCTGTGACAGATGTCATCGTTTGTGTGACAGCCGGTTTTGCAGGGTTTCGCACGGTTTTTCGGTGTGCATCGATGTCATCGTTTTGTCATCGCCGGGATTCGAGCCCCAGGATGCTGCAAATTGCCGGGAATTGAGAGCCCCAGGTCGGGGCTGCTGCAGAGAGCGGGGTTGCCGACTGAGCTTTGGGGTGCCAGGGGCAGCCTGCCGAGCTTGTCATCGTTTGTGTGACAGATGTCATCGTTTCTGTCACAGCCGGTTGTTTTCCGGCCTTTCCAGTTTATCGTCGATTCGATATGTCCGAAAGCCAGCGCCGGAAACTCCGGGTGCGATGTCATACTGCCGGCATCGCTCCCGGACTCGCTGCCCGGCTTCCCGTCTTCGAATTTGGGAAGTAACGCACAAGGACGAATGGGGAAGATCAAGCTCTTCCCCACGACCGAGTACACCAGCAAGCAACCCTCGCACCCCGTGGTGCCCCAGGCGCCGTGCGCCGGCATCCTGGGGCCGTCGAAATCGGGCAAGACCGTGGCGCTGATCAGCATGATTCTGGAGCAGTATCGAGGCGTTTGTTTTTTTTGAAAAAGTGTACATCTTCAAGCCCCGGCGTAAACATCGACGACGGCTGGATCCCCGTCAAGAAGTACATCGAGCAGGACCTGGGGGTGAACACGGAGCGCAAGCAGGTCTACTGGGACGAGTGGGACAAGGCGGCGCTGCGGCGCATCATCCAGCAGCAGCGCAAGATCACAGAAGCGTCCAAGAAGTTGGAGATGAAGAAACTGTACCAGGTGCTGATTATCCTGGACGACTACGCTGATAGCCCGCAGCTCCACAAGCCCCACGGCGCGCTGGACACGCTCGTCCGAGGCCGGCACATGCAAATCAGCACCTGGGTGAGCTCCCAGCGCAGCCGTGCGGGTCAACACGCAATTCCTCTGCTGCTGGAGGCTGCGCAACCAGCACGAGCTGGACGCCGTCGTCGAAGAGCTGAGCGCCCTGCTGCCGAAGGACAAGCTGTACCGGATGTACGAGCAGGCGACCCGGGAACCCTACAGCTTCCTCTTCGTGTACTACCTGCAGCGCGCTTCGCGCTTCAGAAAGACTCCGCTTCCTGGGCCAGAAGCTGTTCGCCAGCTCCACTTTTTTCCTCTTTTGCCTTCGCGGTCATTGCCGCAGCTCAAACCCCTGGCCGTAGCAGGTTAGCCGAGCCAAATCGAGTGAGACAACCCGGATTGTGGCGGGTTAGCCATGAATCCATTTGGAGAAGACGGCGTCAGCAGAAAGAAGAAAAAGCCAACCAACCCCCCAAAAAACGCCGTCAAATTCCCACACTTCTACATCGCATTTCTTCGTGCCGCTCTGACTCTGTTGAGTAAGGAAGTTCTGGCCACCGGGCCCAAGATCTCATCGGGATTTGCATCGCTTGTTATCTCAAACGATTCCCCAGGGGAGGATGGCATGATTGCCATAGGCCGCAAGTTGTTCAGGAAAACCATTCTGCTGCAGGTACTCGAAAACCAGCCGCACTGTTTGCTCAGCGAGTCGCATTCTTGGTCTACGTTGGAAACCTCTGCATCTCCGCGGAAATCCCAAAACCCTCAGCGAGATATTGTCTTCCACATATTGCGTTGGGAAAATGTCATGACCATGAAGCCCCTGTAACTGCAAGATGGTCTGTCTCAGTTTGTCTGATCCGCCGCCCTAAGAAGAGATTTTAACTCCTCACAAGTCAATTGCACTTGACTCCTTGCGCTTGCAACTTGCACTTGCAACTTGCACTTGACTCCTTGCACTTGCAACTTGCACTTGACTCCATGCACTTGCAACTTGCACCTGACTCCTTGCGCTTGCAACTTGCACTTGACTCCTTGCACTTGCAACTTGCACTTGACTCCATGCGCAGCTCGCAATGACTCTCATGACTCCTTGCAATGACTCCTTGCAATGACTCCTTGCAATGACTCCTTGCAATGACTCCTTGCAATGACTCCTTGCAATGACTCCTTGCAATGACTCCTTGCAATGACTCCTTGCAATGACTCCTTGCAATGACTCCAACCTTTGCAGGGCTAAGAAAAAACAAAAAAAAACAGGGGTCCCAAAAAAAGGGGTCCCGAAAAAAAGGGAAAAGGGGTTTCCTTTGGCAAAGCTTGACCTTGCTTGAAATGCAACCTGGAGGCAAATTGCGGCGCATATCTAGGGGTCGTTATGTTGCAGCCACACGCCTGCACGCAGCGTTTTAGATGTCGAATCCTTCGCAGGACGAGGTCGTTTCCTAGACGGACAAGTGTCAGGAGCCTACCAGGTGGAATAGAATCCGTTTGGAAAACTCCCTCTAAAAAGAGAGGCGCTCTGCAAAGAAGAGGAAGTGTGCTCTGCAAACAAGAGGAAGTGTGCTCTGCAAAGAGGCTGAAGTGTGCTGAGGAAGTGCGCTCTGCAAAGAAGAGGAAGTGTGCTCTGCAAAGATGCTGAAGTGTGCTCTGCAAAGAAGAGGAAGTGTGCTCTGCAAAGATGCTGAAGTATGCTCTGCCAAGAAGTCTGCTCTGCAAAGAAGAGGAAGTGTGCTCTGCAAAGAAGAGGAAGTGTGCTCTGCAAAGATGTTGAAGTCTGCTCTGCAAAGAAGAGGAAGTCTGCTCTGCAAAGAAGAGGAAGTGCGCTCTGCAAAGATGCTGAAGTGTGCTCTGCCAAGAAGTCTGCTCTGCAAGGAAGTGTGCTCTGCAAAGAAGAGGAAGTCTGCTCTGCAAAGATGCTCTGCAAAGAAGAGGAAGTGTGCTCTGCAAAGAAGAGGAAGTGTGCTCTGCAAACAAGAGGAAGTGTGCTCTGCAAAGATGCTGAAGTGTGCTCTGCCAAGAAGTCTGCTCTGCAAAGAAGAGGAAGTGCGCTCTGCAAAGATGCTGAAGTGTGCTCTGCAAAGAAGAGCTCTGCCAAGAAGAGGAAGTCTGCTCTGCAAAGAAGAGGAAGTGTGCTCTGCAAAGATGCTGAAGTGTGCTCTGCCAAGAAGTCTGCTCTGCAAAGAAGAGGAAGTGCGCTCTGCAAAGAAGAGGAAGTCTGCTCTGCAAAGAAGAGGAAGTCTGCTCTGCAAAGAAGAGGAAGTCTGCTCTGCAAAAAAGAGGAAGTCTGAAGAAGAGGAAGTGTGCTCTGCAAAGAAGAGGAAATGCGCTCTGCAAAGAAGAGGACGTGTGCTCTGCAAAGAAGAGGGTGTGCTCTGCCAAGAAGATCCATTGTTGACTCAAGATGACTCAAATTTGATTCAATATTGGCTCAACAATGAAGCCTCCGCGCCAGCCTGCCGAGCAGCGCCAGGTTCCTGCCTGGCATCGAAGCCTCCAGCCCTGCCTGGCATCGAAGCCTCCAGCCTGCCGAGTCCGCGCCACCCGAGGTCGGAATTCCGACCGAGGTCGGAATTCCGACTTCGCTCCAAGCTTCCGATTTTGCCCGAAAAGCCCATCACCGGGCCAGCGCCGAAGGTGCGTCAGTGATATGGTTCTCGCCATATCACTGTTGGAGTGGTTTCACCATTCACTCGCCTTGCCGTCAATCCTGCGTCCCCCGTCAATCCTGCGTTGGGCACAGGATTGCCGCCGACAATCCTGCGCTGGCAACAGGGTTGCCCCGGCGCAGCACCAGCCTGGGCTTGGAACTGTTCTTGCCCGAGCGCAGGCTCGTGATGGAGTCGGCCCCGCTGTAGAGCTCTCGGGCCTCAGGCACGTCGTTGACGCTGACGACGAAGGCAGCAGGGCGTACGAGCATGCCGCCCTGCGCCCGGCAGGGCCTCTCAGCGCGCCCGGCAGGAGGCTCCAGTAGAAGTGCCTGTCCACGTCGCGCCCCGCCAGGCGCGCCAGGGAGCGCAGGAAGACCGGGTCTCGCCTCAAGTAGCAGCGGTGCAGGTTTGCGACGGGCTCGAAGGCGTCGGCGCCACGCACCTCCAGGCCCGGGCGCCTCCGGGCAAGGTAGTATTCCAGCTTTCCGGGACCGAAGAAGGGCGAGTGCAGCACCGTCACGTCGCCCAGCAGCCGGTCCAGGTGCGGAGCCAGCCAAGCCAGGATTTGCTTCCCATGCACTTCAGCTGCATGCCGGCCTTTAGTTTGAGGGGGACTCGCCTCCCGGAAAACTCCGGGTGCGATATGGCGAATCCCATATGTCTCCCGGACTTGCTGCCCGGCTTCCCGTCTTCGAATTTGGGAAGTAACGCAAAGGGACGAATGGGGAAGATCAAGCTTTTCCCCACGACCCAGTACACCAGTCGGACGCCGTGGTGCCCCTGGTGCCGTGCACCGGCATCTTCCTCGGGCCTTCGAAATCGGGCAAGACTGTGGCGCTGATCAGCCTGATTCTGGAGCAGTATCGAGGCGTCTTCGAGAGAATCCCGAGTGTCAACATCGACGACGGCTGGATCCCCGTCAAGAAGTACATCGAGGAGGATTTGGGGGTGAACACGGAGTGCGAGCAGGCCTACTGGGACGGAGGCGTCCAAGAAGTTGGAGATGAAGAAACTGTACCAGGTCCTGATAATAATCGACGACTACGCCGATAGCCCGCAGCTCCACAAGTCCCACGGCGACACGCTCTTCATCCGAGGCCGTCACATGCAGATCAGCACCTGGGTGAGCTCCCAGAAGCTGAGGCTCATCAGCGCAGGACGCCGTCATCGAGGAGCTGAGCGCGCTGCTGCCGAAGGACCAGCACCAGTTATACGAGCAGGCAACCGGGAACCCTACAGCTTCCTCTTCGTGTGCTACCTGAAGCCAAAGAACGACATGTTCTACAAGCGCTGCGAAGAGCGTTTCGCGCTTGAGAAAGACGCTGATGGGAGCGGCGCTCAGCTTCCTGGGCCAGAAGCTGTTCGCCAGCTCCACGCTGATCAACGCGAGGTGTGAGAACATCTCCTGCTGCACTTCCGTCGGTGCCGACGGGGGGCTTCCTAAAGAAAAGGATGACGCCGATCTACGTCGACAGCCGCAAGAGGGTGGCCGGCTTGGACAGCGACTTCGAGGTCGACCTGGGAGAGTCCCTGCACCTGCAGAGCGACGCCCGGCTGGCCGTCTACAAGATCCGCCTGGCCGACAGCTTCCTCTCCACTGACCGGGGCCGGTGCCTGACGCCGCGCTCGGCACGCTGAACTGGGCGCTGCTGCCGAGGGGGCCCACACGGGCGCCCGGCTGGCCGCCTGGGTCAGCTCCAACTTTGCCACCGCCACCTACAGCAAGGCCACAAACAGCCTGAGCGTCGTGCGACGGCAAGGCCAATCCTGAACAACCTCGCTGCGCCAGCAATTCCCCAACGTGGCGTTCTACCCCGCCGCGCCGCCCGCCTCCGACCAAGCCCTTTAGCGTGGACTGCATGCTGGGCCCGAGCTTCGTCTCGGAAGGGCAGCAGGTCTTCGAGTCTCTCTCTTTAGAGGGAGTTTCCCAAACGGATTCTATTCCACCTGGTAGGCTCCTGACACTCGTCCGTCCAGGAAACGACCTCGTCCTGCGAAGGATTCGAGATCTAAAACGCTGCGTGCAGGCGTGTGGCTGCAACATAACGACCCCTAGATATGCTTGCAATTTGCCTCCAGGTTGCATTTCAAGCAAGCCAACCTTTGCAGGGCTAAGAAAAAAACCAAAAAAAAAAAGAAGAAAAAAGAAAGGGGTCCCAAAAAAAAGGGAAAAGGGGTTTCCTTTCGCAAAGCTTGACCTTGCTTGAAATGCAACCTGGAGGCAAATTGCGGCGCATATCTAGGGGTCGTTATGTTGCAGCGACACGCCTGCGCGCAGCATTTTAGATTTCGAATCCTTCGCAGGACGAGGTCGTTTCCTGGACGGACGAGTGTCAGGAGCCTACCAGGTGGAATAGAATCCATTTGGGAAACTCCCTCTAAAGAGAGAGACCTGCCCGGCATCAAAGCCACCCTGCCGCGCCACCTGCCCGGCATCAAAGCCACCCTGCCACGCCACCTGCCCGGCATCAAAGCCACCCTGCCGCGCCACCTGCCCGGCATCAAAGCCACCCTGCCGCGCCACCTGCCCGGCATCGAAGCCACCCTGCCGCGCCACCTGGCCGGCATCAAAGCCACCCTGCCGCGCCACCTGCCCGGCATCAAAGCCACCCTGCCACGCCACCTGCCCGGCATCAAAGCCACCCTGCCGCGCCACCTGCCCGGCATCAAAGCCTCGACGCCAGCCTGCCGAGTCATACGAATCATACGGATCATACGGTCATACGGTCATACGGTGGCGGCTTGGCACTCCGGGTGCGCCACGCGCCACGTCCCTGCCGGGTATCGAAGCCTCTGCCTGGCATCGAAGCCTCCAGCCTGCCGAGCCCGCGCCACCCGAGGTCGGAATTCTTCCCAGGAAAAAAATGTCAGTCCTCCCGTGGGGGGAGGACTGCAGCGCGCTTTTTTGCCAATGGCTGCAAGGTCGGAATTCCGACTTCGCTCTCCCACCGAGGTCGGAATTCGGACATCGCTCTCCCACCGAGGTCGGAATTCCGACTTCGCTCTCCCACCGAGGTCGGAATTCCGACTTCGCTCTCCCACCGAGGTCGGAATTCCGACTTCGCTCTCCCACCGAGGTCGGAATTCCGACTTCGCTCCCCCACCGAGGTCGGAATAGCAGTGGAGGAAAACGTCCTCCACTGCTAATTTGCTGGAGAACGTCAACGATACCGAGCCCGCGCCACCCGAGGACGGCCTCGAGGCGAAATTTTCGGCGATTTGTCCCGAAATTTTTGAGCAGGGTCGTGCGCAGGTCGGCCACGGGAGTGTCTCGCTGACCAGGACCCGGATATATGAAACTATGCACACCATGCATAGCTTCTGCATACTCCTTGAGAACGATGTCCACGTCCCCTTGCTATATGTGCTGTAGTACTATATGGCTCTCACCAACCCGCCGAACCCCCGCAGGCCGTTGTGGACGAAATTTTCGGCGATCTGTCCTGAAATTTTCGAGCAGGTCAGGGGTGGTATCACGACCTGGACCCGGGAACTTGATTTGACCGACGCCATCGGTCAAATCATTGTAGCCACGCACACAACGAGAATGGCTTGACTCCGTCGATTTTGCCCGAAAAAACCCTGGTGCGGGCCTGGTGCGGGCCTGGTGCGGGCCTGGTGCGGGCCTGGTGCGGGCCTGGTGCGGGCTCCAAAACCGAAGCCGCACAGCCGGCCTCGCTCCAAGACCGAAGCCGCCCAGCCGGCCTCGCTCCAAGACCGAAGCCGCACAGCCGGCCTCGCTCCAAGACCGAAGCCGCACAGCCGGCCTCGCTCCAAGACCGAAGCCGCACAGCCGGCCTCGCTTTCAGGTCGTGAAAAAGGTCACCCACGGACTGTGTCACGGGGTGACACGTACTTGCGGAAACTTCTCCGAACGGCCGGAATGCCACGAAGGAGACGCCTGTGAGGGGTTGGTACGTTTGACGTACCAACCCCCGAATCGCGAGGATTACAAGGAAACTTCTCCGAACGGCCGGAGTTCGGACTGAATGGTACTCAACTGCGCTCGCGGCAGGAATCGAGCCCCGTGCGGAGTAAGAAGCGGTTAGCTCCTTGGCCGACGCCTTAGGGCAGCTGGCCCTCGCTCTGACGCCCTACGCTCAAGTAACGGACCTGGCCGTGAACACGGCAGCCTCCGGCAACAACGCAGCTGCCACCCAGTCCCTGGACGACCGGGTCACCGCAGAGCTGGCTTCGAAGCTGGACAGCAGCGCACTGGCGCCGGCCATCGCGCCCCTGGCCACGGCAGCGGCCCTGGCCACCACGGACGGGCAGGCGGCTGCGCACGGGAGCAGCATCGCCGCGCTGCAGAGCTCGCTGACCACGGGTCTCTCCAACAAGGCCGACCAGTCGGCCTTCAACGTGCTGGAGGGCTTGGTGGCCACGAAGAGCACCCGCGACGGCGTGTGTCGAACTACAGCACCACGATCGCCTCGGCCAACAATGCCACGCTGGCCACGGTGGCAGCCAACTACGGCCTCAAGACGGTGGTGGACCAGCACTCCCTCGACATCGCAGCAAGGATCACGCCGCTGGAGGTCGACAGCTCTCCTGGGCGTCGTGTCCAGCGCTGGCCTCCGAGCTCGCAAGTCGGGACGCCTCCATCTCGGGGCTGCAGGCCTCCAAGGCAGACGCCAGCGCCCTGACCGCGTACGCCCTGCAGTCGGCCGTCGACACTTCCTCGGAGGTGGACTCGAAGATCGCAGCCGCCCTCCTGGACGCAGTCACCACGGCAGCCCTGGACGCCGCCCTCGTCGGCAAGGCGGACGCAGCGCGCTGGCCGCCCTGCTCTCCACGGTGGACGGGTTGGACACGCCGCTGGAGGTAGACACAAAAATAGCAAATGCCTTGCTGGGTCTCGCCACCGTCGCAGCGCAGCTCGCTAGCCGCTAGCCGGGACGCCAGCATGCTCCAAGGCCGACGCGACGCTGCTGGCCTCGTACGCCACGAACCGCGCTCTCCGCCAGCGAGACCACGCTCCAGAGCGCCCTCGACGCAATTCTCGTGGGCCTCGCCGCCCTGCAGCTTTCCGGCAGCGGGGGAGTTGTTAACGCGCCGCCCTTGGCGGGGTTCACAGCAGGGCCTCAACCCAGAAGGCTGACATGGGGGCGCGCGCGCGCGCGCGCGCCAGAGGCCCAAGAAAAAGGAGCCCAAAAAGAGCAGCCCGCAAGCCAGCCCGGAAACGCAAATGCAACAAAACACCGAAAATAGGATCGCGCAGCACGCGAGCCAGCCACAGCAACATCAAAACGGACAGAACAACAACAAACCGCTCAGCGCAGCAGTTTTTGACGGTATTTACAGCGATATGTAGAGCGAGGGCCCAGCATCGCGGCCAGCAGCGCCGTCGCTAGGGCCGCGTCCGCTGCTGCTATCAAGTAGCAGTCGGCCGTGATGCTCAGCGTGTCGTCGCCGTTGGCCAGCGCAGCAGAGAGCCGCCAGATGCAGGTTGCGAACGACGTTGCTTCCGCGAATAAGCTCCCAACTCGAAGATTTCTCGTTTTGCCGCCTCGCGTTGCGAACCTGGCTGAATTTCTGCGCGTTTGCTGGGGGAGCGTCTTGAAACGGGTCGAGCGTTGCACAGGTCAGCCTGTCGCGGCACATTTCTGTCGTGATCCGTCAGTTTCGGTCGTGATCCGTAAGCTTTTCCGTCCGTTTTCGTCAGTTTGCGGTCGTGATCTATCAGCTTCTGTCCGTTTTCGTCAGTCGTATCATGTCGCTGCAGATGTTGCTTCAAGTGTATCAAGCTTCACATGGAAGCGTTTGAGCCCAGCTTGGAGCAACGCTTTTGATGAAAGCTGACGCGCCCTTGGGCAAAAGCTCTTGTTCTTTGGCCTTGGGATGCGCTTGTTGCTTTCCAGTCGGATGGACGATCAATTTGATTTCGAAGCTTACCAGTTTCAGGGCCAGTGGACGGGCGCGCGTATCACGTTGCTTGCCAAGAATGCCACCTGCAAGGCAACGCCGCCTCGCAGCAGTGTGGGTCTGCAACAAGCTTCTCTGAGCGCCACGCTCAACAAATAGGATGAAACAATGCGCACAAGTTGCCAATCATTTCCTCCGCACTTCTTCAAATGGTTCGGTACTGCATCTGCGCACTTAGGCGCAAGGAGGAACGCCTCGGTGAAACAGCTGTTGACCAGCGCGTCGCTGGTCCTGTACCCGTTGCACGCACATTTCTGTCACTGCACGAAGTGAAACGTTGTGCCCCAGCGTTGCCTCAGCCGAGAATAGCAAGTGACCACAGCTAGCAGTAGCGTGTAGAGCACTGCTGCGCTGCTGAGGTGCCTCAAACTATGCGCCTCCAGCAGCTCCAGCTGGTAACATGAATCCGTAGCAGTCTGCCCTGACAGCATCCTTCCTGCGGTCAGTGGTTGCAGGGCCCCCATCCGAGTCACTGTCCGACTCAGAGGAGCACTGGGTACCACTAGACGAACTGGAGGATGAAGTACTGCTAAGCCACCCATTCATCCCTGCCACAGAAGCGGTAGTCCTGCTGGCCAAGGGGCTCGGAACGAACACGTTCTGCTTGGCATGAAATCGAACAACAAACGCATGGCACTGTCTCCACGTAACGTTCTCACTGACATCATAGGTGCGCCATCACCCTTCTGCTGCCCATCATGCCGACAAGTCATGAGCTCCGGGGGGGCCTTGTTCCACACTGTACAACGATCAGGCTTGGCTCGCTGTCAAAGACGCGTCTCAGCAGGCGCCGTCTGTACAAGGTCCAGGAACTCCTCCGTGATGGGCTCTGAGCTCTCCTCAACGTATTGGAGGGCTTGCGTCACCTGCAGGGAGACAGGCCAGTCCGGCCGTTGTTGCCGCAACGCTCGCGAAAAGTGTTCGTGCTGCAGACCCCTATCCTTGCAAGATCCCGCATCGCTGGTGCACACTGGCAGCTGCACCCTGAAGGACGCGGCTTCCGAGACATCAGGGACGACAGCAGAAAACACCGAACGCTGCGTCAGCAGACAGCATCGCCAAGCAGCGGCTGTAAAGGGCAAGGCGTCAGCCGGGATGCGGGAGATCGGCAGCACGGCCTTCCCGTCCAGATAACGCAAGCTGACGTCGCCCTTGACCTTGTCATTCAGGCTAGGCTGTGACGCGGAAGCAACCGGTAGGTGCGGCAGCGCTGCCGCGCAACACAACCCGAACGGGCATGAAGACCTCAAGGCCATGAAAGCCGTGGGAGAAAAAGTGTTGGGGTGCGTGAATTGGTATTTGACCAGCCCCCGCATCTGGTCACCGTCCTTCAACGCAGTGACAAACCCAGTTTCCTGTCTTGCTGAGCCCCTGCCTAGCCTGATCGGCGAGTGCAGCTGTGAGGTGGCGGAACCAAAAGGATGAGTCACCTAACGATGCCCATTCCGAGGGAAAGGCAATATCCTTCGCCCCAGTGGCCCAAACATCCGCCAGCCAAGCCCCCAATACCCTCAGCAATTCAAGTTCTTGACCGCCTGGCAGCGAAGTCACATCCTTGCTGTCGTGGACCCACGCCATCAACAACTCCTCGGCTTTCGCCGCGAGTACGCCACACCGACTAGCCGCCAGAGTGGCAGCAGAATGACAGCCATTGGCCGGTTGAGCGGCAGCTCAGCGGCATCATGCCAAGTTGCTTTCCCCGACAAGGCAAGGTGAGCCATATGGACTCGCTCCGCCGACTCCATTTCTTCAAGCTGCTGGATGGCCTCATGACCAATTGAAGACAAGTCTCGAAAGGGCGAACTCTGGCCGGTCAAAGTCAGGCTGGACCATCCCAGCAATATGCATTTGGACAGGATCGAGCTCGTACAGGGGACTGTCCGTCCACTCATGGAAAAAGCGGAATTGCTCAACTGGCCACACAGCAATAGGAAGCGCTGCACCGCAAGGATGAAGCCGGATTTCAGCCGCAGGGACCCTCAGTAGGGTGCCAAAATCCACTGAGGGAAGGTCATATCCCGCCCCGCATAGCCCCACAAGAGGGCAGGTGCATCTTGGTCGTCCAGACTGAAACGCTCAGGCAGCATAAGGTGCGGTGCAGGACCTGCGGCGCTGAAGGCCCGAACTGGCATGCAATGGCCAAAGGGACATCAGTCCACAGAGCCGGTCAGCAAAGGCAATCTTGTCCATCCATGACATACGAGGAGTGGACCAAATCCTCGTCAGCGAGCGGCGACAGCAACAAGGAGGCTGTGCGACTGCGCGTAAGGGCAACAGTACTTCTAGCCGCAGCGTCTTCCCCAACAGACATAAAGCCCCGCCTGGTCTGGACAACGATGGCGCCATGGCATGTTGCACCAGCAGTGCGCACACTCGTCTCAACCCTGACGAAGCTGCTGGCCGCCCCAGCGCGTTGCAACACGGAGGCGCGGTCGTCCACCTGCTCCCGCAAGGTAGCAGGTACTGTTTCACCTTTCGCCCCCCCCGAACAGCTCCGTGATTGTTCGGCATTCGTCTACGCGGTTCGTCGCGATGAGCATGCGTCCCATAGGATCGGACGAGACGCCCAGCGTCTCGGCCCAAACTCAGCCACCTCAATGTCCCAACAGATGACCTGAAACCTGTACCTGAAACCTGTAATAGGACTCCGGTCCTCCTCCTTCGGCAGAGCAAAGGGGACATGGTCCTCGAGCCCCAAAACAAGTCTGTACCGTGTAAACGAGACCGGAAAATACACCGATTGTGGGACACGATAAAAGACAGGGAAGCTGAACCAAACACACGGCCAGCTGCCAGGGGTGCATCCAGACCTTGTTCCTCCGAAGGCCCCTTGACCGCTCCAGCATCTTCCGCCTTGCCACCCGAGAGAGTGTTGCAAGATGCAGGAGAGGCGGGACGGGAAGTTGAGAGGTCTCTGGCCAGGGCGCTGTCGGTCCTCTTCTCAACTGTGCCGCTCCATGTCGTTCTCTTCTTTCTGGAGTACGCTGTCCCTCAGATCGCAGTGTTGGGAGAAGAGGAAAGTCAGTTCGTTCGTAGCCGAGGTGCTGCCAAGGACCCTGCGGACCGACACGGTTGTCAGGCGCAAGCCGGATTCTGCCCGACGCCGGGACAGGACGGTGGTTGGTGGGCGTCGCCAAGGCTTGGGAGAGGCAGAGAGGGAGTACCGCCAGCGTGTGCGGAGGCTTGTTGGCTATCATTTGCCCCCTCAATTTGCAGAAGTCCTTACTGGCCAACCGGAACCTGTCGCAGGCATTCTGCAAACCCCGACTTCCGCATTGAACCGCGTTGTCCTTCTTGATGACTGTGTTGAAGGACTGGTCTTGCAGGGCATCCGTGTGCTCGATCAAAACCCGCGGGAGAGTCCCTGATGTCCATTGCGGCGCCGGCCATCCCTGCATGTCTTGGCCTCGGCAGCCCTGATGCAGAGGTTTTTCCTGCTGACTGTCGCCCTGGTGCACGGTTGCTTGCCGGCTTATTCGCGATCTGCCTAGGGCGGAGGTCATTGGTGGTGAGTACAGTGGCCTCTGGTTCGCTATTCGTGGCACTTCTTGATGTCCCTTGTCGTTGTCCATACCGGACGCACTGACGTCTTCCTCTCCGGAGTTTTTGGTGCTGGCAAAACAGCCAGCCTGGCGCTTGTGGTCGGATACTTGGCGGCTTTTTCAGACGTGCGCATCCTGCTGACCTCCAAGGAGAATGCCGCCGTGCGAGCCGTGGCTGTGTTTTTCCTTCCGGTGGCGCGCCCTGCTTGCTAGTGTACTGCTCGCTGTTGCGTTGACGGTGAGTTCAAGCGCAAGGACCAGGCAGACACGGCGTTGGATTTTGCCGCCAGATGCTAGGGGCAGCGATCGGTGGAACAAACGCATTCTCTTGCGCGCAACTGGTGTTCTGCTCAATGAAACGAGATTTGCGCGAGATGGTCAATCCCCGGTGTTCCAGGCAGACCTGGTGGTACGGTGCGATTTCGGAGGTGGTGCCCATGGCCGTGCTCCCTTGCCAACGCATCAAGGGTTGGGCCGGTGACACGATGCAAACTCTGGGAGGGATGTTCTCCAACACCCTCCCCCGCCAGCCGCCGCCCTCATCGATGGCCGACTTGTCACCCTGCGACCAGACTGAGAAAGCTGCCTCGACCCGCCGAAACCATCCGCTATCAGCCTCATCACACACAAGTCCACACCATCCAAGGGCATAGCGCAAGGACTCAAACCGGTACCGCGCTGGGACAGCTTCCAAGTATTGACACTCAAGATCCTGAAAGGTGGATCGACCATGAAGCAGATGTGGAAGGAAAACCAGATGACCGTATCAGCGGCGGACCTGCCGGTCTGTGCCTTCCCCGGCAAGCAAGAGCACATAGATCTGATGCTCAGCGAGCTCCTCCAAGTCCCATGTCGGATTCCAGAAACAGAGTGAGTCGGCGTCTGCATGGACTGCCCGAAAGGGTCGGGAAACATCCATCATCACCTGGAGGCATTCCGTGGTGCACTTACTCAGAACGGTCGGAGGCATAGCCACTGCTCCCACCACGGTTGCACCAGCCACATGCAATCGTCGAGCAAGAAGGTGCAACCAGGCAGCCGAAAAACTTCCCGCCGAGAAACCACGAAGGGTCACCACGCGAGTAAGCGAAACGGTACCGTCAGGAACCGTCGGCAGCCCAGCGATCAGCGCAAGGTCAGGCACCGGCGCACCCTGTGTGCGCGGCAGGAGCAACAACGCGGCCACGGTCCACCATGTCCGCGGCAGAAAGTGTGCTGGCAGCGGAGAGGCACCCCAAGCGTATACCCGAAGGACTTCCACCGTCGGTCCACCCCGCGAACTCGTCGCCAAAGTGGAAAGGTAGGAGAGTCACTGATGGCCCGCATGAGTCGCAGGGTCGCTTTGAGTGGTCTCCTGTCGCTCATGATCCGATTGAGATCTGCAGCGGTTTAGGGGGCAATTCACTTGGTGGAGACGCGCATGGTACACCGGCTGACATTGTTGTCCGCACTGGAGCTGCACAGGGACGTCAACCACATGGACCCGGGGAAGGAAAGGTAGACATTATCACAGGTGGGCCTCGCCCTTGTCGCGGTACATTAGATCGATTTTTCGCGTTTAACGCTCTTGTTCCGGTCGTGATCCGTCAGTTTACGTTCGTGATCCGTCAGTTTCGGTCGTGATCCGTCAGTTTACGGTCGCGATCCGTCAGTCGGCCGTGATCCGTCAGTGTCTGTCGTTATCCGTCAGTTTACGGTCGTGATCCGTCAGTTTCGGTCGTGATCCGTCAGCTTTAAGGTCGTGATCCGTCCGTCGTCGTCAGTTTACGGTCGTGATCCGTCAGCTTCCGTCCGTTTTCGTCTGTTTGCGGTCGTGATCTGTCAGCTTCTGTCCGTTTTCGTCAGTTTCGTATCATGTCGCTGCAGACATTGCTTTAAGTGTATCAAGCTTCACATGGAAGCGTTTGAGCCCAGCTTGGAGCAACGCTTTTGATGAAAGCTGACGCGCCCTTGAGCAAAAGCTCTTGTTCTTTGGCGTTGGGATGCGCTTGTCGCTTTCCAGTCGGATGGACGATCTATTGGAAGCTTACCAGTTTCAGGGCCAGTGGACAGGCGCACTTATCACGTTGCTTGCCAAGAATGCCACCTGCAAGGCAACGCCGCCTCGCAGCAGTGTGGGTCTGCTCTTCAACAAGCTTCTCTGAGCGCCACGCTCAACAAATAGCATGAAACAATGTGCACAAGTTGCCAATCATTTCCTCCGCACTTCTTCAAATGGTTCGGTACTGCATCTGCGCACTTAGGCACAAGGAGGAACGCCTCGGTGAAACAGCTGTTGACCAGCGCGTCGCTGGTCCTGTACCCGTTGCACGCACATTTCCTGCTCGTCTTGAACACCGCAGCCTGATGTTCCAAAGTGTGAACATTGACCTCCCTTACGCTTCAAGAGTCAAGCAAAAATGCACTGCAACGAAACAACTGCGCCTGCGACTGCACCCTTTGTCACTGCACGAGGTGAAACGTTGTGCCCCAGCATTGCCTCAGCCGAGAATAGCAAGTGACCACAGCTAGCAGTAGCCTGGCAACGATGCAAGTTCACAAGTGTACAGCACTGCTGCGCTGCTGAGGTGCCTCAAACTATGCGGCTCCAGCAGCTCCAGCTGGTAGCATGAATCCGTAGCAGTCTGCCCTGACAGCTGGGCGACGGCACAACCCAAAGTTGAAAGGCATCGAATCCAAGTGCAGGGCTTGGATCTGCCGCACTTGACTGCTGCTTCTTCATCTTCTCTGACCCAGCGGCCATCCTGCAAAGTCCAGCTGAGAGACGGCAAGGGGTGAGAGAATGCAACAAATGGGTTTGTGTTGTTGACACGCAAAGCTCTCCTTCTGGCTGTAAATGTCAATCTTGGATGATTGGAACGGAGAGAAGGAAGGGTCGATTGCCTACAGTGATGTCAGTGAGGTCAAGGTGGCGCAGAAAGCTCAAGACTAGCAAGGCAAGCTCTAGGCGCAGGGCCTTCTTCAAGTCATCCACCTGACATCCCCGCGAAGCGTCAAGCAGCATTTCCGAAGGCAAAACAAAGCTGAAGGAGATCCTTCACAAAGTGGCGCAGCTGAGGTCGCTGCGTTTGTCAAACCACCTTTGACCTGAAACGCGTTGCCGACGATCTCAAAGTCCTTGCCATCCTCGCAATGCACAAGCACTGCAATCCAGTTCGCATCCATCCGCTTAGCCAGTGGCTCCGCGATTTTCACAAACGCGGTGGATTTTGGAGGTGGGGGCTTTGGACATGCTTCTTTCCTGCGCGTCACTAAAGGGAATGGACATTGAATAAAGAAAGGGCATGGCAGCAAAACATACAAAGTACTTCATGTGGAGGTTCGGCAAGTGTTCAAACAAGATCCGAACAAAATCATCCGCTTGTCTTTGAGAATGAATTGCTTTCAACATGGACATGAATGCACTGCATACGTCAAAGAACTGGCAGTCCTTGCTTGGCTGGAGCTGACGGACCCAAACAGCTGGAGGTGCTGAAGCAGCGCCTTGAAGGGTGAAGGGCTCAGAAAATGCGAGTGTCCTCTTCAAGTCTTCGTTGAACAGACTCAGGCCTGAGAGCAACTCTGCCAACTCTGCTCACACATGCCAGGAGTGGACCAACATGCAAACCCAATGCAACAAACCCAATGCAACAAATCCAACACGCACTTGTCTTTGGCAGCGAAGTTGAACATGGACATGAAGGCTCAGGTTGCCATGGGGCAGCCGTGCCTTTCCGTACAGTCCCATGCCTGCAATGGCTGTAACCGGCTTCTTGCCTGAAAGCAGGAACTCTATGATGTCCGTTGGTTTCCAGCCGCCATCAGGCAGACTTGCACTTTCCAAAGCCTTCGAGATCAGGAGCTCGTCCTCTCTGAACTCGGCTTTGGTTTTCTGTACTGCTTTCTCAAGTTGGGTCTCTACCCGTGTTTGCAGCACTGCGCGCGACCATCTCCACCACCTCGCTTTGCGGGGCTTGCTGGAATTCTTAACCTTCTCTGTTGCATTCAAATACAACAGGAGTTGGCGTGCCTGCACCTCATTCCATCTGTACTGGCTCACATTCTCCTGCTGCGGGGCTAGTCGTGTTCGCGCTCCATTGAGACAGGCTACTTTATTCGCAATTCTTTCAGATTGCGTAACTACGATGACCTGCCCGTATCTGTGCGCTGCACAAGCGAGGTTCATCAACATCTTCCCATCTTCACCCAGTTCGTCGTCAAAGATGTCGTCCAAAATCAGCTGCAAGCGAACTCCAGCGTCAGACAAGATTGGAAAAATGAGTTCTGCAACACGTGGCACAAAGCTTATGTCTGCTACATTGAAGAAATCCTTGAGACGCGCCAAATCCTGCCTGGCCAAAACAGTGATGCACTGTGGGTTGTCTTTGGCCCATCCAAGCATGGCCAAAGCCACAGCAACAGACTTGCCCACGCCAGGTTCAGCATAAACCGCAGTGACTCCGGTCAAGGCCGTGTCCGATAGCACATTGCTCATCAATTGCTGAAACTGCGTGCCATTCACGGGGATGAGTGGCAACAAGACGTTCGGCACAAAGATGTTCCGAGCTTCCCGTCTTTGTTTGGCGTTCTCCACGAGGATGTTTGCAAGGCGTTCTGCGTGTACCTGGGCATTGTTCAGCTGCGCCAAAGATGTCTGCTTTGAAATCGAGCGAAAATTATTGTTTGCCTCCAGAACTCCCTGCCCAATTTCCTTCAGTGATGTCCCAAACACGGTGGCGAGTGGTTCGAGATATTCTGCCGACTTCTGAAGGTTTATTGAAGCCCTTGTGGTTTTGCTTGGATGCTTGTGTCCGCTTGGGGTCGTTCGCGGTATCTCATCCACTGCAAAAAAAGACCTGCCAACCAGAATGGGCAAAGCCAATGCAAGGAGCTTGGAGCCGCGCTTGGCCATGGAGGGACTGCAAGCTGAAATGTTCTGGTGCATGCATGCTGAAGCATATAACAAAATGACTCAAAGTGATGCTTGCGTTGCTGGCATGCAAGTCAAGTTGGATTTGAAAACCTGCTCTGAGAAGCACGGCTGCAACACTAAGCACACAGTGACTGGTTCATACGTGCAAACATCTGCCCGGCGATTCTCGAGAAATCTGCACCGAGTTTGGGGAAATCTGTCACCGATTTGTGGGAAATGTGCCTCGTCTTGTGCTGAAGCCCTCTTTTGGTGTCTTTTTTGGGACGCTGAAGGTCAAATCATGCAAGCCGAAGACCAACAGACAACCAAGTGCAGCAAAACGCAAATCGAACAGCACAGTGTCAAGTTCGAATGAAGTAGCAGGAGCAGGAGCAGTTACAAACGCAAAAAGATGCATGAACGATGGCAGGGTGGCATGAGCGAGAATCAAGGACCTATGTTGCAACAACTACCAACATTCAGGCAGACCGAGATCATAGTCAGCTCCATTTCTCAAGGTGAAATGCGTGTTCGCATTGCGCAACATCTCTAAGTATGTGCACCACTTCATGTCCAACCGATACGGCTTGGTTTTCTTTGTTCTGTCCAACTGACGCTCTCGTATGCTGACGTTTACACCGCTATTCGACCAATTCAGCAGTTGTTGAAAATATGGCTCCCCTTCCTCCGGATGCCAGCCATGTTGCCTCCCACGCCTCCTGCACATGCGCTCCACGCGCCAGCGTGGTTTTTTCTGATCGCCCCTGGTGGCCTTTTTTGCGCGCCTTGCTGCTCCCAAGCAGCACACGCAGGGCTACCCACCAAGGATGCAGAGGTCCTACTCCCTGGTGTGGCAGGGGGGAATGTATCCGTCAGTTAAGGCATGTTGCACTGCTCCTAGCTTGAACCCAAACGTGAACCCCCAAAAGAACAAAGCAAGTCCGAAGCGGCCGCAGCTCTTTTTACCGGGATTGCTGAAAGTAGCACTGCTTCCAGGGCACTGGTGCGCCTGGAACAGGAGGTGCGTTGACCCCCCGTTGACCCCCCGTGAAACTAAAACGGGCAAGACAATGCGTGTCCTTGCAAGTGAATGCAGTGCTTGCAGGGCGTGGCATGCGTGCCCGCGCCCAAGGTCCGGAGACTGAATGGTCCGGAGACCAGAGTTGGTCCGGAGACCTGGTCCGGAGACCAAGAGGTCCGGAGACCACCAACGAAAGTGCAGAGCGTCTGCGACCTATACTTGCAGAGCCTTGTATAAGGCAGTGCAGGGTGGGTGGGTGGGTTTCAAATGAAACCGCAGGTTTGGGTCAAGGCTAGGAGCAAAACGGCCACCGCGTAGTTCGATTCACAACATGCCCTAAACACAAGGGAAAAGAAACCCTAAGCGTTAAGGCATGTTGCACTGCTCCTAGCTTGAACCCAAACATGAACCCCCAAAAGAACAAAGCAAGTCCGAAGCGGCCGCAGTTCTTTTTACCGGGATTGCTGAAAGTAGCACTGCTTCCAGGGCACTGGTGCGCCTGGAACAGGAGGTGCGTTGACCCCCCCTTCAGTGTTTCAGGCAACCCCGGTATAAGCGAGCCAGCTGGGCCGCCGGCCTCATCACCCGCCCTTCAGAGTGGGGTTGTACCTGGCAGGGCAAATTTCCACGTGACAATGCACGCTTGCGGCTGTGAGCAGCCTGTTGCTCAGGGTCTGCACTTTTTTCGGTCAGAGCGGCTTGATGTAAGCGGCTGGCTGACGCAGCCAGTTGTTCTGGCTGACAGGGCGAAGACGGCCATTTGGTCGCAATGCATGTTGGGATGCAAATAAGGCTGGCTAAGCAGTGCTGGAGGCAGCTGCCACTGTTCCGGGTGCCAGGGCGCATCCATCGGACACAGCTGAATGCCTCGGCCTGACATTGCTAGGCCCGCAGGGCTGAAGCGTATGCGACTTTCAGGGCGATGGCTGAATCGGGCCAACCGACCTCTGCTGAGATCGTCTGCCCAATCATTGCACCTTCCTGGAACGTGCGTCGGCTGCAGCAGCACATTGTGAGCGTGAGCCCAGAAGGCTGTTAACTGCACGAAAAGTTGCAACGGCCAGGAGGTCGTGAACAACTTGTTAAGGCTTGCTTCCGTTGCGGAATTGTCCGTGCCTGAAGGCATGCTGAACGAGTAGTGCCCACCACCAATGTGGCTGTGGGTTGCTTGCAGTAGTGCTAACTGTGCCAGCGTCTCGAAACATGCGATGTACCGCTGTCCAGGCTTGACAAGGCAAGGCCATACGGCCCGTATGTCCCGCATGTTCCAGGTTTCGGCAAACCAAACCAGTTGGGAGGATGTGATTGCCCAGCCCCCTATCCCTACCAAGTCGTCTTCGGCACACGCATCCGCGGCAGCCAGCGCTTGCAGCTGGTGTGGCCGCGCCAAGGGCTGAACGGGCGAGCGCTGAAAGCACAACGCCAGCCATGTAAGGCATTGCTGGCTTGACTTGGAAAGGCTAGTATATGGGTTATTGGGGTCCGCGACGCGCACCCACGTGGGCTTGCTAGTGCCGGGCACCCGCGGGATGTCCTGAGGGCAGTGCGCGGTGCGACCTGAAATTTCCAAGATTTTGGAGCCCACTGTGATCCACAAGCCGGGAAGGCTATGGCTGGTTTTGAGATCCTTGTTCAAGGATGCTCTGAAGGCTGACCACATTTGAGGCGGTATCGAGTGCATCGAGCCTGGTGGGCTGTTGAGGTCCGAGTATAGTGGCGCTAGCCAGGATCTCAGATGCAGCGCAATGCTGGTGGCCCAAATGAGCAGGCCTATGCACTGCTCGAGTGTTTTGCGGAGTACCCGTCGGCTCCCCAGCAGTGCTTTGATCAAGGCGTCCAGCTTGGTCAGCTTAGCGGACCTCCCAGCCGCACCAAACAAGGCTGTCCTGCAATTGAAATTGGTGCAAAGAGTGGCTGCAGGCGGCAAAAGAAATTGTACACATGCCAAGTCGACCCTCGTGTCCACACTGGATGTGGCCAAGTGTTGATGACCGTCTTTGAGACAAGCATATGAGCATATGACTACTGGCAGGATCAACCAGGGAAAGTTTGTAGTTTGTGGGTTTAAAGAAAACATTGGACATTATGGCAATGATGTTGTTTTCTCCTTTTACGACGCACAAAAGTTGCACATGGTAGATTTCTCAGGGATTCAAAGTACACTTGACATTGTCGTCAAGCGGCGTCAGTCAGCTTCCAATTTCTCACACCATTCCCCCCAAAAGAAGAAGACGACAACGTCACACACAACTCCAAAGCTGACTCGCCCACCCGCCCAAAAGAAGACGACAACATCACACACAACTCCAAAGCGACTCCCCCTTCCTGGCAGAGCACACTTCCCGGCAGAGCCTCTTCCTGGCACAGCCCATTTGCTGGCAGAGCACACTTCCTGACAGAATTCATTCCTGGCAGAATTCCTTCCTGGCAGAGCCCGCTTCCTGACAGAATTCCTTCTTTACAGACTTCCTTCCTGACAGATTTCCTTCCTTGCAGAATTCCTTCCTGGCAGAGCCCGCCTCCTGACAGAATTCCTTCCTGGCAGAATTCCTTCCTGGCAGACCCCCTTTCTTGACAGAGCACACTTCCTGACAGAGCACACTGTGTCAAACGAGGTTGGGCAAGCCAGTGTCAAACGGAAGAAGCTGACTCATCCCCTTCACCCCCGAAGCTGTCATTTATTTCTCTAGTCGTGTGTCTTCACTAATAGAGAATATTTGACTTGCGCCCGAAGCTGACTCATCCCCTTCACCCCCGAAGCTGACTCATCTATTTCTCTAGCGGTGTGTCTTCACTAACGGAGAATATTTGACTTCGCACCCGAAGCTGACTCGCCTCCATCCCCTTCGCCCCCCGGAAGCTGACTCGCCTCCATTCCCCGCAGAAGACCACATCACCCACCCCGGAAGCTGACTCGCCTCCATTCCCCGCAGAAGACGACAACACACAACCCGGAAGCTGACTCGCCTCCATTCCCCGCAGAAGACGACATCACACAACCCGGAAGCTAACTCGCCTCCATTCCCCGCAGAAGACCACATCACACAACCCGGAAGCTGACTCGCCTCCATTCCCCGCAGAAGACGACAACACACACCCCGGAAGCTGACTCGCCTCCATTCCCCGCAGAAGACCACATCACACAACCCGGAAGCTGACTCGCCTCCATTCCCCGCAGAAGACGACAACACACACCCCGCAACCTGACCCGCCTCCATTCCCCGCAGAAGACCACATCACACAACCCGGAAGCTGACTCGCCTCCATTCCCCGCAGAAGACGACAACACACACCCCGGAAGCTGACTCGCCTCCATTCCCCGCAGAAGACCACATCACACAACCCGGAAGCTGACTCGCCCCCATCCCCCCTTCGCCCCCCCGGAAGCTGACTCGCCTCCATTCCCCGCATCACCCAGCCCGGAAGCTGACTCGCCCCCATTCCCTTCCTGGCAGAGCACGCTTCTTTGCAGAGCACGCTTCTTTGCAGAGCCCCTTTCCTGACCGAGCACACTTCCTGGCACTGCCCCGTCACTTTCGTGCTACAAAAAAACCGACGACGTTCTCAGCCGCGCGTTCTGAGGCTCAAACTTTAAAAGGCTGTGACAGAAAGCGAGCAACGCAAGCCGACCTTCATTTCGCCATGGCGAAACAATACAAGTCGCCTCTCTTGCGCAGACTCACGAATTTGCGAACCGAAGTGGCCACCGATCGGACGCGCTGCAACTACGGTTTCGGGCGCGAGCTCACGGGCGAGGAGCTTTCTCAGAGGAAGACGGAAATCGCGAGGCTGGAACGGTGGACTGGGGGGCGGGTGAAAAAAACGTCTGTTCGGCGTTTGACGCCTGCCCGGCATGCTCGGCACTCCTAGCCTTCCTACACGCCTGCTTGGAGATCGCCAGACCAGAATCGCGCTTCGCCACGCACGACAGCCTGACAGGGAATGAAAAAAACTTCGGGGTTTGGGGGGTACCTTCGACGTGCTGGAGGGCGTGGTGGCCACAGCTGTCCAACTACAGCACCACGGCGGCCATGAACGGCTCCATCGCCTCGGCCAACAACGCCACGCTGGCCACGGTGGCGGCCAACTACGGCCTCAAGACGGTGGTGGACCAGCGCTCCCTAGACATAGCGGCGAGGATCACGCCGCTGGAGGTCGACACCAAGGCGTCTCCTGGGCGTCGTCACCGCCGCGGCGCTGGCCTCCGAGCTCACGAGTCGAGACGCCTCCATCTCGGGGCTGCAGGCCTCCAAGGCGGACGCCAGTGCCCTGACGCTTACGCCCTGCTGTCTGCCGTCGACACGTCGCTGCTGGCCTCGTACGCCACGAACGGCGCGCTCTCAGCCAGCGAGACCACGCTCCAGAGCGCCCTCGACGCAATCCTCGCGGAGCTCGCCGCCCTGCAGCTTTCCGGCAGCGGCGGAGTTGTTAACGCGCCGGCCTGGGCGGGCTTCACGACTTGGGAGCTCGTTCGCGGAAGCAACGTCGTTCGCAACTTGCATCTGGAGGCTCCTCGCTGAGCATCACGGCAGACTGCTACTCCATCGCAGCGGCGGACGCGGCCCTCGTGACTGCGCTGCTGGCCTACTACACCTCCTCGCAGGTGGACGCGCTGTTGGGAGGCTACCGGACGGGCACGGCGCAGGACGCGGAGACGACCAGCGCCATCTCGGCCGCGCTGCTGGCCTACTACACCTCGGCGCAGGTAGACGCCCTGTTGGGAGACTACCGCACGGCAAGCGCGCAGGACACGCAGACGCAGGCCGCCATCGCAGGCGCGCTGCTCGCCTACAGGACGGGCCCGGACCAGGATGTGTTCACAACCAACCAAATCACCTCGGCGCTGGTGGCGTACCGTTCGGCCGCCGACCAGGACACAGCAACGGCCTCAAGCATCGCAGCCGCGCTGCTCAGCTACTACACCGTCGCACAGGTGGACGGCCTCCTCGCGGGCAAGCTCGGCGTCACGGAGGCAGCTCGGCCCTGCAAACACCTACAACCTGACGTCCGCTCCTCTTCGCCTGCCGGTACCGGCTCGGCACGGCCTCCAACTTCGTGGCGCACATGTCCGAGGCCGACAACGTCTACGACCCCCTGTACGGCAGCTTCGCGGGAGACCAGGGCGCCTGGAGCACGGCCAAGATGTACTTCACCGTGCCTCCGAACGGAGTTGCGAAGCTGCACTTCGGGGCGCACTTCCAGGCGCCGGGCCTGCCCAACCAGACGGCAGGAACGGTGGACGAGGAGTTCCAGCCAGCACGCTGTCGTAGCAGTGCTGCTCCCACACCGCAGGCATCTCCCACGCCTCGGCGCCGCAGAAGAGAGGCCGTCTTTGAGGCGGAGAGTTGGTCGGCGTGCGCAGCTGCAGGTCGGGGGTGCAGGCCCTGAGGTCGTCGATCATGCTGGCCAGGCTCGTGGGGAAGACGTTCATGCTGCACGAACCTCAGCGGGCCCCAGCTCATCTGCAGTGGGACATCGAGAAGCAGGTGACCAGGGGCCACGCCTACTTCGCGGAGCGCACCATCCGCACCATCAAGGAAGCCATGTTGCGTCGCATAGCAGCCGGAGCGGGCCGGCGGGGCCACCTCATGCTGCCTGACATCTTGAGCCAAATCAACGGAAGGAAGCACGCTACCACGCAGGTGGCGCCGAACCTCGCCTACTCTGACCCCGAAATGGCTGAGATTGCTCTGCGCAACATCGAGCGCAGGGCCAAACACAAGGTGACCCGCCCGGAAATCAAGGTCGGGGATATGGTTCGGATCAGGGTTAAGCCGATCGAAAGCAGGGGCTCCTACAGGGTCAACGAGATAGCCTGGAGCGAAAAGGTATACAGGGTAGCCTCCGATGGGGGCGAGGTTTGGCTTGGAGGGGTGGCGGAGGCTACAGAGAGGCCCTCCTCAGAAAGGAGCACGATGAGACGCCGGTAGCACAGACGCTAGAGCAGCCGCAAGACAGAGAGCGTCCTCGTCCGCCCACGCGGCGGGCTTCTCCATAAGCCATGCCTGCACGCATCGGAAGGCCGCTGAGGAAGTCATGATAGCTTAAAGCGGTTCTCTTCCTTGAGGACCTCGACGCGGCGCTCCAGCCGCCAGCGGAGAATTTCGATGCTGCGCTCCAGCTCCCCAACACGCTCCTCCGCCATCACCGCTCGCGCACGCTCTTCCTCGATGATCCTGTTGCGGTGGTCCAGCTGCCAGCGGAGAATTATCTTGTCGCGCTCCCGCTCCTCACAGCGCAGATATTCACCGTGGAGATCCTCATAGAGGTGATCGATGAGACGCCGGTGGTACAGACGCTCGGCCTTGAGCAGTGCATCCTCGCGAGGCCGCCAGGCCGCTGGGCCATCAGAGCGGCCGCAAGGCTGGGAGTGTCCTCGCCCACTCACGCAGCGGGCTTCTCCATAAGCCATGCCTGCACGCACCGGAAGGCCGCTGAGGATGTCATGATAGCTTAAAGTGGCTGTGCGGGTTTTTTGGCACCATTCAAGCATTGGGCGGATTTTTTAGCCCTCGATGTATCGCCAGAGCCTGTCCAAACTGTCCTCAGCCCGCTCCGCCCGACGACGGAGAATGTACTGCTCTCCCGCGCGGCGTGCGTTCTCCTCCTCGAGGAGCTTGATGCGGCGCCACTGGTGCGAGCGCTCGGCCTCAAGCAGCGCATCCTCGCGAGGCGCATGGGAGGCCGCTGGGCCAGCAGAGCGGCCGCAAGGCTGGGAGCGTCCTCGCCCACCCACACAGCGGGCTTCTCCAGAAGCCATGCCTGCACGCATCGGAAGGCCATCGAGGAAGTCATCTTGAGCAGCTGCGGCGGATCGAATAAGTATTATCGAGAAAGCGAGAAGGCGAAAAAGCGAGAGCTCGGGATCTTTTTTTCGGTTCCGACAGTCTACGCCCAGCATCGGCTCAGCCGCAGCGGCAGTGTCGGAGCGGGCCAGACACGAGGAACTCCTAAGCGCCCAGCATCCGCAACTGCTCCAGGTTGCGCCAGTGTCCCAGCGGGCGCGAGTTGTGAGCGTCGAGGCCGTAGACCTTGTCGTTGAAGGGCGAGAGGGACTTCTTCTCGACGGTCTCCACGGCGATCCTCGTGCGCGCGGCTGCGCAGCTGCGCGAAGGTTGCCCTGCGCTCGCTGCCTTCCTCCTGTACTCGAGATGCCGGACGTTGGTCACCGCCTTCTTGGGCACGCCCTTGATCTTGCGCTTCTCCTGGCGCGCGCCGTCGGGCTGGGCCGTGAGGATGCTGTACATCTTGGAGCGCAGGCCGACGTGCTCCAGGATCCTGGCGGGAAGGTCTCGTCGCCGAGCTTGCCCAGCTGCCCCATCACCTCGATGGCCTTGGCGCGCGCCGCTGCCAAGAGCGCGCTCAGGTCCCTCTCGGGGTCCTTGGACTTGCCGGCCACGTCGAAGAGGTTGGCGCCGTTCAGGTTCGCCTGGGCCATGGCGTGGAAGCTCGAAGATCTGCACCATCACGGAGTCGGTGTCCGTGAAGAGCAGCCTCATCTTCGGGAAGAGCCTCCTCGTGTGGAGGTAGTAGGCCTTCTCCATCATGAGCTTGGAGAGCTGCAGCGTGCGGGCGCCGACTTGGGTGGGCAGGCCTTGCTGCGGTTCGTCTTGAGCGTCTCCGCGGAACCCCTCCAAGTCGTTGATCTGGAACTCGAAGTTCGTGCTGGAAGGAGCTGCCCGAGACCCTGGCCAAGAAGAAGGCCATCTGGAACCCTCAGAACAAGGACCACCGCTGCTTCGTGCGGCGCGTCCTCGCGCGCTGCCTCGGGGTCGAAGGGCTCACCTGGCAGGAGCGGTCAAAGACTGTGAGCTGCTCGGGCTCCTTCTTCTACCCCGAGCCGCGCCCGGGCTGGGAGCCCGCTCTGGCCGACGCGGGGGTGGACTTCTCTGACCTGCCGACGGACCGCCCCGTGGGCTTCGACAACATTGACGCCTTCGAGCTCCGCAACGCCGGGCGGGTGGAGGTCTTCGTCTTCGTGTGGCAGCGAACCCTGTGGGCGAACGGGCTGGAGTGCTACCACGTCCTCCAGCAGCGCGCCCCGAGCGGCACGGTCGTCCAGCACACTGCGCTGCTTCTGCTGCACAGAAGGTTGAGGAGTCTCGGCATTTTTAAAGAGCACGTACAAATTCAGGCAGGACTGCCTCGCGTCGCAGCAGCCCTCCACAAAGCCCAGGTCCGGCAGCACGCCGTCCACGGGCTCAACGCCGTCGGCCGGGCACAGGATGGGCAGGGGGAAGGGGGCATTGGCCAGCCCGTTGCGCCTGCAGCGCCTCTCTTGCACGCCTGCGCCTCAAAAACCAGAGGGGGCAGCTTGGGGCTCCGGGCGTACTCCATGACGCCGGGCGCCACGCGGCTCTCCAGGCTGGCGGGCTGCACGCTCTCCCTCAGCGTCTTCTTGCTGCGGCAGTCGCCGCACAGCGCCTGCAGGGTTTGCACGCTGCCCGCGAAGGCCTGCCGCACCGGCACCACGTGGTCCAGCTCGCAGGCGCCGGCCGTCAGCCCGCAGCCGCACAGGGCGCACTTGCCGCCCTGCCCGGCCAGGGTCTTCTGCCTCTCCGCCGCGCCGGGCACCTCTCGCTTCGCCTTGAGCAGCTTCAGGAAGATCTCGTGCGCCAAGCCGGCCAGCCGCTGGCCGGTACTCCTGCCCCAGCGCCTCGCACCACCTCCGCAGCACCTCGTGCTCCTCCGGCAGCTCTCGGATCCTCGTGCCCCGCCTCAGCCTCAGCCCGCAGTACTGCGCCGGGCTGCTGATGGCCACCTTGGGGCTCTCGCCGACGGCCATGAGCTGGCGCCTCGCCTCGCGCAGGCCCTCGCGCCAGAACAGCCCTGGCTGCACGTCCGCGGCGTCAAAGCGCCTCCACTCTCCGATGGGCGGCAGGGTCTGCCTCGCCTCGCCCCGGTAGAGCACGCGCGCCGCCTGCCGCTCCAGCACCCGCTTCACGGCCCTGTACATGTAGCAGTGCCCGTCGAAGGCCAAAAAACAAACGGTGCGGCGCTCCTTCAGCGCCGGGTCGTAGCTGTCCACGAGGTCGCCCTGCGAGCTCAACACGCGCATCGGCGCGTTGCGCCACACGCAGAACTCGCGCACCTCCTCGGCGGAGACGCCGAGGCGCCTCCAGTCGTGGCGCAGCATGGCGTCGAAGTCGGCGCACACCTCCTCCACGCTCAGCTGCAGCAGCTCGGCCAGCTGCCGGCGACTTGTCCTCGAAGGCGCTCGGCAGCACGTCCTCCTCACAGGGCAGCTGGAAGCTCACGCTCCTCATGAGGCCCCTCAGGAGCCTCGGTTCTGGAGTTCCTGTACTGCGTGCTCTGGGTGCTGACCACCCAATGCCTTTCCGGGTCGAGGAAGTAGGTCTCGTCTGAGAGCTGCAGAATCGGGCCGGCCGCGAGCGAGGCCTCCACTTGTTGTTTCACCCGCTGCGCCACCTGCTCCTCCGTGAGGTGGGCCGGGTGCCTCGTCATGGAGCTCGTTCACCGGCAGCCAGTCCCTGCGCTCGTAGCCCGCCCCCGCGCTCCGCCCGCTGCGCCTCCTGCCCCGGATGATCACCGGCACGTGGACCAGGTACTCGTAGAACTTGTTGCGGAAGAAGCCCTTGCCCAGCTTGGTCAGCCGGTGCTCTCCGCCCTGCAAGGAGCGCACGAGCTTCTTCCGCCCGTTGCGCAGCAGGATGTGGTCCTCGCGGATGAGGGGCTGGTTGTAGTCGAAGTCCCTGCTAAGGGGCCGCAGGCCCAGGTGAGAGTAGTAGCGCTGGCCCGCCCGATTCAGCTGCCCGTCCGCGCGCGAGAGCAGCGCGTAGGCCCCCGGTCCGCGCCGCAAGTTCAGCACGACGGCTCCATCCGCCCCCGTGCGAGCCCGGGCGCCGCCGTCCGCGGCCTCCGTGATCTGCTGTCGTTGTCTCGCCCAACTTGCCATTCTTTTTTTACGGGGCCATTTTTTTTTGTCCGGCCGCGGGCCGCGCGCATTCTCCCCGATCATACGTGCACGTATGGTCGGGGAGAATAGCTTTTTACACGGTTTTTGTCTTCCGATTCCTATTCTCCCAGGCCGTACGTGCACGTATGGCCTGGGAGAATAGCCTGTTTCGCACGGTTTTGCGCTACAAAATGCTATTACTCCAGCCCGTATATCTATATACGGACCGGAGTAACCCAGAGGATCCAGGATCCAAAAAAATCAATCTTTTCCTATAAAAAAATATCAGTCTTTTTGGAGATCAATCTTTGCATTTTATAGCTGTTTTTTTGTGTTCCCAATCACATCAAGGAAGATCAATCTTTTCCTGAGAAAATATATTAAAAAAAATATCAATCTTTTTTTGCAAAATATCAATCTTTTTTGCACAAAAACTTGACATGTCCAAGAACTTAAGGATCTCATTTGCCCTTCTGCAGGGCACATGCAGCACACCACTTCTTTTTTTGCCTGGCGAAATATGTTAACGTTCTGTGTCACAGCAGCCCCTTCCAGAACCTGACATACATCATCAGCCGATACTTTTTCAAGATCTTAACAGAAAGCAAAGTGGCTGTTGTGCCAAACGATGCTGAGTGTGCAAGCTTGCTGATTCTGCCCACATAGTCTTCAGCCTTAAAGCACCATGCGTGTCTGGGATTGCCAAACCTGAAAGCAAGGGCCAAATGCTTGGCCATGTGAAATTTGATCACTGTGTGCCAGGTGAAGTCATTGGACCTGTGCACCCCAAAAAGGAAGTCATCAGGCCTCTTGCTCACTTGGAAACCTGGGAGCTGCATCCATCAAATCTACAAAAGCTGCCATGTCTTCAAAGATAGCCAGGATCTTGGAGGAGACTTCATCTCCTTCATGGAACTCCACTGCCAGTTGTGCAAACAGATGCACCAATGCTTTGCATTCCCCAGCTTTTGCCCTAAGGAAAGGCTGGGTCTGATGAGGCTTGTCGGGGCTGGTGAACATGGATAGCTTCAATGTGGGCAGCCTGCAATCCACTTCAAAGTCCTTGTAGAGCGACTGTATTTTTTTGCCAAATACGTTTGACTTTGTCCCTTATGCTTCTTCCTGGCACAGCCTTGCAAGTGTAGCACCAAAACTTCAACGCATTGCCCATACAATGAGAAAGAACACCTTTGCAAAACAGGATGTGCATTGCATCCTGTGCAATATTGAAATGGGACACTCCATGAATGGTAAAGAGTGGGTGTGCTGAGATCCTGCAATTCATTTCTTCTTGAGGTAGCCTCCAGCCTTCAATGTCTTTGTCCAGGTTGCTCTGCTGCTGAGGGCCAGTCATCTTACACTCCCAGCAGGGCTGCGCGTTCATCCAATGTGGCAGCTTCAGGACATTGGCAAAAAATTCTTGGTCACCCATGACCTGCCTTGTAAACCTGTAATTGTGAACAATGTCAGTCTTTCCTGCCTGCAGCTTAGAAAATGAAGGAACAATATGTGACCACAGTGTCTCCCAGGTTGCACTCACTGCTTTGGGAAAGGCCAGCAGCAAGAGAGATGAGCTCAATGATGGCCCTGAATTCAAGACAGAGCCCCAGGAATACACCATCATACTTTTGCCATCGGCATACTCCACACCATCTCCATGAACCCAGAGTGGGACTGTTGCTGGTAGGTCCTCATGCTTTAAGCTGGATTCTCTGCATGATCCACCTGACAAATGAGGTAAGCGAGAGCTTGCTGCAGGTCAGCGGGCGAGTGGCAGGGCTTCCTAGCTGTCACTTGGGTCTCAGTGTCAGATGGCACTTCAATTTGGGCCTTGTCCCAGTTAGGCAGCGTCTTTGTGACCGAGTATACACAGCAGAAATGCACGCAGGATGGATACCGCCCGCAGCCGTAGTAATGGGGGCCCCGGTAGTGAGGAGAGTTTCCCCACCTGGATGCCCAGCTGAAGGCACTTGACTAGGTCCAATGCCACTGCTGCCGCGCCACGTGCCTGGGCAAAGCCGCTAGTGCTAATAGGAAAGGTGGTCAAGTGAATGCGCGATCGCACCCCCCCCACTGCCTTCGCAGGGAAAAGACCGCGAGTCAAGATACTCTCAAGGTTCTCCCAATTGGTGCAGTGAATGGCAGTGGCTCTGTGCCGGGCTTCATCAAGGCGGAGGCTTGGCAACTGACGGCACGGGTCAAGGACCGAGCTATGTCCCGCAATGGCACGGAGGCAAAGTCCCCTAATCGGAGAGAACTTGATCTCAAACCGCAATTTGCTGGCCTCACTGAGGTACAATGCAATAGCAGCAATGACATCTGCCGTAGCTGGAACTCCGCTGTTCTCCAGATTGCTGAACGCCCTAATGACTCTGGTCTTTCTACAAAGATCATGGAGCATGATGAACCCTTCCGCTGTGGCAGGGGTTTTGACATCATGCCGGGCAGCGTAAGTGAGATACTTACTTACACTTTCAAGCAACCGGCCATCTATGCCCGAGACATCAGGTTTATGCATGTGCCAATCAGATGGAAGGTCGACAATGTCATCCACAGTGATGACTGGCTTGGGGCCACTCGCCCCAACTTGTCGACCCTCGGTGAGGGTTGGCCATGCTTTGGGATAGGCACCAGCAACAGGACCAGCGAGGGAAGACGGGGCTTCCACTCACTGCCCTGACTGCGGCCATGCTGAGCGGGCGATAGGCCTCTCTGTCGTTTGGAAGAGGGGGCCTCGGAAGTGCGTGCAGCAGGGGGCCGAACCATCGAAGCGCTGCGTTTGGAGGCATTCAGGCGTCCGCCAAATGCTAGGCAAAGCAGGCCATGGTGCCCCTTCACGAAGATCCTCGCTGTGTGCCATGCATGTGGCGGCACCAAAGAACGCCATGCCAGAGACCGGCTCCAGGCTAGTTTCACCGCAGTGGACCGCATCAGACGCATCCCATGCATTGCCAACAGGGAAGGTACCCGGGCGACCATAGAGCGCAAGCCGACCATTGTCATTTAGGGACAACAAGACCTCGTCGTTGCTGGTTTTGGGGGAGAGCCCAGCTAATCGCAGGGCAAAAATCTCTGGCTCAGCGTCATCACCGGGAGCTCCTTCCAGCATGCTTTGTATCCGATATGATGGGCGCTATGCCAAGCGGTCTCACCGAGGTCTTCCAGGTCCAAGCCCGGACGCAGCAACAGAGTGGCCGCATCAGCAGCAGGCTGTGTCAGATTGACCATTGCCAGCCGGCCGTAGAGACGCACACTGGCTGTTTGCAGCATGCCAAGCGGACCAGTGGAGCTGGGCGGGGCCACTACCACGGTCAACGCTTTGGCACGGGTAAGTGACACATTGAAGCGAGCTTCAGCCTCTGCGCCAAAGTAGAGAAACGATGTGTCTTTACCAATAACTACCAAGGAGACATTTCCTGTCATGCCAGTGGCCTTAACCGTGTTGGTGCACTCCAGGAACTGGTGAAACAGCGTGGGCCGCGCGCGCCGAAGTGCGGCCACTTTGTCAGGGGTGGCTGGCGCAAGAGCTGCGCCCGGTCTTCCTCCTCTAGCTGCGGGAGCTGCTCAAGGCATTGGGCAAAGCGCGCATCAATGGCGTCAGCCGTGGCCTTGGCTTTTTCTTTGGCGTCGTGGGCTGGCACGATATCTTGCAGCGAATCTGGCCAATCACCGATAACCCGCCCTCCAACGAGATGCCTACACAACGAGGTATAAGTGTCATTGTGCGGAGTCATAAGCAACAGCTTGGGGGCACTGGCGGCACGGCGGAAGACCCCATGAAAGGATGCCAACAACACATCAATAAGGCGGTCAACTGCTGAAGGGAGTCATGAGCAAGTCCGAGGGCCACCTTGCTGCCAGCCGCATAAATCAGCCTAGGATGCCACTCCACGGCCCGGAGACCGGAGACAGGAAAGAGCACACCATCAATCATGGTTTGCCGCGGCCACCACTTCGGCTGCCTGCTCAACCATGCGGCCCACTACCAAGCGCCCGTCAACATCCTCATGCAGCAGGTGCGGGTACCACACAGCGACACTCATGAAGTACGCAGTGGGGGATACGCGAAGGCTGCTAGGGAGTACAAGGTTGAGCCCCGGCCTGCCCTGGCTAGACAGCGTGGGCGAGGTAGCCTATGCCAAGCAGGGCGGCCGGGTGCCGGTAAGTTGCTCAGTCGCACGGGCCAAGAAGTCCTGCGGCACGAATAGGTCATTGAGGCCGTGCAACGCGACTCGCTTATGCCCTAGACGCTGTAGAACCTCTGCACGAACTGGGTCATTTCCCGAGGCACCTCTGGCGGTCATCGCGAACGGTCAGGGCAGAGCGGGGCACTGCACCGTGAACCGCCACATAGGCTGCCTGGCCGGCCTGCCAACAGGAGATCGACGCTCCCGAGGAAACTGGACACCGGGCCACACCGTCCGATTTCATGCAGCAAGGACCCCAATGTGATAGCTACACAGCAGGAATCAGTGGTCCGCAAGAATTGGGATCGCGTTTCAAACGCCACATCGAGGTCGGTGACCTGATCGTGGTCATGACCTAGCAGCCTGGGGAATTGTTGGCAGACCTCCTCCAGGCATCACGGCAGCGATTGAATATTGCGCGAAAATTCCTGCAGGGGCAGGTTTGGCTCGGCTACAAACAGGGCCCTCAGACCGAGTAGCCTGGTAAGCATAATCAGGACGCACTGCCACAGTACGTTTTGCCGGTGCCAAAGAGTCCCTGGATACCGAACGTGACTCGTTGGGTGGCCAAGGCATGATACATGCCAAGGAGGACACTAAGGAAATGGCCGTCAGGGCCAACACTTAGGCGCAGCACTGCAAGCAAGTATGTTGGGCCACACTGCTGCTCATTGCCGCCCTGCCAAGACGTCTCAAGGGGACGAACCATGAGTTGCAGGTCGGCCCACTCAGCCGGCGTGGGAGGGGCCCTCACAAGGTGCCGGAAGCTGCAAGAGCGCTACGGTGAGAAGGATGGCCGTGTCGAATACTGGCGAGGTCAAGAGCATGGAAAGTGGGACACTCGACAAGACAAAAGGCGGAACGCTCGGCAAGGGCAAGAGCAGCGGGAGTGCGCCAGCCTACGGCAGTAGGAATGGGGACCGCAATCGGACTCTTTGCGGCTGCACTGGCAATACCTGCGAGGAAGTCAGCCTCCTTATTCGCTCGGATACGTCACCGGGCAACCCACCGCCGAAGGGATGAGAAGCCCCCAGGGCCCAACCAAAAAGAAAAGAAAGGGGGAACAAAAACCAGAAACCAAAAACCCAAACACCCCAAAAGGCGGGCCCCAGCAAGGGCAGCCAAACAACCTGGGACAACTCAACCCCCCAGCAGTGAGTTCCCCATTTCATCTGTCATCGCAACAATGGTCAGCCAAGGTATTCAAGGCTGCCAGGAAAGAGGAGGCATCAGCCTGCAACTCAACGGATCGCATGATCCAAGTGAACCCCAAACTACTGCGTAGTGAACCCAGAAATCTGTCATCACCTCATTCAAGTGCCCGCAAAGGGGGAAAAAAGCACGGGCGGTTTGCCCTTCTTCACAAGCTGCATGAATCCGGTGAAATGTGTCTTCGTGTTAAGAATTGCATCGTAGGGTGAAGTCATCACTACCTTGTCGGTCCGAATCTGCAAAGGCTGGTGCAGCGTCGTTCCCTCCAGCTTTTCAAAGTATTTGCTGAGACTCTCCCTGGATTGGCTGAAGCACGGCATCCAGGGTCTTCCATGTAAAGTACCAAGCTGACCTTACAAAGTAGTATCCCAAGCGTGAGGCACATTGTACCGAGGAGTCCTTGGGGACAACCGTCTGCTTTAGAACCTGTTGAAGTGCTTTGATGGCACTTTGGAATCTTGCGATTTCAGCATGTAAAGCTGTGAGATCCTGCACCAACGGGTGGATCTGCGTCAGTGTAAAACAATGCGGCACTGTGGGGTGTTTGACCGGGACATTCAGGCCACTGAAAGAGTTCAGCCCAGGCCACATATCCAGTGTTTGCCGAGCTGGGTGGCCATGCCAGAGAACCAATCCAAGTGTACAGTGCATGCGTAAAAGTGTGAGTCCAATGGCTACACCAACGCAGTGTTTCTGCTACATGCAAAGGCACGACCTTGAAATGTGTAGGAGGTACATCCCCAACATCTTGAATTTGCAATGGTCGCTGTCTGTCCGGGCGTCTTTCGCGACTGTCCTCATAGCATGTTTGCAGCTTAGCGTAAGCCCCGTAAACAGCCACATAGAAGAGTTTTTTCACACGCGCCAGTCTCCCAGCATTGTTTCTTCTGCGCAATCCCTCAGGATGGTCACATTTGACCGCTTCATTGGCAGCATGATCCACAGAGCGATTTCTCCCAAATGTTCTCTTTGCGTTCAGCATGACTGCCAATCTTCTGGAAGTGAATGGACCTCACACCTGGAAAGGAGCACATGGCCTTCCACGGGCGAATTGTGAGGTCTCCATTGGCTGCATTTACCCATTCACATGGTCTGAAATCATCCTGCACCCGCTTCCAGATTTGTGTTACATACTGTGAGTCTGTGAAAATAGTAGCATTTCTGATCGATGCCACTGCTTGGATAGCTGCTTCCATCTCAGCACGGTTGATGGTCTGCCTCCCTATCAGTTTCCCCGTCCCTAACGTATGGAAACAATCTACCGGCTCATGACGTCTCTTTGCCTCAGAGGTCAGGCTGGCCAAGGCTTCATCCGTCAGGGCTTCAGCGTAAACAACAGCCCATGCAGCATCAGCAGTGAGGTGGCAGGTTGGGTTATGCACTGAGCCATCAGTGTATACCCAGTACTGAGTCTCATCACACAGCTTAGTGATGATAGGAGTGGGTCTCACTGAACAGGCCTGCAGAAAGAACGTCCCATCTGCAATCCCAGGACACAGTGGCAAAGTAACCTTGCTATCGACATCGGTCCATACGGCAAATGGAAACTATACTGTCCACTGAGCACTTGATTTGCATGTGTGATCGCCTGGTCCTGCTCATACAAAGCTCTTCTTGCTTGCTTAATCTGGTTCAGGGTGAGGTGGATGAAGGGATCCAACTCCGAGTCATACAAGAAAAGTGCCATCGATCTGTTTGCCCATTTGCGATACTTGTTGAGCGCAGTGACAGCCAAGTCACGTAGCGTCACATACCACTGCTTACCCAAGTACGTGATCTCCGCACCATATAAGGCAGCAGGCCAGATGCCAGTCTTGATCAAACGGCATTTCTGCTCGTCAGTGATTTGCAGTGGCCCCAAACGAGTAATCCGGTTGTAAACACCCTGGACACGCCTTACCTGAATACTGTTGAGCGGATGCTTATTATAAGTCATGGCTGCGCCCAGGTTTTTACCACATGGCTTTCGCTCAATCTTCAAGGAAGGTCTAGCAGATCCGACCAGGATTTCTTGAGGTCGAACCACGTTGCAGTAATTTTAGACATTACGTCCACTGCATACCTTCAGGCACCCCAACCACAGATGTATGGCCAGCACTAAGAGATTTCTGCACCCTCAAACACCGCCTCATAGAGTCAAGGTGCGTTACCCAGACCTTCCGGCCCGTTCAAGCAGTGCGGCAGCCGCGGGCCTCCGCACTGCGTTGAACATTTTCACCACGTCAGTGGTAAGGCCGCATAGTTTAGAGTTTGTCATCTGAGCGTTCTCAATGACAAACTGAGCCTTGTAATAGCACTCCCAGCTTGCCCTTTTTGGCAGTCCGCCCAAGACCCCAACCGGGTAGTAGCACAAAAGCTGTCTGGTGAGTTTCTTCGTCATCGCCCGAGCACATAACCTATACGTCAAAGGGCATATGGTGATGGGCCTCGTGTCCGATATACTTTCTGCATCAAGATGCTTGGCCAGTAGCAGCACACGCGCCATGCTAAAAGTTGCAGGTATATAGATCTGGTCGCTGAAAATGAGATTCCATGCCTTGACCATGGTGCCAAGTGCCACATCTGGTATCATTTTGAAATCATTAAGCGACCATGCATCACTGCCAACACTCTTGGCCTTTGTGCATTTAATCACTGAATGCAGATCTGCCACTTGAATCTCTGAGTCCAGGGCATCGGGGCAGGCGGAAACAAGGTTCAGGCCATATGGCTCGTCAGCATGATGAGTTTGAGGCTCATTCCAAAATTTATCCCAGAATGAGAAGAACTCCTTGTGAACGTCAACCGGATCAAAAGCCCAACCCTCTGTCCAAAACTTCGATGGTGCGCTGTCATCCTTTGTTGTTGCAGTAAAGAAATCGCCAGCCTCGTTGAGCCGAACTGGACCGACATCCGAGTGCACCGTACTGCCCTGAGCGATAGGGGTTTTCAAGCGATAACGAAGGGGACCCTTCATCTTCTGCCTGACAGGAACCAAATCCAAGGCCTTTTTGACTGACATGTACATGCGAAATCTCAGGAACGAAAGAGTTCTTGACATGTCTGAAAGCCAACCTTCCACCTTGGTGCGAAAGGATTTTGCCAGCAAATCTTTCCATGCCTTGTTTTTGTCAGAGTTTTGCCGTTTGGCACTCTCATCTGCAAATGTCTGTACCGCATTGAAATGAAGCTGTACTGAGTGCAAATCAAATACCGGCAGGTTCAATGCCGGAAGCCCCTTTCGCTCTGCCCATTCCAAATATGAAACCCCGAAACCTTTGGCAGAAATAATGCATTCCTGGTCAATCCGCATGGTTTTGGTATTGCACATCAGGCATGTGGTCATCTTGAAACTTAGTAAGCATTCTGATGACACATTGTAATCTTCTACACTGTCTAACCACCTGTTTGGAATGGACAGAAGTGGCTTCACAGGTTGCTTGCTGAGTGGTCACCAACTCTCCCAAGCGAGGAGCTCATCTGGTGATGCTGCTTCTTAATTGATGGGTGCTTAGAGCGGCCCATCTGAGAAGGCTTCAACCTAAGGTCATGGCCCGCATCACAAGATCTGCCTCCAAGAGATCCACCAGGTTGGAGATAGCACGAAAACTATCCTGCTTGAAAAGCGAGCATTCCAGAAAAGCCTCCATAGATCCATAGCGTCTTGTAACCTCGGCACCAAAAGTGTCGTCAACGTTCCGTTGTCTGAGGTACTCTCGCTGCTCTGGATTTAAAGGCCTCGACAGCTTCCAGTCGCTCTTCAAAGCAGAATGCGATTCCAAGAAAAAGGTGGTCAGCAAGGGGAAATGTTGAGGAAAAGAGTGGTCCCGAAGAACCCACGAATGGTCATGTCTGGACGCATAAGAGGACATAATCATGTCTCACCTCATTTTGATAGGTGGCCGGCAACACTTCTCCAGTCTTTGCAAGATGGATGTCACCAACCTCTGTCCAGCCCATGAGTGCAAGTTCACCCCAGCTCTTCATTTCGTGGTCATCTCCATTGAAGTCACCCAGGATCACTGCAGGTCCTCCCCACTCGAAAGCTATCCTGGTTGATAAACCTATCATCATGCCTCATCGGGGCAAATACAGCGTAATCACAAGGACCTGGAGTCCCCCCAGATGTGAGAAGGTAGACAGCAACCTAGTTGTATTCACAACATCCTGGGGGATAGTGGGGGATGGCAGGTTTTTCCGGAAACATGGCCTCAATTACATTGCCAGCAAGGAATGCATGCCGCACACAAGGTATGCAAAAAACCTGGTGCATGCACCCACATTTGGAGGGACAACAGTGGTATCCTCGCATCACGCCCGGATTGATCGTTTCAACTACCCTCCTGCAACGCTTGATGTCTCAGTGAAAGCCCAACAGCCTGTCGGCAGGCTAAGAACCTCATCTCTGTAATTGTGTAAACGTGTAACATTGATTGTGCCCAAAAGAGTACGCATAGCCTGATCCTCACCCCCGGATAAGGCCGCACCCTGAGCATCGAAGGGAGCAGATGCCATACCGAAATACAGCACCAGGGCAAAAAGACAACCCGAAATAATCAGCGACTCCTTGATCTGCCGTCAGTGGGATTTTTTGATTTATGGGTCTGCGACTGCGACTGCTGCGGTGCAAGGAGTGCCTGCATTGCTTCCATGAGCTGGTCAGATTGCTTCCAAGTGACAGCAAGAGTCCTTGATCTCCGTCCTCAACCTGATCGAGCCATTTCTGCACATACCCAAATTCTGCAAAAGCAGGGTGACCCTCCATCTGCTCCGGATCCGTATCATCTTCGGAACCTCATCTGCAGGTCTTTCCTCCTCCCAGATCTTCTGAAAAACCGCATCCTCCACCCGAAGGCCAAAAGTTTTGCGGTTCCTCACCATGCCCAACTGTGGGCGCGCCATAGAGATCTTCATGCAGTGGTCTCTGTCTTTGGCGGTCCCATACACTCTGTGGTTCGCGTAGCAAACCGGAAAATCTGCACCCTTAGTTTCCGGCTTTGGCGAGACATACACAGGCATAGCCGTGAACCCCGACTGTTTGAGCATCTGTCGCGCCTGATCCGGTTTTGCCCTGCACAAGCATGCAAAGGGCTCTGCACGTTCCTGACTGCAAATCTTGCCTTGTGATTGCCATGCTCTCCCCCAAACATCTTGCAAACGGCTGTTTTCAAAATATGCCAGGATTGTCTTCACAGGTGACCGTAGAAAGAAAACTGTGTTCATCCTTGCAGATTTCCACCTTCCCCTCCATGATGGACTGAAAATTACGAGGTGGTGCCAAAAACAGGCCAGATTTCGCCATCGCCCATTCCCGGTGCACCGTTGCATGAGAGCCATCTGCATTCTTGAACAATCCATCTGGAAACTGCAAAGCGGTCAGGTCGATGTCACCTCCAAAATTCTTTCCCTTCTTTGGACCAGCTGCGGGTATCACACTCCTTTTGCCAAGCATTGGCAGAAGTCCCTTGAGACTGACCACCTCCTCTCCCAGTTTGATCAAACCATCCACTGCCGTGGTTTCAGGCACTTGCATGACCACAGAGCTGAACCGATCCATCTCAACTCTCTGTCGGACTTCCCTCACCAGTTCTTGCGCACGTCTTGCATCCGCACCTCTTCCCACCAGGATGCCAACGGCCTTTCCCAGGCACTTCAGTTCCGCGGCTGGCTTAATGAGATCAGGTCCACCTCCTCGTACACGATAGTGAACCCTAATGGTGTCACTGTCACCCACATGATGCTCACTCAGAGAGCCCTCCATGACATTTCTTGGCCCAAAAAGGACAAAGAGAGCACCATCATCTACTTCTTGTACTGAATAGCCCAAATGGAGCAACAAGTATCTTGCACTGCTATCAGCTGTACGCATTTCGTCTTTCCAGAGGGCATCTTCACGAAAAGGTTCATAACAGGGGTGAATGCAGCCGTTGCAGACACAGCACCAAGTTCAATCTCAGTTTCTGCAGTGTCAGTCCTGCTGCAGCCATCTCCAGATATCACTGCAACGCTGTCATCGTCCACCGACGGCAAACTGTCAGGTGTACTTTGCTCCACCCTCCAATCACAAGGCTGCAAATACACCCTCATCCAACTCTCATCATCCTCTGAGGGCACAAAGCCATGCGATGCAATCCGAAAACTGACATTCATCTGCCTCAAGAACTCATTGAAATGCCACGCAAACCGGAAACTTGAGATAGGTGCCGGGAAGTTGAAGTTCGCAAACTCCGCATTTCCATTCATGACCTGCACCTTGAGACTGCAAATCCGGTGATCACCGCCTTCACTCTCAGATTCCCTGTCAGTCTCATATTGCATGTCTTGGTTTGCAGGGCAGCTTGAATGCACTGACACATCTGATTGCGCCTCATCACCCTCAAAGACCACCGGGTATTCTGTCATGCTATTGCAGGTCCAAACTTGCAGCACCGGGCCTGCATCTCCACGATGAAGAGTGCAGTGTGTGTTCTCAATCACCTGAAGGTGTGCAAGTTGATTGCCTGCGAGATTCGTCAGGATCCCACTCCAATCAACCTCACCAGCAACACAAGTGAAGAAAGTCTGCTCTCCGCAAATGACCACCATCTGCTTGCAGGATTCTGTCAGACTCGGAGACATCAAAGGAGTTTTTCGACATCGGGGAGTTTTTCTGAAAATC